>CAXHSM010000006.1:1200000-1800000 GCA_964019185.1 Maratus speculifer | reverse complement strand
TAATAAAATTTTTTTAGGGTGTACGCATTATAAAGTACATAAAAAAAAAGTTCCATATAAAAAAATTAGTGTCAGTTGAACAAATTTCGAGTAAGAGATATTGGTTCTAAAGTCACGTGGAAAGTGGCATAGAATCGATAAAGATTAAAATATTACCTCATTTATTATATGAAACTAAACTTTATACAAGTATCTATATGTACTTTAATTTTTTCGTTTGATAAAATTATACAAGAACTTAATACATGTTGGAAATGTCCAAGCGTTTGGGCATGTAAAATCGTATTTTTCAAAGAAAAATCCCATTATCTGCAAAACTACTTGGGCGATTTTGAAAAGAAAATATATTTGATGGTATTGAACTAATATAAGATGATATATGACAGACAGTTTTAAAAATTTTAATTAATTTCAGAAAAAGGAAAAAAAAATTGAAAAATGGAACATTAAAAAAAAAAATAATAATAATAACCATTCCTCTAAATAATTTAAAAAAATGGTTTCAGAAAAAATTGTTTGCATGATGTCTTGATTATAATTTAGTGAATAAATAGATTCTAAATTTCAATAAAATCGCTCGTGTAATTTCTAAGTAAACGTATCTTTAAACTCGTATTTCTCATAGGATCGCATCCATTCTTGTTTCCTTTAGTGGAAATTTTTTTAAAAGTGGTAGAAATTCTAACTTTTGAATAAAAAAAAAGCCAAACTTGCAAACCTGCTGATAACCTAGATTTTAAAAATTTGCTGAACTGTAAAGGAATATTTTTTTAACAACATAATTCACAGTCGTAAAACTGTTTGTTGTTTTTTAGACATTGAATTATATGAGATATTTCTTTTAAACTAATCTTACTTTTATATGTTTTTCTGGTTGTATTTGTAATGATTTATCGATTGAAATGCATAGAATTATTGTGATTCCTGTATTTATAGGATATTGGATTGTTATCGGTTTTATTAGTTATGTTCCTATTGTTAACCCTCTGCAGCGCAGAGCAAATTCGTTGGTTAACCCTTTCGCGACGGAAGTTTTTTTATGAAATTTTAAATAGTTGACACCGGTTTTTAAAAACAGAAATATGTGCCTTATTAAATCGAGAAAATTCTCCAATTGAATAAGGCAAATTTTACAGAAGAATTTTACTGGTTTGAATAAACAAGGATTCTTAAGCCATTTTGCGGCACGCCTTCGTTTCGCTCGTCCCAAAGGGGTTAAGTGTTGAAATTGATGATTGACACCGGAATTTGAAAACAACTTTATTTGTAATTTAAAAAAAGGGGGGGGTTATTTTGCAGAAATTCAATAAACCGATATTTTTTTAAACCAAAATTCTGGTGCCAATCTGATGTTTGGGAATTAAAATAAATTGGTTTCATAGATATGCCACCGCGCCGCAAAGGGATAACACTTGCAGAGCCAGATTGATTTGCTATTTTATAAGAATTATTACGAAGCATTCAAATCAAACTGGTAGAGTGTTGAAATTTATTTCTTGCACCGAAATTTGAAAACAACTTTATTTGTTATTAACCGTTTGACTGCTACGCGGCGCAAAAGCGCTGCGATAGTTTATCTCGAAAACCGCGGCGCAGCGCTTTTGCGCTGCGAGTTCTTTATAATACAAAAAGAATTATTAAAATTGATTGATATTTGTCTAAATAACAGTGTTTTATATGACAACATTATTTTTTCCTTTAAAGAAATCAAAATATGTACCGCAATTTTCGTGCATTCTTGCAAAAATTGCTTAGCACTAAAACGGTTAAGAAAAAGCTAATTCTTAGGAATTCAACAAACGGCCTTTTTTATTTTAACCAAAATTCAGATGCCAATGTGGCGTTTGGGAATTAAAATAAAGTTGTTTCATGGATATACCATCGCGCCTCAAGGGGTTAACAAGTTTCGTAGTCTGGAATCTCTTGCACAGATCTTTTATCAGAATTTTCATAACGTTAAATTTGCTTTATTTAACGGAAACAAAATTCCATTTTTTTTTAATGTATCAACCAGTACTTTATGAAATTTCTGGTACTGAAACAATAAAAATATTCTAAATTCCTAGATCGCTAAGCACCCTGGTTAACACTTTCAGAGCCAGATTGTTTTACTATTTTATAAAAAATATTACAAAGCATTCAAATACAATTGTTAGAAAATGTGCATTAGTTTTGCCTTTTCTTGCATTTAGGTAGCTATATATGTATAAAATGCATGAGGCATTTTTTAAAGGAAATTAAACCAAAGAAAATACATAAAAATTAAATAACATTTGGAAATAGAAAAGTTAACAAAAAAAGTCACTTACTATCCCTTCACTTGTTCCAAATCCAAAGCCAAATTTATAAATGTGTTAAAAATATATGGTGGTAATAAATTTGAAAAAGATAATTCTTTTTGTGGATATTGTTTATTTTTAATCTTATATTCTATAAAAAAAATCACAGCTTGTAAAAAAAGTATAAATCGTTCAAAAAAGTTCTTTTAATCTTAGCATTAAAAAAGAATTGTTAGGACAAAGATTGAAATCAAAAGCTTGTTATGGATGAACGTTTTTTCTAAATATTTCAAAGCAAAAAACAAATAGGAAAAAAATGATTTATTTTTTCTTTTCTGACATGAAATGGATTTCTCCATTTTTTCTGAACCGCATTTTTTCAGATGAATTATATAGAATTTTATAAATTCAACTACTTTTTGAAATCATACTAACATTTTTCTAAATACTTTTATACAAGATATGAAACATAGGGCATTTAAAAGAATAATGTATTTCGACATTTTAAATCGAAGTTATCTTTTTGGATCAGATGTTCAGATAGCAACAATTTTATTTAACACTATATTCTACTTTATTAATAAATTATTAATATATGTGAAGATTTCGGTAATGTTGAAAGCATTTTCTACAGAAATAAATTAAATTGTCGTTAGACAAAAATCCACCTAGAATAAGTTTTATGTGTTAAATTATATCGAAACTTCAAAGCATTTTAAGATAAAAGAATTTTTTATTAATGCAGAGTGTGTGGGCGTTGTGCTTACATTATTCACTCATCTTCTTTTGTTTAACCTGACCACGCTCTTTGCCACAGATGCAACATACGCGAACATTTTTTGTGTATATATATATATATATATATATATATATATATATATATATACCGGGTGTCCGGAAAATGACTGATGGATTTTAAAATTCAATAACTTGTAAACGGTGACAGCTATTTAAAAAGAGTTTGCAGGAGAGTTATGCATAATGACAGGAGTTTTTTTTTTTTTTTTTTTTTTTTTTTACCGTAATTTTTGTTTTAGTTCGAATTTCAAACAATAGATGGCGCTGACGGCAATTGAAGGCCAGATCGACGCTGAAACTAACTTCACTCAGCACTGATCACCTGGCCTTCAATCGCCGTCAGCGCCATCCATTGTTTGAAATTCGAACTAAAATAAAAAATTACGGTAAAAAAACTCCTGACATTATACATAGTACTATTGCAAAATTTTTTTAAATAACTGTCATCGTTTGCAAGTTATTGAATTTTAAAATCCATCAGTCATTTTTGGGACACCCGGTATATATGCATACATATATATATATATATATATATACATAACAAAACCAAAAGAAATTCCATATCCCCAAAATACATGGAAGTCTTCATCAGGGAGGCCCCTCCATGTAGGGGTAAATAAAGAGAAGTTTCTGAAAGGATGTAAGCTCATAAGCTAAATTACATCCTTAGCCCCCAACTTCTCAGATTTCAGAAATCAAACTCAAACCTTCAAAAATATTATAAATATATACAAAAATTTTTTTAAAAATACCAAAGGACAAGACCAAAAATTACACAAACAAAAAAGGAAAATTACCTACAAAACTAAATATAAAAATAAAATTGTAAAATACAAACCCCCAGGAATACAAAACCCTCTTCAGCTAGTGGGGCCATTCACTAGCGCTTCAATCTCGCCCTAAATTGAAATCAAGCATCCGTAAGTAAAGAAACACTGAGACTCAGAAACTTTCAGTTAACATATAAGATGGATAACAGTTAACCATTAAAATCTTTTTTAAACCACTCATAGCCAATTCTAGATCTGTTTTGTTATTGCAAATCCTGCGGATCCTATTAACTTGTGAATACATAATATTTTTTAAAACTTTATTGCTAATACATGAAAACCAGTAAGTGAGGCTGTTAACTTCAAAATTAAAATCTTTCCTTTTATCATAAAGTCCAATCAACCATTTTTCCTTGTTTTTCTTAATTTTAAGATCTAAGAAAGTAATTTGTTCACCATCATAAGTGCGTTCTCTAATCTATTTTTATATTTTTACGAAAAAAATTTCAATAATATTTCCTTCTTTAGATATGTAGACGATCTTATAGTTTTTAACTGCAATAATTTTGAGGAAATAAGCCTTAACATTTACCCTAAAGAGCTCGTTCTGAACCGAACCGATGATGGTGAACAAATTACTTTCTTAGATCTTAAAATTAAGAAAAACAAGGAAAAATGGTTGATTGGACTTTATGATAAAAGGAAAGATTTTAATTTTGAAGTTAACAGCCTCACTTACTGGTTTTCATGTATTAGCAATAAAGTTTTAAAAAATATTATGTATTCACAAGTTAATAGGATCCGCAGGATTTGCAATAACAAAACAGATCTAGAATTGGCTATGAGTGGTTTAAAAAAGATTTTAATGGTTAACTGTTATCCATCTTATATGTTAACTGAAAGTTTCTGAGTCTCAGTGTTTCTTTACTTACGGATGCTTGATTTCAATTTAGGGCGAGATTGAAGCGCTAGTGAATGGCCCCACTAGCTGAAGAGGGTTTTGTATTCCTGGGGGTTTGTATTTTACAATTTTATTTTTATATTTAGTTTTGTAGGTAATTTTCCTTTTTTGTTTGTGTAATTTTTGGTCTTGTCCTTTGGTATTTTTAAAAAAAATTTTGTATATATTTATAATATTTTTGAAGGTTTGAGTTTGATTTCTGAAATCTGAGAAGTTGGGGGCTAAGGATGTAATTTAGCTTATGAGCTTACATCCTTTCAGAAACTTCTCTTTATTTACCCCTACATGGAGGGGCCTCCCTGATGAAGACTTCCATGTATTTTGGGGATATGGAATTTCTTTTGGTTTTGTTATATACATTTTTTACATTTCTTTTTGTAGCATTTTGCGCATTGGTCTGTAAAAAACTGTTTATTTGTTTCTTCATTTTATAAAAATTAATTGAATGGTTTTAATAAAATTGTGTATATATATACATATATATATATATATATATATACATATATATATATATATATATATATATATATATATATATATATACATATATATATATATATATATATATATATATATGTGTGTGTGACGATTTAAGGAGAACTCGAATTATTTCCACTGGTTAAAAAGAAACACACAGTCATGGCAAGCGAGGGAAAAAACAAAATAAATAAATAAATGTAGAAGATCCAATAATTAGTCATGGGCTGCTGTAAATTCATTTATTAAATTCGTAATAATGAGGAAGGAAAAGCTCCTTTTGCAAAAATTCCATCATTATTTCAGCGAGCTGTCCTCATCGAAGAAGCAACTCAAGAAATCTTCTATCTCATCTCGAGACTTCCACCTTCTAAACTAAAAAAAAAGTACTGGAACATTCTGTAACCTCAAACCATCATTCTTTTATGTAAACAGAATTCTTGTCCAGCTACGAGGCTATTTTTAAACAGACGATAAATTTATTTAAAAAAAAATATTATTTAACCAATTTATAATTGACTCAGAATTTTAAATATCTTACGCAGACGATTTTTATAAATGATTAATTTTAAGAGAAAAAGAAAAGAAATGAATTTATTAATATGCACACATCAAAGGTTGACGTAGGAAAAATAAATAAATAGATAAAATAAAATGATATTTTTTGAAAGGTATGGTTTTGGAATAAATTTAATAAGACTTTCTTAAAAAGGGTTGATAAAAACATAGAAGAAATCAGTTTTATTTGGAATATTAAGAAATAGTTTTAATTAAGAATATTTTTAATTTAGAGCCATCTTTTTAAATTTACGCATACTGGAATAATGTTTTTTAAGGCAAATTAAGAATTTATATCGTCTGCATAAGGATTAACAGATTAGATTTAGAAACAAGATTTTAATTTAATAATTTGAAGTAAGTAAGGAATATTATTATAAGAAAATTAAGATAGTATAAAGGTTAGTTTTGGCGAAAAATTTTTAAATTTGTAATATTATCCCCCCTCCCCAAGACTTTGTATGAAATTGATAGTTAAATAAAACTACAAGTTCAGACAACAGAAATATAATAATTTAGAAAAGTTAAATTTTGGAATAAAACTGTCAAACTCAGGAAGACAAGAGATGGAAGAAAAGAAAATTAACGCAATATAAAAAATATTAGCAATTAAAATAAAATAGTTAAGAGAAAATAATTCTGAATTAAATTTAGGTAGGAGCATTTCCCTGAAAGAAATACAATAATGTTACAACATCACTTACCATTTGTAAGTGCAGAGGAGATAATACATATAATAACAGTAAATAAGTTATGAATATTAATAAGCAAGAGATAAAAATATAATAAAAACAATAAAAATTCGTTCTCATGGAAGTTTAAATAATTACAATGACTTAATGCATAGTTTATTTTAAATAAGTCCTTTAAATGAAACAAGTCTTTCAATAGTATGTATAAAAGAGTCTTTTCCAATGTTCTCTGAATACAGTCTCTTTAATAAAAATCTTCAAACCTAGTTTAATCTTTGGTTTTAATGTTATATTGGATCCAACATCTTTCAGTAATATATCAATTTTTCAATAATAAATAGCATCACTCTCAATATCAATAATAAATAATATAGAAAAATTTAAATAATGACAATAACATCAATAATAAGTAATAATATAATAAGACTCCATATCCTAATATTTTTCAATAAGAGTATAATTAATACTAAACTTCATTATAGAAATCATAATAATAATAACAATAGTAAAACAAGAGTATAATCAAAAGAAAATATCACTATTTGTTTATTATTGATAGGGAAAAAACTGGTTGAGGATAAAAATAATTACATAGCAACTAAATAATTTTCTTATCTTCTAATAGCATAAGAAAGTATTTTTTGCTAGCCGAAAGTATAAATAAAAAAAATCATAATAATTCCAAAATCCAAATAAAATTAAATCTAACTATTTAGAAAATGGACTCTCAACCAGTATTTCCTTACAATAATTCCTCTCTGATACTCTTTGACAAAATTGTCAAATTTGGTTATAAGTTCTCAAATGTCAAATGTAGAATAATGTTTTATCTACACATGGTTTATAAACTTCAATAATAGAATACAAATAGGAATAAAAGGTGTCATTCTTAATTGAGAAATGGAAATAAAAATAGTGTGCTTTTTTGAAAAACTTTTAATAGCTGTAGTTTTCACAATCACTGAAAATCACATATTATGTTATAGGTTTGAGTAGAATCATTAGATTTTATAACTGTTATAACATAAATATCTGCTGAATAAATAGAATAATACTAAGGTCAAATACATGAGTAAATATAGTTAGACTTAAACACCCTTAAATTTAATTTATCAACATCAATTTGAAAGCTTTTACAATCAAAGTGTTCACCTTATGCCTGCATAAGGAGCCCAATTTAACCCCAAAAACAAGTAATATTCTTGTAGGCCTCCATGAACATACCTGCTGATGTTGAAAATTATGGTGATAAAATATTTAAAGACTAAGAATTAAAATTTAATCTATTGTCTTGACTTTAGTTTGATCTAGTGATTGTGATTGTATCTGAGGTTTTGTTTGTTTTTTGGGTTGCTCATGAAACAGTTTAAAATCTTCGGGTGAAAAATAGGGTCTTAATTTAGAAACATGCACAATAACGGAATTCTGTCCTGTCTCATAATTAAATTTATCTATTTCATAAGTTACATCAGAAAGTTTATTTATAATTTTATATAGTCCAGAGAAAGTAGGTTCTAATTTTCGAGTGTTAGGGTATTTAAATTCTTCATAAATTACAGAGTCTTGTATTTTTAATGGGCATTCAACAAAATTTCGATCATAGAGCCTTTTACTTTTAAGGTGAAATTCCTGAGTTCGCGCTTTTGCAATTTTGAGGGCTTTGTCTACTGATGTTGTATACATTTTAACTGCCTCACACAGAACCATTACCCACCTTTAAAAAAAAATCTGAATCAGAATTATCGTGAAATTGTGACTATCTTTAGCTGTTAACTTTAACCAGAAATTTTATCTAATAAAACAGAAATTGTAAATATCATAGATATACCTTTAATTGGGATCAACTTTTAATTCTATTATTTTATAGATCATAAACAGATTCAAAAATTTTAATTATAGGTAATTTCTTACTTAAAATCACAAAATTTACTGAAAAAATTAATCATATTTATCGGTCAAAATTCTAGCAACAGCCTTGCAGAGTTCCATCTTTCTTACTGAATTTAAATAAATTATAAGAATCCGGGAACCAAAGATCACTGTAACCAGAAATTCTAACAAATAAAAGGAAAAAACATAAATGTTAACTTAATTTTCAGCTCAAATGTCTAGTTGTAGGAACATTATCATGAAAATACTGCATTCTGAGAATAGTTCTTGATAACAAACAATATCAATAAATTAGAAAATGTACTTTAAAAAAAAATAACTTGAGCTTCTAAGTTCTTTTATACTTCATTATTATTACGAACTTATCTTTAAGCGTGCATAAAAATATCATAATAATCTTAATATGCAACAGTAATTGTCTAAGAATATCATACTCTTCACTTTAATCCTTAAGAACAAAAATGTTTAAATCTCCAACACATAATAATGATAATAATAATACTCATAAATAGGCAAGTAAATAAAATTCACAGACAAATAATCAAATAAATAAACCTGACAAACAGAGAATAATTAATTTAAATAAATACATAAAAAGTATACAAATAATAATAATTAAAATACTACGAAAAAAATCTCACCGAAATCCTATTGTGCTCAACTATCTCGAAAAATATTTGTCTGTTCACAAATTTAAAAGAAACGGTCTTGTAATTATTATTATTTTTTTCTTCTTTTTCATCATAAATTTGAAAATCTTAATCAAGAAAATCTCCTGTTCTGCAGTCATTCAAGAAATCTGGCTTCAGGAAAATCAAGCCGACTCAAAGCACTTTACAGGAACAATTCCTCTGTTTTTGTCACTCCAGAAATCATGAGACTATGGCAGTTTTTGTTTAAGAACACATCCAATAATGACGGGTAAATTATTCAGCGATCCACAGTTTTTATTATTACTTCGTTCCATAGCAAGTTTCTTTAAAAACCAAAAAAGGCAGCGCAGGCAAGTAGTAGGAAAAGGACAGTACGGGCTCAGCCGGCGGTGGTACTGTGGCACCGTGCCACCGCCTCACCCAGTGCCACCGCCTCACCCAGTGCCACCGCCACCACCATCCCTCCTGATCCCCCACCATGCATCCCCCTCCACAAACGCCCCCTAGTGGAAAAAAAGGAACATTCTATTATAACAGGATAGGTGAACAACCTTCCCTAATTAAAAATATTATCAATCACATCTCAACTCGGAATCATACTATATGATGAAGATTAAATTTATATTTGAATTTTGAACAACCATAATTTTAATGAGTATTATTAATTAAGCGAAACACTGGAAAAATCTCAGTTTTTAACCATTTTATTTAGATTTCTTCAACTACAAGATGAGATTATCAATTTAACTCAAGAAAGTTAAACATATATTTGAATTTTGGTTGATAGACATCTTAATGAGTAGTATTAATTAAGTAAAAACAATGGAAAATATCAAGTTTTATAGAAAAAGACTGATTTCTTACGATTTTTATCAACTTAAGAGAGAAAACTTAAACGTACATTTCAGTTTTTCAACAGCTATAACCTTAATAACCATTCATAATTAAGTAAAAAACAATGGAAAATATCGATTTTTATAGAAAAAGACTGATTTCTTACGATTTTTATCAACTACAAGATCAATGTATCGACTTAAAACTTAAAACTTAAACATACATCCTAGTTTTTCAACATCTATAATCTTAATGAGTATCGTTAATTAAGTAAAAAACAATAGAAAATATCAAGTTTTATAGAAAAAGACTGATTTCTTACGATTTCTTCAACTACAAGATGAGATTATCAATTTAACTCAAGAAAGTTAAACATATATTTGAATTTTGGTTGATAGACATCTTAATGAGTAGTATTAATTAAGTAAAAACAATGGAAAATATCAAGTTTTATAGAAAAAGACTGATTTCTTACGATTTTTATCAACTACAAGATCAATGTATCGACTTAAAACTTAAAACTTAAACATACATCCTAGTTTTTCAACATCTATAATCTTAATGAGTATCGTTAATTAAGTAAAAAACAATAGAAAATATCAAGTTTTATAGAAAAAGACTGATTTCTTACATTTTTTTCAACTCAAACTTCAGAATATCAATTTGAGATAAAGAAATTTAAGCGTGCATTTCAGTTTTTAAGTGACTATCACTTTAATATCGTCTTAATGAGTTTTGTTAATTAAGCAAAACAACGGAAAATACCGATTTTTAAAGAAAGAAAACCAATTTCATCATACTTTTATACACCAACTAAGTAGAACGAATAATAAACGAATTATTTAAAGAAATATTCAACACATACGCACATTTGAACCTACGAAGCACTCTTCATTACGTCATATCCAAACTAAAACTTTTTTCTACAACCCCTCCACCCATGTACTCCAAGTAGGGGAAACACACAATAGAGTTCTGACGTCACAACTTACAAAGGTATACAAAAAAAAAAAAAAAAAAGTTTACGCTCAAGTAAAAGTATCGCATAGAGAGGAAAAAGAAGACATTTAAACTATTTATCCATTCTAGTTTTATAACAGTTACCACAACATCTCCAAATTAAAATTTGGAAGTCATAATGAGTGTAATTAATTAAGCAAAATAATAGAAATATTAGTTTTTCAGAGGGGAAAAGACGAATTTAAACAAATTTTATTAGTTTTACACTAGTTTAATAATAATTTTAAGAGGAAAAAGACGAATTTAAACTTTTTTTTTTTTTTTTTTTTTTTTTTTTAGTTTTACACTATTTTTTCTCATTTCCAACACGGATATATCAATTTTAACAGAAGAATTAAACGTATATTTTAGTTTTTAACAACAAAATCTTAACAAGTATCATTAATTAAACAAAAATAAATATCAGTTTTAAAGAAAAGACGAATTTGAATAATTTTACACTAGTATTTTCAAAAGCAACATGGAAATATCAATACTTATTCACATATTTCACTTATTCACTGTATTCAATACTATATTTAATAAATTTGGATACACTTTAAGAATTTCCTAATCTATAATTATATATTAGCTGTATATTTAATGTTACCCATGTTTTCAACATTAGTTCATAATCGTGAATTTTGTATTTTAAATACCATGTATTCAGGTTCAGATTATTTTCACTTGAAATCATACAGAATTTTTTAACAGAGTTTGTTTTTGAAATCATTGAAGCAACTGTATTTAATATTTTTAACACCAATTTTCTAAGATTTTCTGACATTTTCCGATTATACATTCCCCATAAGTACATTTCTAAATGCTATAATCACTTTACATATCGAAAAGATATCATTGAAGCAACTGTATTTAATATTTTTAACACCAATTTTCTAAGATTTTTTAACATTTTCCGGTTATACATTCCTCAAAAGTATATATTCTAAACAATAGAAATTATTAATTTTAAGAATAAAAAGACGAATTTAAACAAATTTTATTAGTTTTACAATATTTTTTCTCATCTCCAACACGGATATATCAATTTTAACAGAATTAAACGCATATTTTAGTTTTTAAGAACAAAAATGTAATAAGTATCATTAATTAAACAAAAAATAAATATCAATTTTCAAGAAAAGACAATTTTTTACACAAATTTTCAACTTTGAAATACATTTGCTTACATATATTGTTACAATATATTACTAAACTTAAACTTTTTAAAAAGTTTGAATGTCTTTACAAAGGGTTCATATTTATATTTTTCACGTCTTGACTGCATTCGAAATCTTACAACAAAAGTATACTTTTATTATTTTTATTATTATTATTATTCTAGAAAACCTAAAAAGTCATTTCTTGCTGCTTTAAACACTTGACATATTAAAATTACTCTGAGATATTCTACCCATATAATTAATCAAATTAGGACATGATTCATCTTACACTTCAAAATTTCTGAATTTTTACAATACTTATTTTCATCAAACTTTATTCTTGATCCTATATATTTTAGGAGTACAGAATTTTAACATCTGTTTTTATCTACTTATCAGAAAATTATTAAAACACCCAACAACATTTTCCAAATATGAATATTATCTTTACAGTTTAATAATACAAAACATACACGAATACAAAGTTTAATTTTTACAAACATTTCATATTTCAAACCAAACTTTTCGAAATTTTCACATCATAAGAGCAAACATTAGACGAACTTTTTAACTTTTTAACTTTTTTTATTGCTTAGATCTTTTCATCATAACTTTTAATTATGATAATTATCCATTTTTAGGTTGATTGTCGAAAAACTGTAACTGAAATTACATAAACTTAATGTAAAAAAACCATGTTCTCACACAATTTCTTGAAATTCAACAAAGAATTGACTATTACTTATCTATTATTATTCTTATTAAATACTTATCTACATCAATATCAACTCTCGATAGTATATAGATATTTCATCATTACACACTTACAACTCTTTTCAAACATTTATCAGAAAAATAAGTCAATCAAAGTCTAGTAGTTATCACACCTGTTCCTCAGAAATATTACTATCATATGAAACAGTAAAGAAAATTAATAGATATTTAATATTTAATAACCTCATACGTGAAATTACTGTCGAATGAGAATACTAATAATCTATAAAATCAACTGTTGAACAAAAAAATAGTACAGATTACCGAAAATTCAAATGTTTTTTCTGCAAAAGTTACAAAAATTAACAAATGAATGACAAGTTAGAGAAATAACTAAAAAAGTTAATGAACATATTTACAAATTTATTAAAATCACACCTTTTTCTGGATTACAAACCGCAATTTCTTGAAAAATTTATCACCGAATTTGTAAGATTTTAGTCCTAGTATTACATACACTCAATAAATATTCAAAATTAACAAAAATATAATTTTTTAGTCTCATCAATAAGCAGAAATTCTATATTAAAAGAATATTTACATAGTAGTACTTATAAAAATGAGAGTTTACAAACTGATTTTCATAATTTTATCACATTTAAACTTAATATTTTACATAAAACATTACTTAATCAAATTTTATGCTTTCTAATTCAGAAAAATTCAATACTTTTTTAGTTTTTAAACCAATACCACAATATTTATTTACATCAAACTTGATTCTTCACCTTTTATATTTCCACATTACACACGTGAGATAAATACTAACTTGGATCAGGAGTTGAAGTCAATTGATTCCATTCGATTTTCATCATGTACGCATTGCTCCTACACGAAATTTCTTACTGCTATAATCATCTAATGTATTAAAACTAATCTACTCATATTTTTAATCAATTCACCAGATGTTTCATCTCGCACTTCTGAATTATCGTGCATCAAGTTGCTTAAAATATAAATACTATCTTTATAGTTTTAATGATATATAGTATACATGGTTTATCTTGAGTTAGCACTTCCATACTATTAATCAAATTATATGTTTCATCTTGCACTTGATCTTAATGATTTCATCTTGCATCTGAATTATCGTCCATCGAGTTTTTTTTAAATAATAATATATTTATAGTTTTTGATTATACATAGCATGTACAAATACAATCTTTAATTTTAACATTTCATATTTCAAATAACCTATTTCCGAAACCAAGCTATGTGAATTTTACCACAATACTTATTATCATAGAATAATTTGTGTTTCACACTTTTCTAAAAATTATCAGATATGTACCCCTCAGAGAAATTACTATCATATGAATAAATGAAGAAAATTTAATTTATATTAAATGTACACGAAATTGATTGCAATATACACGAATTTAATAAAAATAAATAAATAAGCGATTATTTATACATTAAACCTTTACTAAATATATACTTCTTTCATTATACAGATGTTTCAACAAGATGAACCAAAACAGCAGCAAACTTCAGAAATTAATGATCCGAATGATTCATCCCTAGCACATGTAGCGTTAACGAATAACACATATGTGAGTACTTATATGAGAAATACTAGAATTCGTATATGAAACGTAATTAGAGTAAATACAAAATGATTTGTCTTACTACCTACTCTTTAACAAGTGCTTTTTACCTATATTATTGAAGAGAATCCTAACTGTGTCCATTTATTTCTACTACAGATGTGTTCTATTTGCTACAAACACTTCTTAAGTAAATGGAATTTAACAGAACATACAAAAATCTATACAGGTGAAAAACCCTACACTTGGAAAGATTACCATAAATGCTGTTTTCAAGGAGACGTGAATAAAAAATGCACACATCATCATATAAAGCATCGTCAGATATATGTAAACTTAGCGAAGATATTCAAAAATTAGTCAGACTTTTGTAGAATTTAGAAATAAAGGAAGATATTTAGGCTATTTATCCATCATATTTTCACAATATCTCAAACTTAAAATTTGGAAGACATACACACTGCTGAAAAGTAATTTTGTGATTCTTCTAACCAGTATGAATGTATAGATATTATTTTGCAGTGTATTCTTTAAATGCTCACATTAAATATTCTTTTATGCGCATATATCGTTGTGTTTATTTTTCTAATACCTATTACATTAATGAAATACATATCATTTTAAGTGAAATAACACTCTCACAACTTAAAAAATGCATAAGAACATACAAAAAATAAGCAGATGTATGAAAAAATATGCAAGTTTACAAAATAATTTCATTGTTTTCTAGAAATATTAACAAAAAATATTTACAATATGAAAAAATTGCAAAAGTGAAAAGAAAAAACACAAATGTAAAAACAAAAACCACAAAGTGAAAAACTCATAACAAAGTTTTTGAAAAAAAATATTTACAACAAATTTTTTTTACAAAAACCAAAACTTCCAAAAATATTTTTTTCAAAAAAATTTTTTTTCAAAAATTTTTTTTTCAAAAATTTTTTTTTTCAAAAACATTTTTTACAAAAATTTTTTTTTCAAAATAAGTTTTTACAAAAGTAAAAAAAAAGAAAATCACAACGTTAAAAAAATGAAAAATTTTTGTTAAAAAAAGTGTAAAAAAATTGCAAAAAAAGTTGCAAAAATTTCAAAAAAGTTATGAAAAAAGCTTCAAAAATTTCGTTGGTTTTAATGCAGTATGCAATGGCGAAACCATTGCATTTGCTATTAAAAACAACAAAATTTTTGAGACTTTTTTCATAACTTTTTTGAAATTTTTGCAACATTTTTTTGCAATTTTTTTACACTTTTTTTAACAAAAATTTTTCATTATTTTAACGTTGTGATTTTCTTTTTTTTTACTTTTGTAAAAACTTATTTTGAAAAAAAAATTTTTGTAAAAAATGTTTTTGAAAAAAAAAATTTTTGAAAAAAATATTTTTGAAAAAAAATTTTTTTTGAAAAAAATATTTTTGGAAGTTTTGGTTTTTGTAAAAAAATTTTGTTGTAAATATTTTTTTTCAAAAACTTTGTTATGAGTTTTTCACTTTGTGGTTTTTGTTTTTACATTTGTGTTTTTTCTTTTCACTTTTGCAATTTTTTCATATTGTAAATATTTTTTGTTAATATTTCTAGAAAACAATGAAATTATTTTGTAAACTTGCATATTTTTTCATACATCTGCTTATTTTTTGTATGTTCTTATGCATTTTTTAAGTTGTGAGAGTGTTATTTCACTTAAAATGATATGTATTTCATTAATGTAATAGGTATTAGAAAAATAAACACAACGATATATGCACATAAAAGAATATTTAATGTGAGCATTTAAAGAATACACTGCAAAATAATATCTATACATTCATACTGGTTAGAAGAATCACAAAATTACTTTTCAGCAGTGTGTATGTCTTCCAAATTTTAAGTTTGAGATATTGTGAAAATATGATGGATAAATAGCCTAAATATCTTCCTTTATTTCTAAATTCTACAAAAGTCTGACTAATTTTTGAATATCTTCGCTAAGTTTACATATATCTGACGATGCTTTATATGATGATGTGTGCATTTTTTATTCACGTCTCCTTGAAAACAGCATTTATGGTAATCTTTCCAAGTGTAGGGTTTTTCACCTGTATAGATTTTTGTATGTTCTGTTAAATTCCATTTACTTAAGACGTGTTTGTAGCAAATAGAACACATCTGTAGTAGAAATAAATGGACACAGTTAGGATTCTCTTCAATAATATAGGTAAAAAGCACTTGTTAAAGTGTAGGTAGTAAGACAAATCATTTTGTATTTACTCTAATTACGTTTCATATACGAATTCTAGTATTTCTCATATAAGTACTCACATATGTGTTATTCGTTAACGCTACATGTGCTAGGGATGAATCATTCGGATCATTAATTTCTGAAGTTTGCTGCTGTTTTGGTTCATCTTGTTGAAACATCTGTATAATGAAAGAAGTATATATTTAGTAAAGGTTTAATGTATAAATAATCGCTTATTTATTTATTTTTATTAAATTCGTGTATATTGCAATCAATTTCGTGTACATTTAATATAAATTAAATTTTCTTCATTTATTCATATGATAGTAATTTCTCTGAGGGGTACATATCTGATAATTTTTAGAAAAGTGTGAAACACAAATTATTCTATGATAATAAATATTGTGGTAAAATTCACATAGCTTGGTTTCGGAAATAGGTTATTTGAAATATGAAATGTTAAAATTAAAGATTGTATTTGTACATGCTATGTATAATCAAAAACTATAAATATATTATTATTTAAAAAAAACTCGATGGACGATAATTCAGATGCAAGATGAAATCATTAAGATCAAGTGCAAGATGAAACATATAATTTGATTAATAGTATGGAAGTGCTAACTCAAGATAAACCATGTATACTATATATCATTAAAACTATAAAGATAGTATTTATATTTTAAGCAACTTGATGCACGATAATTCAGAAGTGCGAGATGAAACATCTGGTGAATTGATTAAAAATATGAGTAGATTAGTTTTAATACATTAGATGATTATAGCAGTAAGAAATTTCGTGTAGGAGCAATGAGTACATGATGAAAATCGAATGGAATCAATTGACTTCAACTCCTGATCCAAGTTAGTATTTATCTCACGTGTGTAATGTGGAAATATAAAAGGTGAAGAATCAAGTTTGATGTAAATAAATATTGTGGTATTGGTTTAAAAACTAAAAAAGTATTGAATTTTACTGAATTAGAAAGCATAAAATTTGATTAAGTAATGTTTTATGTAAAATATTAAGTTTAAATGTGATAAAATTATGAAAATCAGTTTGTAAACTCTCATTTTTATAAGTACTACTATGTAAATATTCTTTTAATATAGAATTTTTGCTTATTGATGAGACTAAAAAATTATATTTTTGTTAATTTTGAATATTTATTGAGTGTATGTAATACTAGGACTAAAATCTTACAAATTCGGTGATAAATTTTTCAAGAAATTGCGGTTTGTAATCCAGAAAAAGGTGTGATTTTAATAAATTTGTAAATATATTCATTAACTTTTTTAGTTATTTCTCTAACTTGTCATTCATTTGTTAATTTTTGTAACTTTTGCAGAAAAAACATTTGAATTTTCGGTAATCTGTACTATTTTTTTGTTCAACTGTTGATTTTATAGATTATTAGTATTCTCATTCGACAGTAATTTCACGTATGAGGTTATTAAATATTAAATATCTATTAATTTTCTTTACTGTTTCATATGATAGTAATATTTCTGAGGAACAGGTGTGATAACTACTAGACTTTGATTGACTTATTTTTCTGATAAATGTTTGAAAAGAGTTGTAAGTGTGTAATGATGAAATATCTATATACTATCGAGAGTTGATATTGATGTAGATAAGTATTTAATAAGAATAATAATAGATAAGTAATAGTCAATTCTTTGTTGAATTTCAAGAAATTGTGTGAGAACATGGTTTTTTTACATTAAGTTTATGTAATTTCAGTTACAGTTTTTCGACAATCAACCTAAAAATGGATAATTATCATAATTAAAAGTTATGATGAAAAGATCTAAGCAATAAAAAAAGTTAAAAAGTTAAAAAGTTCGTCTAATGTTTGCTCTTATGATGTGAAAATTTCGAAAAGTTTGGTTTGAAATATGAAATGTTTGTAAAAATTAAACTTTGTATTCGTGTATGTTTTGTATTATTAAACTGTAAAGATAATATTCATATTTGGAAAATGTTGTTGGGTGTTTTAATAATTTTCTGATAAGTAGATAAAAACAGATGTTAAAATTCTGTACTCCTAAAATATATAGGATCAAGAATAAAGTTTGATGAAAATAAGTATTGTAAAAATTCAGAAATTTTGAAGTGTAAGATGAATCATGTCCTAATTTGATTAATTATATGGGTAGAATATCTCAGAGTAATTTTAATATGTCAAGTGTTTAAAGCAGCAAGAAATGACTTTTTAGGTTTTCTAGAATAATAATAATAATAAAAATAATAAAAGTATACTTTTGTTGTAAGATTTCGAATGCAGTCAAGACGTGAAAAATATAAATATGAACCCTTTGTAAAGACATTCAAACTTTTTAAAAAGTTTAAGTTTAGTAATATATTGTAACAATATATGTAAGCAAATGTATTTCAAAGTTGAAAATTTGTGTAAAAAATTGTCTTTTCTTGAAAATTGATATTTATTTTTTGTTTAATTAATGATACTTATTACATTTTTGTTTTCAAAAACTAAAATATGCGTTTAATTCTGTTAAAATTGATATATCCGTGTTGGAGATGAGAAAAAATATTGTAAAACTAATAAAATTTGTTTAAATTCGTCTTTTTATTCTTAAAATTAATAATTTCTATTGTTTAGAATATATACTTTTGAGGAATGTATAACCGGAAAATGTTAAAAAATCTTAGAAAATTGGTGTTAAAAATATTAAATACAGTTGCTTCAATGATATCTTTTCGATATGTAAAGTGATTATAGCATTTAGAAATGTACTTATGGGGAATGTATAATCGGAAAATGTCAGAAAATCTTAGAAAATTGGTGTTAAAAATATTAAATACAGTTGCTTCAATGATTTCAAAAACAAACTCTGTTAAAAAATTCTGTATGATTTCAAGTGAAAATAATCTGAACCTGAATACATGGTATTTAAAATACAAAATTCACGATTATGAACTAATGTTGAAAACATGGGTAACATTAAATATACAGCTAATATATAATTATAGATTAGGAAATTCTTAAAGTGTATCCAAATTTATTAAATATAGTATTGAATACAGTGAATAAGTGAAATATGTGAATAAGTATTGATATTTCCATGTTGCTTTTGAAAATACTAGTGTAAAATTATTCAAATTCGTCTTTTCTTTAAAACTGATATTTATTTTTGTTTAATTAATGATACTTGTTAAGATTTTGTTGTTAAAAACTAAAATATACGTTTAATTCTTCTGTTAAAATTGATATATCCGTGTTGGAAATGAGAAAAAATAGTGTAAAACTAAAAAAAAAAAAAAAAAAAAAAAAAAAAAAAAAAAAAAAAAAAAAAAAAAGTTTAAATTCGTCTTTTTCCTCTTAAAATTATTATTAAACTAGTGTAAAACTAATAAAATTTGTTTAAATTCGTCTTTTCCCCTCTGAAAAACTAATATTTCTATTATTTTGCTTAATTAATTACACTCATTATGACTTCCAAATTTTAATTTGGAGATGTTGTGGTAACTGTTATAAAACTAGAATGGATAAATAGTTTAAATGTCTTCTTTTTCCTCTCTATGCGATACTTTTACTTGAGCGTAAACATTTTTTTTTTTTTTTTTTTTTTGTATACCTTTGTAAGTTGTGACGTCAGAACTCTATTGTGTGTTTCCCCTACTTGGAGTACATGGGTGGAGGGGTTGTAGAAAAAAGTTTTAGTTTGGATATGACGTAATGAAGAATGCTTCGTAGGTTCAAATGTGCGTATGTGTTGAATATTTCTTTAAATAATTCGTTTATTATTCGTTCTACTTAGTTGGTGTATAAAAGTATGATGAAATTGGTTTTCTTTCTTTAAAAATCGGTATTTTCCGTTGTTTTGCTTAATTAACAAAACTCATTAAGACGATATTAAAGTGATAGTCACTTAAAAACTGAAATGCACGCTTAAATTTCTTTATCTCAAATTGATATTCTGAAGTTTGAGTTGAAAAAAATGTAAGAAATCAGTCTTTTTCTATAAAACTTGATATTTTCTATTGTTTTTTACTTAATTAACGATACTCATTAAGATTATAGATGTTGAAAAACTAGGATGTATGTTTAAGTTTTATGTTTTAAGTCGATACATTGATCTTGTAGTTGATAAAAATCGTAAGAAATCAGTCTTTTTCTATAAAACTTGATATTTTCCATTGTTTTTACTTAATTAATACTACTCATTAAGATGTCTATCAACCAAAATTCAAATATATGTTTAACTTTCTTGAGTTAAATTGATAATCTCATCTTGTAGTTGAAGAAATCGTAAGAAATCAGTCTTTTTCTATAAAACTTGATATTTTCTATTGTTTTTTACTTAATTAACGATACTCATTAAGATTATAGATGTTGAAAAACTAGGATGTATGTTTAAGTTTTAAGTTTTAAGTCGATACATTGATCTTGTAGTTGATAAAAATCGAAAGAAATCAGTCTTTTTCTATAAAAATCGATATTTTCCATTGTTTTTTACTTAATTATGAATGGTTATTAAGGTTATAGCTGTTGAAAAACTGAAATGTACGTTTAAGTTTTCTCTCTTAAGTTGATAAAAATCGTAAGAAATCAGTCTTTTTCTATAAAACTTGATATTTTCCATTGTTTTTACTTAATTAATACTACTCATTAAGATGTCTATCAACCAAAATTCAAATATATGTTTAACTTTCTTGAGTTAAATTGATAATCTCATCTTGTAGTTGAAGAAATCTAAATAAAATGGTTAAAAACTGAGATTTTTCCAGTGTTTCGCTTAATTAATAATACTCATTAAAATTATGGTTGTTCAAAATTCAAATATAAATTTAATCTTCATCATATAGTATGATTCCGAGTTGAGATGTGATTGATAATATTTTTAATTAGGGAAGGTTGTTCACCTATCCTGTTATAATAGAATGTTCCTTTTTTTCCACTAGGGGGCGTTTGTGGAGGGGGATGCATGGTGGGGGATCAGGAGGGATGGTGGTGGCGGTGGCACTGGGTGAGGCGGTGGCACTGGGTGAGGCGGTGGCACGGTGCCACAGTACCACCGCCGGCTGAGCCCGTACTGTCCTTTTCCTACTACTCAGGCATAAAACATCCTGTCGGCTTTTCGATTAGTTGTGACGATTTAAGGAGAACTCGAATTATTTCCACTGGTTAAAAAGAAACACACAGTCATGGCAAGCGAGGGAAAAAACAAAATAAATAAATAAATGTAGAAGATCCAATAATTAGTCATGGGCTGCTGTAAATTCATTTATTAAATTCGTAATAATGAGGAAGGAAAAGCTCCTTTTGCAAAAATTCCATCATTATTTCAGCGAGCTGTCCTCATCGAAGAAGCAACTCAAGAAATCTTCTCTCTCATCTCGAGACTTCCACCTTCTAAACTAAAAAAAAAAAGTACTGGAACATTCTGTAACCTCAAACCATCATTCTTTTATGTAAACAGAATTCTTGTCCAGCTACGAGGCTATTTTTAAACAGACGATAAATTTATTAAAAAAAATATTATTTAACCAATTTATAATTGACTCAGAATTTTAAATATCTTACGCAGACGATTTTTATAAATGATTAATTTTAAGAGAAAAAGAAAAGAAATGAATTTATTAATATGCACACATCAAAGGTTGACGTAGGAAAAATAAATAAATAGATAAAATAAAATAATGATATTTTTTGAAAGGTATGGTTTTGGAATAAATTTAATAAGACTTTCTTAAAAAGGGTTGATAAAAACATAGAAGAAATCAGTTTTATTTGGAATATTAAGAAATAAAGTTTTAATTAAGAATATTTTTAATTTAGAGCCATCTTTTTAAATTTACGCATACTGGAATAATGTTTTTTAAGGCAAATTAAGAATTTATATCGTCTGCATAAGGATTAACAGATTAGATTTAGAAACAAGATTTTAATTTAATAATTTGAAGTAAGTACGGAATATTATTATAAGAAAATTAAGATAGTATAAAGGTTAGTTTTGGCGAAAAATTTTTAAATTTGTAATATATATATATATATATATATATATATATATATATATATATATATATACGTAACATGGCAATTTTTTTTATAAAAACAAACAGCAGCAACATAAAATTTTTACTTCTCTTGATAAGGAATTGTGTAGTAGAAATTATGCTGAAGGATTTGTACATGTCAAGAGATTAACCCCTTGAGTGGCAAGGAATAATGTGTTCTGTAATATTGAATTCTCACCGGGAAAATAGAAAGATTTTGTTTAATATAAAGAAAGACATTTTTTTCAGCGATTTGCCGCCAAAGGTAAAAATATATAAAATTTCCTTAAAAGTTTCTGGTGAGAATGTCGTTTAAATTATGCGGGATAAAATAGATATCACCGCCCTTCAAAGGGTTCAGGAGTTTTTGGGTTTTTCAGTAGCAGGAAATTCGTAATATATTCGTAATAATTCGTGCTGATAAGTATATCAGAAAATACAATTCTGTTTCAGGAAATAGGGCTAACATTACTTTTCAAAAATTATGGTACAATGTGCTTGAAATTGCTTGTAGCTAAGAATTCTCTGTAGTGAATAAATTATTATAATTTTGTCTTTCTATTGTTGATAATAATGATAATTATAAAAACTGAACGTCCTCCTAAATGGCTTTAAAAAGTACATTAAAATCTTGCTTTATAATTTTTTTTAGAAAATTGGTTATTTAGAAAATTTACAAAATTTAGTGGTTCTGAAATTTGTTAACTAAAATAATTATGTACATAAATGCTGACCTTCCATTAGTGAAACGAGATGTTTCGAATGCCAAACACTTTTTTTTCTTTGTTCCTGTAATATGTCAATTTCGCCCAGTTTTAATCCTTTGCGGCGCACAGATTAATCATTGCTTAAGGGTCGAAATTCATGACTGACACCGGAATTTGAAAAAAACTTTATTTGTAATTGGGAAAAAGGCCATTTTGCAGGAATTCAATAAACCGAAATTTTTTTTACCAAAATTCCGGTGCCATTGTAGCGTTTGAAAATTAAAATTAGGGGTTTCATAGATATACCACCGGACCGCAAGGGGTTAATCATAGCTGCCAACTCTTCTGATTTTTTGACCCGGAAAAAGTTTACAGAAATTTTTGGCTTATTTAATTAGCAGATTATGGCGATTTGAAATAGTAAAATTTACTGTAAAATTTTCCCGGGCCGAAAAAGCGGAAGATGTTGGCAGCTATGGGTTAATCAATGCATACACAACCCTGAACAAGGAAAGATCTCCGACTGGAAATTTCGCATTTGCATATTGTTAGATTTTGCGCGATTTGTAGAGAGAGAGCAGCAAGAAAACTGAATTATACCCCATTATGCTGAATTACTATGCCAAAATTTTAAAACTTACTTTAATTCTTTGGCACCATTTTTTTCTCATGTAGTAATTTTGAGTTATTTTGTCACTCAAATTGTGATAGTAAATAATAAAGCAGATGCCATATATTTAATCTCACATATCTCTTTAACATTGGTATTGACATTTAAAAGTTTTTTCGTTTACAGGTGATCTATGAATAGGTCGCTGTGCGGTAAAGGGTTAATTAACCATTTAACTGATCAATATTTAAACAAGTTTGAAATTGCACGTGAAGCGTAGCAAATGAGGTGCGTTCGTATGATAACGAAGTTTTAAAAATATCACTCTCCTATATAAATCTCATAAAATTGTAAATAGTTCATTGCAATTAAAATTCGCACCAAACAATGTTCTCCTTATACTCACTATGTAATGGAATATTTGTATGTGGCCTTGTAAATCAATAAAAAATTTTCTTTGCACCACAGATTATAAAAAATGTATTTTATAATATGTAATTTATAGATGTATATCAATTTTATTATGTTCGAATAAAGTAACACCATTAAAATGCTTTTGAAACATTTTTCCCCATTAACCGTAACGTAACGGAATACTTTTGATTGTTCCTGTAATTGAACTATGCATCCGATTTTGAAAAAATTTAAAATAACTTGACAAAATTATGTAATAATTATGTATTTAGAATTTCAAACGATTAAAATGCATTTGAAACTTTTTTCCCCATTGATCGTAATATAACGGAATCCTTTTGATTGTCCCTGTAATTGATCTATGCGTCCGATTTTCTTAAAATTTGAAATGACTCGACAAAATTATGTTATAATTATGTATTTTAAATTTCAAACGATTCGGTTGGGTAGTTTTTGCGTTGTTATATGCGGACTGACGGACAGACAGACGGACGAACTGAACGACAACAATAGGTGCTACGTATATACATAATTACGAACGCACCTAAAAAATGCTTAAATAATGCAAAATTTATTGAGTGAGAGTAATCCATCATGATTGGCATGTGGATGCCCATACATGGTACGTTCAAATTGGCAAAAACACGTTGCCCGTATGACGTACAGTCAAATCAGAGAAGCGATTAAATTTTTGTTATCGAAACTTTTTTCAAATGACAGTTAATAAATTTCTAATTATTCTTTATAAAATTGATTAAATCATTGCTTTTTCCTATTAATTGTTGCCAATGACTTTATTGTTGCCAAACAAACTGTCCAAATTGCATGACTTCAGATAGCTGAAATTTGAATTTTAAAAGTATTGACGATTGTACTCGGGAATTTTCACTTAATAAACTCTTGACTTGACAATTCTACCTTAATATGCGATTTTCTTTTGGGTCTGTAAGCTTGGAAAAATCGTTGTGAAAATTTCAGGACATCTTTGCTTCCTTAACCATTTCTGGCACACTGTGCCCAGAGCGAAAAAATGAATTTTAATTCCTAACTTGCAAACGGATCAATAATATTTTATTGAAATTTTGTTTTTACAGTGAAAGCTTAAATTAACACCTTGGGGACGAGCGACACGTATACGTGCCGCAAAAAACCTAGACTTCCTGATTATTCCCACCAGTGAAATTACACTGTAAAATTTGTCTTAATTAATCGGAGCATTTTCTTTATTTAATAAGGCACAAATTTTTGTTTTCAAAAACCAGTGAAAAGCATTAACACTAGAAAGCCGGGAAATTTTACTCAAGTTTTATAAAATATATTTAAAACCAGAAAAAAATTGAAATTATTCAGTTTATGTTATTTGCTCATTTTATTGCAATTGATATATAACTTATTTCTTGAAAATTTTTCTGGTTCGAATCATCAATTAGTCCAGTGATTGGTGTCAAATTGAACCTCCCCGGCGTTCTAGTGTTAACCGTTTGAGCCTCTGGTGGTTGAATTTTCTACCACTTAATTTTAATTCCAAAATGTCACAATAGCATCGGAATAATTGACCAGATTTATTTGAAAAATTTTAAAGCATTTTTTTTCGTATATATCATAAACTGAAATTTTTCTTTTCAAAGTACTGGTGCCAACGTGTCGTTTGAGATTTAGAAGAAATTTTCCCACGAGAGCTCAAAGGGTTAAAAACTTCGTAAAAGGCTCCCGTCGCGAAGGGATTAATACTAGAACTTCCGTGAGTCGTGATTTTGGAGTTCTTAATTTTTTAAAAAGTTGTTACAAAATTACGGTATCAGTCGATAATTTCTAATTTTACTCACAGAATTTGCCCGTGCATGAAAGAGTTGGAAAAAAGCCTGGGAATTTTAAATAAGTTTTATAAAAATATTTCTCACAGGAAATTTGATTTAAAAAAGTAGATTTTTCACATCTTAAGTGTTTCTTTTTTATATCTTTTAAACTTACTTTATAATGATTTTTTTTATGAAAGTAACATATATTCAACTGGTATCTGGTAGAACAAACCACTTACAGCCGTGTTTACCCCTTGATAAGTGGTGGTATGTCTATGAAACCACTAATTTTAATTCTCAAACGCCACATTAGCACCAGAATTTTGGTGAAGAGAATTTGTGTGTCCAGTCCGGACACACTGCGCGGGAAAGGGTTAAAACAATAAATATATATACTATTTAATTTTAAAAATAAGGATTCGTACAAGATCTGTATATCCACACCAGGAAATTCTTCGCTGAAATCATTTTCTTATAGAAAAATTCTCTTTAAATAAAGCGAAATTTTCCGCGTTCCAATTGGATTTATTTAATTTTTATCAAAAAAAAAAAAAAAAAAAAAAAAAAAAAAAAACCTATTGCAATTTTACTTTAAAAATAACGGCACCCGTACCCATTCTGTTATATTAGTCAAGGGAGAAGTTGTTTCACAGAACTGCTTCATTTGGGCTAATTTACCACAATTGTTTTGAAATATAGGTCATAATTTCTATTCCTATATTCACCATTTCATAGAATATAAAAGGGACATAATATAACTTTGTCCGCTCCGGGCCATGCATACATATATGCATAGCTGCCAACTTTTACGCATTTTTCTACCACAAAAGAATTACAGTAAATATTGTTTTATTTAATCGTTGAAATCTTAAGATGAAAAAATGGAAAATATCTGTACAATTTTAGTGGTAGTAAACATGTTGGCAGTTACGTATATGTGATCTGAAAAAGGGATGACAGCGCTTAATATTGACAAGAGTAAAAAAAAAATAGTTAATTACGACGTTTTTGAGATTTATAAATTTAAGTTGAATAATTAACAAAAATTGTTGCCAAACATATAAAGTTCGGCAACACTCTATGCCGAACTTTATATGTTTACGCCGATATTATGCCGACCAGTCTCTTTAAATCGTGTTAAAGAGACTGGTCCTGAACAACTCATTGGCGAATCTGTTTCGTTTGTTGTACAAATGTTTCTTACGTCAGCGCTTATGAATTCAAATGAAATATAAATAATCACATTTTTATTCATTTTAGCAAAGTAATCTTTTTTTAATTTAAGTTATGAATCTTGATTTATACATTTGTCCACTATTAAAAAAACAATGAACTAATATCTATAATTTTATATGAAATTATACATATAACAATAGAAGTTGAAGAAAGTTTACCTGCTCAACCCATACATTCGTCGTCATAATTTGATTCTTTAAATTCTGAAAAAGAAGAACAACTATTAGTTATGAAAATGCACAAAATGTAAACAAACATATGCTACAATCCTAAAGATTGTAAATGATATAATATCTAATAAATCTGAATTTTGTAATAATTTATATAAATAATTTATATCTGCATATCATTTACATGAACATTAATTACAATAATGCAAAACAATGAATTAAGATAAAAGTTAAGAATCTTGATTTTTGCTTTTCATAGCCATTGCAATAACAACGAAAAATCTATGAAATTATACTTATAAAAAGATATATAGACTAAAGTTTATCTCTTCAATTTAACCCTTTGCGGCGCAGGACAAATTCATTGCTTAAGTGTTGAAATAAATGACTGATACCGGAATTTGAAAACAAATTTATTTCTGAATAAGAAAACACTATATTTCACGCATTCAATAAACCGTAATTTTTTTTAACGAAATTCCGGTGCCAGTGTGATGTTTGAGAATTAAAATTAAGTGGTATATCTATGAAACCACCGCGCCGCAAGGAATAAGCACTTTCTGGCACACTGTGCCCAGTCCGGGATACCTAATTTTAATTCCCAACTTACAAATGGCACCAATAATATTCTAATAAAATTTTCATTTTACAGTGAAAGCTTAAATTAAGGGATATTTAATTTCTCAAAAATTGTTTCTAAATTCCGGTGTCAGTTGACAATTTCTCTTTTTACTAACAGATTTTGCTTGTGCCAGAAAGGGTTAAAAAAATAGATGAGACAAAAAGTATGGAGCAATGTGCAATATTCCGGGTTAAACTTCAAGTATAAACTTCAAAAAGTCTTATGTAAATTCCAGTGACACCGATAATTTCTCATTTTACAAATATAATTTCCCCGTGCCGGAAAGGGTAAAATGTAATATAAACCGAATAAAATTTATATAAGATACACACTAGTAGAAAGGGCTAAGTAAATAATTCCGCTTTGCAAACAAAGCTGCTTCTTTTATATCTTTGAAAATATATTGAACCAGAAAATTTACAAAGGAAATATCTATAAGACATTTAGACATTTTACTTACGTGTGTGAAAAGGATTTTTTTTGGTTCAAGTTATCAAGCTTGTTTTTGTACATAGCTTGAAATTGCAGTAAATCTCAAATTCAGTGAATGGATGTTTAATCAACTAAATTAGATCAAGGATGGTCCATTGAGGCACACCACGTACCACTAATTTTTTTTAAGGAAAGAGCTGGCTTCTTGAATCGAAGAAATTCGATGATTATTATAAATTTAGTGCCAAGCGTATCACAATTTGTCACCTCTGATTTACATGATATATAATATCTTTAAAAAATTATTTTTGTTGTTAAGTTTGTTCAGCTAAATATATACGTGGACGAAATTTGAAAAGTATTATTTTGTAATTTTTTATACTTAAATGCAATTATTGAAATGAAATGCCACATGCTAGAGTTACCAGGTCTCCGGCTTTTGTAATACCAGTATTTTAATACAGAAAATGCTGTTTTATTTAAATAGAATGTTTGGATGAATTAAAGTAACAAATTTTATTTAAAATAATAGCCATGGGCAAAAAGCCAGATACTCGACAAATCTGCATTTACCTCTTCCATTATTAAACATTATCTATAATTGTAAAATTTTTAAATTTTAAGAGAAATTTCTATTACAATCTCTTACAATTTTAGAAGAGATTTTAAAGTAAAAAAAAATCATTTATCATGTTTAGTAATTTTTTTTTAACGTGAAATGCCTATAGTTATATCATTAAATTTCAGTTACATCAAATGCTAAAATAATCTAATCCAGAGATTCTCAATTTATGGCTAACGACTCACCGTTAAGTCGCGGCGGGTGTTTCTGGAAAAAGTGGAACAATTGAGGTTTGCCACAAAAATATGTTTTATTTCATCTGTTTGCAAAAATATATAGCTAATACACAATTTTACATCAACAATAATCATAAAACTCATCAGAGTAAACTAAAATAGTTGACTTCCTTTGTCAAAATTTATTTAAAAAGGAAAATAGATTAAATGTATGATTTGGTCGATGAAGCAAAGATTTAGCCCTTTGCGGTACAAAAAAATAAAATAAAATAAAATAAAATAAAATAAAATAAATAAATAAATATATAGTAAATAAAATCAGTACAAAAAACCCTGAACGGGTTAAAAGCTTGTGACGCAGCACTTTATCTTATATATCTAAGAATTTTAAATTTGGGACTTAAAACTAATGATATCAAAATTTATGTGACGCTATGCTATTAATTAATATATACATATATTAAAATTTATTCATTAAGGTTTTATCAATTACATCTTTCATAAATTCAAAATATGAATCTTAAAAGATATGATATCAAAATTTAAGTGACGCCTTGACGAGGCTTTAAACAATGTTTTAAAATTCCATTTATTTATTTATTGTCTAAATACATTTTCATATCTAAACAATACTTTTCATTTTCCAATACACTGTTAAATACATCACTTTCACTGAATATATATAATGCACTGAAATATATTTATTTGAATAAATAGATTTATCTTTTGGGCTACGCTATCCAAAATCAAAAATAACGTTTGAATAAATATTTTTTGCGTCATTGTATCCAAAGTAAGTTAAATAGATGCAAATAGATACAATGACGCAAAAAATATTTATTCAAACGTTATTTTTGATTTTGGATAGCGTAGCCCAAAAGATAAATCTATTTATTCAAATAAATATATTTCAGTGCATTATATATATTCAGTGAAAGTGATGTATTTAACAGTGTATTGGAAAATGAAAAGTATTGTTTAGATATGAAAATGTATTTAGACAATAAATAAATAAATGGAATTTTAAAACATTGTTTAAAGCCTCGTCAAGGCGTCACTTAAATTTTGATATCATATCTTTTAAGATTCATATTTTGAATTTATGAAAGATGTAATTGATAAGACCTTAATGAATAAATTTTAATATATGTATATATTAATTAATAGCATAGCGTCACATAAATTTTGATATCATTAGTTTTAAGTCCCAAATTTAAAATTCTTAGATATATAAGATAAAGTGCTGCGTCACAAGCTTTTAACCCGTTCAGGGTTTTTTGTACTGATATCAATGCTTTTTTTAGGTTAATAATAAAAAGATAAAAACAAAAAATTAAAGACTAATGCAAAGAATTCATATTCATGATTTCTGATCACCTTTAATTACCCCTCCCCCACCCACTTAAAAAAAGATATTTCATATTTTATTATTAATATATGCTGTGCTACTTGATTTCGTTAAAAACAACTCTGTAGTAAAGTACGTTAGTATAAGATAAGAAAGTAATGTACATTCAGCATTGTATTTCTAAGAAAGGATTTCATAATCTATGCTGTATGTATCATTTCTCATTCTAGTTAACTATGTTTTTCTTTACACATGATGATACATATACTGCAGATGGATTAAAATGATCAGGAATACAATATTCAGAATGTGCTGGAAAGTATTTCATAATCTATGCTGCGTGCATGATTCTTGTTAATTATGTTTCAACCTTTGTATAGGTTGGTAATATTGCAGATTGATTAAAACTATATCCGTTACAATATTCAGAATATGCTGGAAAGTGTTTCATAATCTATGTTGCACACAGGTTTTTCTTTCTTGTTAATTATGATTTTTTCTTTATATAGAGTGGTAAAATTACTGCAAATGGATTAAAATGATAGGCTTACAATAATGAAAATGTGTTGGAAAGTGTTTCATAATCTATACTGTATGTGTAACTTTTCATTCTTGTTAGTTTATTTATGTTTTGCTGTTTGCACAAAACATATATAAACAGGGGGGGGGGGGAGAGATTTGGATGGGAAGATTACTGTACAAAGATGAAACTGATAGGTTTAAAGCATTCAGAATAAAATGGAAAGTATATAAACATGTTTAATGGAAAATTTTTTACTCTTGTTAATTATGCTTTGTTTTTTTGCACAGAATGGTAAAATTATTGTACATGAATGACAATAAGTTTACAATATTCAGAATGAGTCAGAAAATGCATCATAATCGATGCAGTATGCATGACTCTTCGTTCTTGTTAGTTATGTTTTGTGGGGTCATCAAGGCTTCTTGTTAGTTATGTAAGGGGGGGGGGAGATTGTATCGGGTTTAAGATTTTATTAAAATTTCCATGCTCTAGTCTGTACGTATTTACATATTTTTTTTTTCTAAAAATCTTGATTTGGTTAGATAATTGTTTTTTTTTGGGGAGGGGGGGGGGGTTTGAATCTCGATTCAGTTTGACTTTAATTGGAATTTTCAGGTTCTTGCCGAGTTGCATTTCAAGTACTAGTTTTCAATTCTGGTCAGTGGATGGGGACGGAAATTATTTTGTCTTTCTCGAACAGATTTTTATTTCCTAATTTTTTTATTTTACTTTTTTTTTGGGGGGGGGGGATTGGATTGGGTTTCAGGTTATTCGGATCGGGTTTGAGAAAGACTTCTATTGGAATTTCCATGATCTGGTCAATACATATCGACATAAATTGTTCTTTTTTTTCTAAAATCTTGATTTGATAAAATATATATATATTTTTTTTTTGGGGGGGGGGGATTGAATCTGGTTTCGGATTGACTTCAAATGGAATTTTCAGGTTCTTGTTGAGTTGCATTTCAAGTATATTATTTTGTCGCAGATAAATTGGGTTACAATTGGAATTTTTTTTTTTTTGGGGGGGGGGGGGCGGTAGTGTTTGAACTGGGTTTAGGATAGATTTCAATTGAAATTCTTGTCAGTGTATGTGGACAGAAATTATTTGGTCTTTCTTGGACAGACTTGTGTTTCCATTGTTTTTTCCTTTTTGGGTTTGGATTAGGTTTCATGTTAACTTTCAGACTCTTGTCAGTGTGTATCGGCAGAAATAATTTTCTCTTTTTCGGATTAGGTTAAGGTTCGATGGAAATTTTTTTCAGGTTCAATTCAAATGGAATTTTCAAGTTCTGGTTAGGTTGCGCTTTAATGGAAAATATTTTGTCCTGTATAGAATACTGGGCTTCGGTTATATGGAATTTCCTTTTTCAGGTTCAGATTAGGTTTAAGATAGACTAATTGGAATTTCCAGATTTCTGATCACGCATATCTATGGAAATTAAGTTTTCTTTCCCGAATCGAGATATGGTTGGATAATTTTTTTTTTTTTTTTTTTGGGGGGGGGGGGTTGAATCTGGTTTCGGTTTGACTTCAAATGTAATTTTCAGGTTCTTGTTCAGTTGCATTTCAATGTATTTTATTTTACAGCAGATAGATTGAGTTACTCTTGGAGGGATTTTTTTCTTTCTGGTTTTGGATTGTATAGGATAGATTTCAATAGGAATTTTTCGATTCTGGTCAATGTATGTCAATGGAAATTATTTTGTCTTTCTTGGACAAATTTATCTTTCCATTAAATTTTTGTTGGTTTAGAATGGGTTTCAGGATAACTTGTAGGTTCTTGTTGGCAGACTTGTATAAAACCAAAAACTTTCTGCAAATTAATTTAATGTTGGGTGTAATTCGCATTTTTTGGCACAATTCATGGTCATCATTCGTGTTTTTTATGCGATTTATGAATGTAATTTGCATTTTTGAGCAATTTATGGACATAATTTGCAATTTTTATGTGATTAATGAATGTAAATTACATTTTAAATGATTTATGGACGTAATTTGCTATTTTTATGCAATTCATAGACATAATTTACATTTTTTTCAGTATCTGTCGACGAAATTTGTGTTTTTTGATCAATTTATTGACGTTATTTGTGTTTTTATAGGATTTATGAATCTAATTCTCTTTTTTTACACAACTCTTGGACGTAATTTGCATTTTTTGTAATTTATGAACGTTATTAGTGTTTTTTTGCATGATTCATGGAAGCGATTCGCATTTTTTGAGTGATTTATGAATGTAATTCATGTTTTTATGCATTTCATGGACGTAATTTGTGTTTTTTGAGCGATATGTAATTCGCGTTTTTTATGCAATTCATGAATGCAAAACACTATTCGCTATTTTTATGCGATTTATAGACGTAATTTGCGTTTCAGCTTTCTGCTGCCAAAATTCGTGTTTTTTGAGCGATTTATGAACATAATTCCCGTTTTACTACACGATTCATAGACATAATTTGTGTTTCTCATACAATTTCTGAACGTAATTCTCACTTTTTTAAACAATTCATGGACGTAATTTACGTTTTGACGATTTGTGAACCAAATTCGCGTTTTTTATGCGATTCATGGATATAATTTGCGATTTTTATGCGATTAATGAATGTAATTTACATTTTACATGATTCATGGATGTAATTTGCTATATTTATGCAATTCGTAGACATAATTTGCATTTTTTGAGCTTTCTGTCGAAGAAATTTGTGTTTTTGATCGATTTATTGACGTTATTTGTGTTTTTATAGCATTTATGAATATAATTCTTTTTTTTTTACCAATTGTTGGACTTAATTCGCATTTTTTTAAATTTATGAATGTTATTAGTATTTTTTTGCATGATTCATGGAAGTGATTCGCATTTTATTAGCGATTTATGAACGTAATTTGCGTTTCAGCTTTCTGCTGCCAAAATTAGTGTTTTTTGAGTGATTTATGAACATAATTCCCGATTTACTACACGATTCATAGACATAATTTGTGTTTTTCATACAATTTCTGAACGTAATTCTCACTTTTTTAAACAATTCATGGACGTAATTCACGTTTTGAGCAATTTGTGGACCCAATTTACGTTTTTTATGGAATTCGCTTTTTTTGAGCGATTCATGGACATAATTCGAGATTTTTATGCGATTAATGAATGTAATATACATTTTACATGATTTATGGACGTAATTTGCTATACTTATGCTATTCATAGACATAATTTGCATCTTTTGAGCTTTCTATCAACGAAATTTGTGTTTTTTGATCGATTTATTGACGTTATTTGTGTTTTTATAGGATTTATGAATGTAATTCGCTTTTTTACCAATTCTTGGACGTAATTCACATTTTTTGCAATTTATGAACGTTATTCATGTTTTTTTTTGCACAATTCATGGAAGTGATTCGCATTTTTTGAGGGATTTATGAACATAATTCACGTTTTTATGCAATTCATGGATGTAATTTGCGTTTTCTGAGCGATTCATGAACGTATTTCACATTTTTTATGCAATTCATGAATGCAATTCGGTATTTTTATGCGTTTTATAGAGGTAATTTCAGTTTCAGATTTCTGCCACCAAAATTCGTGTTTTTTGAGCGATTTATAAACATAATTCATGTTTTACTACACGATTCATAGACGTAATTTGCGTTTTTCATACAATTTATGAATATAATTCTCACTTTTTTACATGATTCATGGATGTAATTCACATTTTAAGCAATTTGTGGACGTAATTCCCATTTTTTATGCAATTTGCTTTTTTTTTTTTTTTAGCGATTCATGGATGTAGTTCACATTTTTATGCGATTCATGCATGTAATTCACATTTTTTATGCGATTCATGCATGGAATTCATATTTTTTATGCGATTCATGGATTGAAATAATGTTTTTATTGCGGTCTTTGGATGAAATTAACGTTTTTCGTGTGATATTTTGTCGAAATGTTGGGTTTTTTTACATGATTCTTTGTTGAGATACACTTTTTTTTTATGCAATTCTTTGCATAAATAAATAAATAAAAATTGTTTCTTCATAAAATTTTCTGCACATGGCGTGCGTCTATATTATACAACTCTGCTTGTCAGAATTTTTTTTTTTTTTTTTTTTTTTTTTTTTTTCAGATTGAATTAAGGTTTGCTAACCCATAGACTAATTGGAATTTCCAGATTTCTGACCACACGTATCTATGGAAATTAAGTTTTCTTACCCGAATCGAGATATGGTTGGATTTTTTTTTTTTGGGGGGGGGGGGTTGAATCTGGTTTCGGTTTGATTTCAAATGTAATTTTCAGGTTCTTGTTCAGTTGCATTTCAATGTATTTTATTTTGCAGCAGATAGATTGAGTTACTCTTGGAGGGATTTTTTTCTTTCTGGTTTTGGAGTGTATAGGATAGATTTCAATAGGAATTTTTCGATTCTGGTCAATGTATGTCAATGGAAATTATTTTGTCTTTCTTGGACAAATTTATCTTTCCATTAAATTTTTGTTGGTTTAGAATGGGTTTCAGGATAACTTGTAGGTTCTTGTTGGCAAACTTGTATAAACCAAAAACTTTCTGCAAATTAATTTAATGTTGGGTGTAATTCGCATTTTTTGTGCAATTCATGGTCATCATTCGTGTTTTTTATGCGATTTATGAATGTAATTTGCATTTTTGAGCAATTTATGGACATAATTTGCAATTTTTATGCGATTAATGAATGTAATTTACATTTTACATGATTTATGGACGTAATTGGCTATTTTTATGCAATTCATAGACATAATTTACGTTTTTTTCAGCTTCCTGTCGACGAAATTTGTGTTTTTTGATCAATTTATTGACGTTATTTGTGTTTTTATAGGATTTATGAATGTAATTCACTTTTTTACACAACTCTTGGACGTAATTCGCATTTTTTGCAATTTATGAATGTTATTCGTGTTTTTTTGCAGTTTCATGGAAGTGATTCACATTTTTTTAGTGATTTATGAACATAATTCACATTTTTATGCAATTCATGGACGTAATTTGCATTTTTTGAGCGATTCATGAATGTAATTCGCGTTTTTATGCAATGCAGTTTTTTGCTATTTTTATGCGATTTATAGACGTAATTTGCGTTTCAGCTTTCTGCTGCCAAAATTCGTGTTTTTTGAGTGATTTATGAACATAATTCCCATTTTACTACACGATTCATAGGCATAATTTGTGTTTTTCATACAATTTCTAAACGTAATTCTCACTTTTTTAAACAATTCATGGACGTAATTCACATTTTGAGCGATTTGTGGACCCAATTCGCGCTTTTTATGCGATTCATGGACATAATTCGCGATTTTTATGCGATTAATGAATGTAATTTACATTTTACATGATTTATGGACGTAATTTGCTAAACTTATGCGATTCATAGACATAATTTGCATCTTTTGAGCTTTCTATCGACAAAATTTGCATTTTTTGATCGATTTATTGACGTTATTTGTGTTTTTATAGGATTTATGAATGTAATTTGCTTTTTTTTTACCAATTCTTGGACTTAATTCGCATTTTTTGTCATTTATGAACGTTCTTAGTGTTTTTTTGCACGATTCATGGAAGTGATTTGCATTTTTTGAGTGATTTATGAATATGTAATTCACGTTTTTATGCGTTTCATGAACGTAATTTGTGTTTTTTGCGCGATTCATGAATGTAATTTGCGTTTTTATGCAATTCATGAATGCAAAACACTATTTGCTATTTTTATGCGATTTATAGACGTAATTTGCGTTTCAGCTTTCTGCTGCCAAAATTCGTGTTTTTTGAGTGATTTATGAACATAATTCCCATTTTACTACACGATTCATAGGCATAATTTGTGTTTTTCATACAATTTCTAAACGTAATTCTCAATTTTTTAAACATTTCATGGACGTAATTCACGTTTTGAGCGATTTGTGGACCCAATTCGCGCTTTTTATGCGATTCATGGACATAATTCGCGATTTTTATGAGATTAATGAATGTAATTTACATTTTACATGATTTATGGATGTAATTTGCTATATTTATGCGATTTGTAGACATAATTTTCATTTTTTGAGCTTTCTGATGACGAAATTTGCATTTTTTGATCAATTTATTGACGTTATTTGTGTTTTTATAGGATTTATGAATGTAATTCAATTTTTTTACCAATTGCTGGACCTAATTCGCATTTTTTGTAATTTATGAATGTTATTAGTATTTTTTTGCACGATTCATGGAAGTGATTTGCATTTTTTGAGTGATTTATGAACGTAATTTGCGTTTCAGCTTTCTGCTGCCAAAATTAGTGTTTTTTGAGTGATTTATGAACATAATTCCCGATTTACTACACGATTCATAGACATAATTTGTGTTTTTCATACAATTTCTGAACGTAATTCTCACTTTTTTAAACAATTCATGGACGTAATTCATGTTTTGAGTGATTTGTGGACCCAATTCATGTTTTTTATGCAATTCGCTTTTTTTGAGCGATTCATGGACATAATTCGCGATTTTTAGGCGATTAATGAATGTAATTTACATTTTACATGATTTATGGACGTAATTTGCTATACTTATGTGATTCATAGACATAATTTGCATCTTTTGAGCTTTTTATCGACGAAATTTGAGTTTTTTGATCGATTTATTGACATTATTTGTGTTTTTATAGGATTTATGAATGTAATTCGCTTTTTTTTACCAATTCTTGGACGTAATTTGCATTTTTTGCAATTTCTGAACGTTATTCGTGTTTTTTTGCACAATTCATGGAAGTGATTCGCATTTTTTGAGTGATTTATGAACGTAATTCACGTTTTTATGCAATTCATGGACGTAATTTGCATTTTTTGAGCGATTCATGAACGTAATTCACATTTTGTATGCAATTCATGAATGCAAGTCGCTATTTTCATGCGTTTTATAGAGGTAATTTCCATTTCAGCTTTTTGCCGCCAAAATTCGTGTTTTTTGAGCGATTTATGAACATAATTTATGTTTTACTACACGATTCATAGACGTAATTTGCATTTTTCATACAATTTATGAATATAATTCTCGCTTTTTTACATGATTCATGGACGTAATTCACATTTTAAACAATTTGTGGAGGTAATTCCCATTTTTTATGCAATTTGCTTTTTTCTTTTTTTAGCGATTCATGGATGTAGTTCACAAAACCACCCCCTTGGCTGTGCTACTGACAACAAAATCTTATGTTGGTGCAAGGAGTAATTTATTCATAGACATGAGAAAAAAGTTTTTGACAACAAACCAAAAAAAAGTACAATACAGGATTTTTACCTGGCATTCTCATAAAATTTTGAATATATTCTGCCTCCCCCCTCTAATTCATAAGTTTTCATACATTCTATATTATATTCCATATTAAGAAGGTGCCACTTGTCTAGTTTTGATTTGAATGAGAACGCGTTATTAGCATTTTTCATTCAGGTAGAATTTATTTATTTAGAATAGAATTGATAAAGAAAATGCACAAATTGAAAAACATCGAACAGACATGATAGAATCACTACGTAATTTTCATGGTTTTAATAATCCACATGGATGTTTCTTGTTATGCAAATTCAATCTTGCAATGTCTTAATATACAATGAATAAAGTCTGCAATAAAGTTAACCAGAGAATCTTGCAATGGATTTTTGCCGTCGCTTATTCAAATTTACTTAAGAGGAATCGAGTTAATGAAATGTTGTATAAATGTTACTTGTTAGCTTTATAGATTACTAGGTACTACTAGGTTATCCCGTCGACCAAAAAATTATCGCCAAACTATAAGATTAAATTCCAATAATGGATGATTGTGAATGTCACATTCAATGACATTAAATACAATTTGTATATTTAAAATGTCATTGATTTTTATTTCGACTTTTTATTAATATTTTACTAATTATTTGTTTTTTCATTATTTAAAATAAAAAAATATGTGATTATGTATAATTTGGCGAAATTGGTCGAAGGAATAACAGTAGTAGCGATTACTAAAATATTTCAAATTGAAATAATTTATGAAACTGAAAATGTTTTAGCCAACATTTCACTTAAGTTTAAAACAAGCAATATATAGAAATTGTAAAGTCCCTCAAGTGTGTGTAACTTGGGACAAGACATTGCACAAATATAATGTGCTCATCTTTTGTTTACATTTTTAAAAAGAGTAATTTAAATGTAATAATGTACTAGAAATCATAATGAATGCTTATAATAGAGTATAATACAGTCAACTCTGTGAAATTCACAAAATGTATTATCTGCAAAACATGTTAAAATGCAAACATTGAAAAGTGTTTTAACACTTAAACTCAAAGATAAAAGATATGCAATAATTTTATTTTCATGAAATGACAAATTTTAATAAAATAAACTGGGATTTAAGAAAATTCATGTATTTTGTACCCTGTATTTAAAAACAATACTTTAAGCAAGCCAGTAAGTTTCCATTTATTAATTATGATTAATGCAAACCTATTCTTTGCTCAAGCAGCGAAAAAATTAAAAAAATAAACAAAAAATATATAGAGGTAAAATTGTTTATCAAACAATACACATAAAAAGTTCCTTGGCGAAGGAGAGTAAACTGCATTTCACCCAAAATTACTGACAACAAAACAAAACAAAACAAAATGCAGTCCAGATTTTTAACTGGCATTCTCGTAAAATTTTGAATATATCCTACCTCCACACTGTAATCCATAAGTCTTCAAAAATACAAGCAAAGTTACACATTCTGTATTAATTAATAATCCATTGCAAGATTCTCCGGTTAACTTTATTGCAGAGCTTATTCCTTGTATATTGACATTGCGAGATTCAATTGGCGTAACAAGAAACAACATGTGGATTATTAAAACCTGAAAATTACTTAATGATTCTATCTTGTCTGGTTTATATTTTTTAATTCGTGCATTTTCTATATCAATTTAATGGACATTATGTAAGAATATTACTACCTGAATGAAAAATGCTCCGTGTAACTTGCCGCGTTCGGGTTCGGATTCAAAACAAAACTAGACAAGTGGCGCCCCTAGGCGTATGAATACATGACTTTCCAACAACAAATAATTTAAAATAATTTTTGTTTGAAAACTTAAAAAAAAATCATAAGTCGAAAGTATATTGAATATGTATAATTAAAAAATATTTTCCTATTTTAAAAAAGGATTCAAAATATTTTTTCCACAAAATGCAAAAATATCCAATGTAAGAAACGTAATATTTCCTTCTTACGAAAAATAAAGGCAAAATAAATAGAAATTTGATTTAGTATATATTTAATGAATGTTTTAAAGCACATGATAAGATGTTTTTGTAGTTTAAAAAACATTTATTGCTTCGATTCAGGTGTTTTAACTGTGACTTTTTAACTGTTAACTTTTTCACTCAGGCTCTGTCTGCTAACCCATAGAATAACATGTAATCCGCGAGCTAATATAGTCCAATTTTCCAAGACCAATATATAACAAACAAGAGTTTTCCTAGAAACAAGGCAAGTCTTATTACCTCTATCTTAAAGAGATTCATATTATATATAAGATTTAATAAAATCTCCCAGCCCGTTTCCTAGATCTCATTATCAGGAACAAACACCATCGATTACAGTTTTAAAATGGTTATCGAGATCTAAAAATATACGGCACGTAGAAATGTAAAAATTATAGGATAGGATTAGACTGGGAATATAAGACTATATTAAAAAAATTGGACCATTCTGACCAATATTTGCTGAGTTATTAGAAGGCGGCTTTTCCGATTTTCTTTGATGTTGAGTTAGCTGTATATATGAAGTTCCGCATGTACCCGTATGACGATGGTAGGTTTTGACGATGGTAGGTTTAAAGCTGCGTCACTTGAAGGCTGCCGCCTTCTATGATAAAATAAAATAAACAAATAAATAAATAAAAAATCATTGCTTAAATATTGAAATTAATGATTTCTATCGGAATTTGAAATCAACATTATTTTTAAATTTTAAAGTACTAACTAAAAGAAAAAGTTGTGTTTTACGCGTCTAATAAAACGGAATTATTTTTATCAAAATTCTGGTGCCAATGTGGTTTGGTAATTAAAATTAGGTAATCTCATAGACATACTGCCGCCCCTGAAGGGATTAAACTCTGAGGCAAACTTGTTTTATTCACAACAACTACATAAAAGGCTAGATGTTGCTTAATAAATAAAATTATCAGCATTATCTTGTTTTGAGTTCAACGAATCTGTGGAAGGGGGAATGTTGTTTCGCAAGTATGCAAGAGCTACGGTAGAGGAATTTGTTATTATTATTATTTACACTTTTTTAAAATATTCGATTTTTTGGTCAAATTATATGGAATTCACTACTGATGGTGCCTATGCTATCTCGGGCATTGATTAACACTAGAACTCCGGGAAGGTGTCAATTTGACACCAATTACTGGAGTAATTGTCGATTAGGACCAGAAACATTTTCAAGAACTAAGTAATATATATTTAGCTATGAAATGAATAAACAAGCTAAATTGTATTAACAATACTGTTAGTTAAAAAAAAAAGACCGCTTGTTATCTTGAGTAGAGATGACGGTTTTGCCCCACCTTCTAAAAGAAGACGGCACGAACCGCCTTAACCGCATAGTTGCGGTCCAATTCAAATTTCTAACATTGTTAATTTTCTAACTTTTTCAATTAAAATCTATCTTATTTCCATCTTCTTATCAGTTCGACATCGTTCCTGCCTTTGCATTTGGCTTCGGGATTTATCCACATTCCGTTAAAAATTACTATTTTATTTAAAGTGTTTAATTTTTTACCTTTATTCTCTTTTTTTAGTCATGTTTCTTCTTTCCAGTTGAAAAGTGAAGCATAATCCTCTCAAAACAATCGCTTTTCCTTACCGGATGATTGTTGTTTTCAAGGTTATGAACGGATGAATTTCATTGGTCGCCTACTTGAATTTCATTGGCTGATCAAGTTGTTCATTGTATCCCTTGCTTTTTCTGTGTTATTTTTTAGAATTTTTTTCTTTAATGATATTTTTATTATTTTTTACCTGTTATTTCCACTAAATGTAACTTTTCTTGTTAAATTTAACTACTTTATGTATATTTTTTGTATTTTTATCGATATTTCCCTAAAAATTATTTAGGATTTTATCTAATATATATATATGTATATATATATATATATGTGTGTGTGTGTGTGGCCCTTGGCTTCTCTAAACCACTTTACCCTAAGACTCAACCGACCATCCCAATGCTCCGGAATTTCTTGAAATTCCATTTTTCTCTTGCTTATCATCTATGCAATCAGACACTCGACACCGACTTCGATGGAAGGTAAACTGGAGCATAGCGACTTCAGTAGGAACTTCTACTCACAATGCATTAGTTCATTGGTTCAAGCTAAATTGTTTAGAATTATTTTTCCGGCTTTAAATATATTTTATAAAACTTACGCAAATTTTCCGGCGTTCTAGTGTTAAGTCACTCAACCGCCGAATTCCTGTCGGTAATATTAAATCTATGGGTGTTTTATGCATTCTTATATACAAAATATCGCTTCAAGAAATTAATGTTTTTAGTTATTTTTCCAGTGTTCTTTTCTTAAAAGATGCCATTTCTTTTCTTAGTTTTCAAAATAATTCTAAAATGCATGCTCAAATTAATGTTTTATGTTCTAAAAACTGACGAAATGGTAATCAACTTTAACAATCCATATAAAATTATGCATAGGTTTTAGAAATATTTAGGAAACTAAGAAAAGAAAGAGACATTTTTAAAGGAGAGAACACTGAAAAAAGAAGTTTAAAATGTTAATTTCTCAAGGTGATACTTTAACTATAAAAATGTGTGAACGGCCATAGACTTAAAATTTCCGAGGGGAAAATTGGCCACTGAGTAACTAGCACCCTTGAAGCTTAGTCAGTGTTCCCTTAGGTGCAATGGAGTCATTGCAGCCATTATTGGGAGGCTGTGGTTGTAAACAGTTTGGTTAGTGCCTGAAGAAAACTCTAGACGATGCTATCAAAATTGTTAAAATTATTAGAACAAGCATTTTATAAAAAAATTTTAGGATTAAAGTTTATAAAAAGCTGAAGCGTGTTTAGTTTGTTTCGTGGTTAATGAGCAGTGAACACATTTTTCTTCAATTTGAAATTAAATTTCTGTCGAGTGTCTCATTATTTAAATTTTGTGACCAAATAAAAAGGTTTTAATTGGAGTTCTATATTGACGAGGGCTAAAAAAATTAAATAAATCAATAAATTAATTTTGAATAAACATTCTGGTATAAACTATTGTTATGAAACTTGAGTAAAGTTTCTGGGCATTAAAGGTACTAAAGCACTCATTTTATAAAAAAATCTTTATTGAAAATTTTAAAATTAAACTTAATTACAAATTCAAGCGTATTTAGTGTGTTGCATAATTAAATGGACAGTCAACACAAAAAGCTTCCCTTCAGTTTGAAGTTTGACTGTTAGGTGTCACATTAATTCAACTTCGTGACGAACTAAAAAGGTTTTAATTGGAGCATGTTAGTAACCAGGAGTGGACAAATCTAGGCACCAGTTCACAATATCTCATCCCTAGATTCTGCTAGTTTACTTTGCTTATACAGTCAAACCTCGTTAATATGAACACTCTTAACGTGAATCTCATTTAACATGAATTGTTTCCACAGTTCCTTATAAAGACAAATACAAAGATTTGATCCTGATAACATGAAATACTGTTAACATGAACTAATTTTGATTCCCTTTGAGGTTCATGTTAACGAGATTCCACTGTATTTTATTAGCATTCGCACAAAAAATTAAGGAGTACAGAGGGATTTCAAAAATCAAACACTCAGAAATCCAAAAATTCCTAAAACCCGGCATCAAAGTAATATTTTTTATTTTTATTTATTATGCTGCTGACTTACAGGTGAAATAGCATAATTAACATGTGCATTTTTCCTCTGTGAAGTTTTGAAAATTTTTATTTATTTATTTATTTAAGCTAGTACAAAGTTCTTTACAAAATCAGGGAATGTTGCTTCTAAAATAAACCATTTAAATATGTTTACTGCAGAAAAAATGGAGTTGAAAAGAAAATTATTTAGACTTTGTGAAAATGTTGTATGATAAATATGAAATCGGATCGTCCAATATTTACGGCATTAAAAAACAGAAGCTAAAAATACCTCTATTTTATACGATATATATATATATATATATCGAACAGTTAAAGATACGTTTAACACTAGAACGCCGGGAAGGTGTCCATTCGACACCAATCCCTATACTAATTGTCGATTTGAACCAGAAAAATCTTCAAGAAATAAATTATATAGAAGTTGCAATGAAATGAGCTTAACAAATAAACTAAATAACTTCAAATAATTTTTCTGGTTTTAAATATATTTTATAAAACTTGTATAAAAATTCCCGGCGTTCTAGTGTTAAAAAACTCACGAGGAAAAATTTTCAATGTCTATTATGCACACACACACACGCATGTATATATATATGTATTGAAAAGTAGGTTTTTTTTTTAACATTTAGTTTTTTTAAACCGGATAATTATTACGTGGTTTTAAATTAAATTTTGATTAAAGATACAATTAAGAATATCAGTAAGAATTTAGATATTCCTTCGAATATCTGGCTTAATCTCGTTATCGACGATGACGGATTTTCGAGGTTATACTCTTTAAATATCACCTTTTCAGAAGTTTATTTTATTTTAATAATGAAACTTTTATCCATAGTCTTTAAATTTACAATTTTATAAACATTCTTTTATAAATAAACTTAACGAACAAACGTTTTTAGATTTATAGCAGGGCATAGATTTGAAAGACTAGTCTTATGAAACCAATAGTGAGAAAGGGTATCGTTCAAAATTGTTAAGTTTTTTCGTAAATATCCATATTTATATTAAACTACAATTTTTCTACCTGTACGACTACGTTATTAACATCCTGAGTATTACATGGGCTATTCAAGTAGAAAGTTGGATGAAGAATTTGTTCCAAAACTTATGAAATATATTCCACTTAATGAAGCGGAAAATCCAAGTTGCGATTTTTCAAGATTAAATATCATTCCTAAAAATATTATATTGTTGAAGAAAAATTAAATATTTTTTAGAAATCTTATATCTGTATACGCTAAATGCTTGTGTATGCATATCAGAATGCATGCTATTTTCGAAATTATCTTCGTGTGTTATTTGGTTTTATTTAAACTAGCGCTGCTTTCATTTATAAAATTTTGACATATATTTTATCTTGATATAAATTCGTGACTTGTTTCCAGTAAAAATGAACACATCATACGTGGGTGTATCTTAAATTTTAATTTCATTCGATGATTGTTATATTTTACTCTCATCTCAGTTTAAAAAAAATACATTTCGTAATATATTTCTCTTGCAAATGTTCTCAAAGTGTATGCAGAAGATCATTATTTTGAAAGAGTGGTGCGAAGTAGCATTAAAAAAATATTCGCCTGTAACGGAAACTTTCGATATCCACACATAAATGTGTTATACAAGGTGTTCACTCTCTATGTTGGTCAGTTGCCAATTCCTAAACCATTTTAGTCATAGAGTTCCAGTTATAAACACATTTTAAATCAGATAAAGAAATATTTTTAAAAGCGATTTAGGTTAATAAAAACATTTCTTAAAAAAATATATGAAATTCAAATTTGCATATTGACCTTTGGTCCTATAAGTTATATTTAGTAAAATTTTCCTGTAACACTGAATACATCCTGAGAAGTGGGGATACTCCAAATAAAAAGTCTAAGAAAGGAATACGTGAAAGAAGATTGGGAATTTTTTAACAATCCATATCTATAGGCTGGTGCAAGCAACAATTTTTTAATTCAATTCGTGGCGTTGTTGCTTAAAAAAGTTCTTTATCGTTTATTTTATTCATATTTTGAGACATTTTAATTCGTATATCTTAATTCCCACCAGAAAATTAAAACAGCAATATTTGCTTTAATTAAAAAAGAGATCATTCTTTATTTAAATCAAACGAAATTAACCATTGAATTTTTCTGGTGTAAAATCTGTTTTTCTAAACTACATAATTTCTAGGACGTGTTTTGTCATGGGAATTGTAACTTTTCAAGGACATAGTTCTTACATTGCTAAAATGCTAAAATTTATGTGTGGCACTGGTATATATGTAGAATTTCATTTGGAAATGTGAAAAAAAATTCACGCACATAATAAATGGAAAATTATTGCACCAAAATTCTAGTGACATTGCCGCATTTGGCAATTAAAGGTAAGTGGTTTTGTAAACCACAAGCCCTAAAAGGGTTATGCAGTCGAATTAAGCACTGTAATTATAATTTTGTCACTTCTTTTTCCTTCATATCTTTTTCCTGCTATACCATTACTCATATACAGGGCGTACAGTGATTTACAACTGGGAGGCTGCTAGATGTTGTTATTAAAGCGTATTAAAATTTATATTTATTTAAAATATTTTGCTATATTTTCTCAATTCTGCTATTTTACGAAATTCCTAATTCATTCAGCAAATCTCCGCAGTCGACGTTTCATCTCAGATCAGCCAATCCGAAATTGATGACTTTTTCTACATTTCGAATCACCCCGCCTTCTATTTATTGATATTAACCCTTTCATGGGCAAGAAATTTTAGCTTCAAAAAAGTTCAAATAGTATATTTACACTGCAATTGAAAACCAAAGGGCATAGCCGGATAAGCATTGGAAACATGCCTTTCAATCAATTTTTTTTATTTTTTCCCCATGTGTGGCTGCTTATATGACAATGTATTTCCCTTATTATCACCTTATAAATATTGATATTTTATGAGATAGAAATGTTTTTCATTTTTTTAAAAACCTTATTTTCTCAAAAACTACCAAACCGAATTATATGCTATTAACCCATTCGTGCCCACGACCTTTTGCGCAAATGTTATTCGGTTGGCACCACTATTTTTAAACGAATTAAGTTTAGTTCATTAATTACGAAAATGTTTCAATTAAATAAGATAAAGATTGCTGTTCTTTTTTACCGGTGTCAAAAACAGTGCTACATGCACCTTTTGAAGCGTCCCGAAAAAGGGACGCTAGGCACTAATGGGATAATTGAGTTTATATAGATGTCAAAGATGCATATCTGGAAATTTTTGTATAATTTTCTGATAGTAAAAAGTGTGTGAAAATGTGATTAAAAAATTTTCAAAAATAAAAATCATATCTTACAGTTCTCCGAAAATTACCATTTTCTTGTAAAAAAATCATCATTTGTGCCCGCATATTATATAAAAATTTCAAAAGTTTGCGTTGGGTACTTCATATAAATATTTACAAAAATATGTATATAAAGTATTAAAATTCATCTAAAGGCGTTATTTGAGGCGGAGCTACTCATCTTCGACGCCTGAAGAATTTTGGGAATATAAACTTACAGAATTGTTTGTTTTTAAATTTTAATGAACACATGGGCATCATTCTGAACGCTGGCGATACAATTTCAATTTCAAAATTTGTTGTTGTCGTGTTATACAAGAACAGAAAAGAATATTTTTGGTATAGAAACAAAACTTCATTCTTCGATATCAAAACGTAACGACAATGATCAAAAACAATTGAATGAAAAAGTTTTCTCACCAGTTTTTATAAACAGAAATTATAGTTAGTAGTTTCAAGCTTTTTTATGAATCATATGCTCTGCTTTGCATTGTGTAGACGCGCATGCGTATGTCATTGCTAAATTCCGCGATCAGAAACAAATTCATTTTAGTGAATGGTTTTTATTTGTTACGATGTCCTCCATGAATGATAATTCGAAATAATGATTGCTGTGGAGATTTTTTTTTTTTTTGGGGGGGGGGAAGGGGTTACAGAAAAAAAAACTATTTATTTATTTTTATGTATAGAATAATGTAATACATTATCAAGTGTCAGCTTTTTTCCCATAAAAAGTAACTTTTCTTTAAAGTGTGGCATAAATAACTGAACGGGACTATGTATTTGCATATAAATTTATACTATATTCATAAAAAAAATAGCTACGTCTTTACAATATTTTAATCTCCTGGTAAATTTTCCATTTTTTTAAAACTAATATTTATTTATTAGAAAAAATTAATTAATTATTAAACGGTTCAAAATTACAGAAATATATTTTTCATTACAAAATATCATCCTGTGTTATCAGCTTTCTATTTTTTCTTTTAACTCAAATTATGTATATTTCGCTAATATTTAATCTTCGAAGTAAACAGCCATAGTAATCTACCATAAGGATAAACAAAAAAATTCTAGTAGCATAAATCTTAAACAAAAAAAAAAAATTCTATTACTACACATTCCAGATATATCAGAAATTTAAGAACTCATTAAGTTTTAAATCTAGCTATGAATCATCCATATTAGCGCAGTAAAAAAGAATAACTACTTATTCTTATTATCCTTCCTTAAAAGTTGTGAAAATGTTTGAATAAAAGTCATTATATAACTGTCGTTACATTTCGATACCAAAGAATGTTGTTGTTTTCTAGGCAAAACTATTTTTCTCTATTGTCTCCAAAGCAAAACACCAGTTTTCAATATCGAAATCGTATCGATAGTGTTGAAAATAGTCGGCTTATATGGTTAATGAAATCTATAAGTTATTAGTTGACTTATTTCTCTGTTGACATTGTACCAAAAAGTTTTCGGATGTCGAAGTTAAATAGCTCCGCCCCAAATAACGCCTTTAAAGGATTTTTAATAAGTTTTGTACATATTTTCGTAAATATTTATATGAAGTACCCAACGCAAACTTTTGAAATTTTTATATAATATGCGGACACATATGAAGAATTTTTTACAAGAAAATAGTAATTTTCGGACAACTATAAGATATGATTTGTATTTTTGTAATTTTTTAATCACTTTTTCACACACTTTTTACGATCAGAAAATTATACAAAAATTCTCAGATATGCATCTTTGACATCTATATCAACCCAATTAATAGCATATAATTCGGCTTGGTAGTTTTTGAGAAAATGAGGTTTTTAAAAAAATCGAAAAAACAATTTTATCTCATGAAATATCAATATTTATAAGGTGATAATAAGGGAAATACATTGTCAGATAAGCAGCCACACATGGGGAAAAAATCAAGAAATTTGATTGAAAGGCATGTTTCCAATGCTTATCCGGCTATGCCCTTTATTTGAAAACAATCAAGAGTTCTTTTTTACGTATATTATGAGATCGAAATCGTAACAAAAATTTACAGGTGCCAGTTCGCAATTGGAATAGTAAAATTAAACGGTTTCAGACTGTAAACGGCGCCCCTGAAAGGTTTAAACCAATTTTTTTTTAACTTTTTTTCTCTTTTTATCGCTATATATATATATATATATTAATGCTGTGCGTGAATGTGATTTTCTATATTTTTTAATTTATTGTAGTGCAGAAAGGGTTAACCCTTTCCGGCACGGGCAAATTCTATTAGTAAAATGAGAAATTATCGACTGACACTGTAATTTGCAAGCGACTTTTTTAGAAATTAATAATCCTTTAATTTAAGCTTTCATTCTTAAAGCAAAATTTTATTAAAATATTATTGGTGCCGTTTGCAAGTTTGGAATTAAAATTAGGTATCCAAGTACTGGGCACAGTGTGCCGGTCAGAGTTAAGGGATTTTTGTGCATGTAATACATTTATAATGCATTTATTTTTCAGGAATCAAATCGCAGATTTATAATAAGATATAATATATATGACTATTTTATTTAGCATATAATTTATTTTAACTAACACATAAAAGAGAAATTCAGAAACTGTAAGCATTCCGATATCTATACCCAATTATTTAGCATGTACGGATATTAGTTTCCCAAAGATATCGAATTTTATATGAATTACAAAAAGTTTTTATAAGCTAATATAATTTCCCGAAAAATTGCAGCTTAGCTTTTCGGCATCGCTTTCTCCTTGGCTCTGTTATTGAGAACTTTAATAAACTTTCCGTGCAAGTAGAGAAATTGATATTAAATATAAATATTGACATTTACTAATAAGGGCAATAATTTATAACGATACACATTCTTATTTATGCTTTATGAGATTAGACTTTCAAAATTGTTGTTTTAAATTTAAGGAATATTCGTTCATTTAATTTGTTTATTAAAAAGAGTTTATAAAATTTTAAGATGAAAATTTAAAAAAAAATTCATAAATTATAGTATAATTAAATTCTAAAAATGTGATGTTGAAATTTAATACATTAATTCAATGGAAAATTGTTGCTAATTATTTGCTATTACAGTCATTAATATTTTGTTAACTTAATTCTCTCAGGATCGCCGTTTGCAGGCTGCAAACGGGTAATTTTAATTCCAAAACTGCCAATATATGCAAGTAATTTTTTAGTAGAATTTTGATCTCATAATATACGGGAAGAAAAACTTTTGATTGTTTTAAAATAATTTTTTTTCTTAAACTGTGATGCCAATTAAGTATTTAAGCAATTCTGGAGCAGAAATGTCTTTTTCCTGAAAGGCTATAAATGAATAAACAAATAGAAATAACTAAACATCACTTTAGACAGTAATGCTTTAATACAAGAGTGCAAAAATCTAGGCGCCAACGGATAGACTCTCACCCCAAAAATGTAAAAGTTTTCTTTGCTGAAAATTTCATTGCATTATACAGAAATTTTACACTAAATATTAGATGAAACGAAATAATTTTAGTGGTGAGAGACTGACTGCTGGCGCCTAGATTTTTGCACCACTGCTTTAGTAAATAAACTCATATAGATTATACAGTTTATTTTGGAGTTCAAAATTGCTGCTCCTATCCCAATCATAGAAAATCACAGGAAAGAAATACTAATGTAAAAGCTTCAAAATTCAATTATTTTTTAATTCAATTCGAACCATTATTGCTAAAACATTGGTGACAACTCTTCTAATTTTTTAGCACGGAAAAATTTAACAGAAATTTTTGGCTTATTTAATCGTTAGATTACGGCGATTTGAAATGGTAAAATTTTCTATAAAAATTTTCCGGTCCAAATAAGCGGAAGACGTTGGCTAAACAATGCTTATTTTCATCTATTTTCTTCCGGCTGTATCTGGATATGCTTGAGTTATTCTTTGTAGTAATTTTTTGTTACAAATGCGTCGAAGGCGTACGTAAAAGATTTTTCTTTTGAAAAAGTGGTGCGAGGAAACATTAACCATTTGAGCTCTGGTGGAAAAAATTACTTTAAAATTCCGAATGCCATATTGTCACCAGTTTGTCGCAAAGAAAAAAATTCAATTTAAGATATTCGTGAATAAACGCATTAAACCTTTTTTCAAATAAATTTTGTTGAATATTCCGGTGCCATTGTGAAATTTCGGAATTAAAATTAAGTGGTCGAAAATTCAACCATCAGAGCTCAAAGGGTTAAAAAATATATTTCTAAGAAAAACAATACGATCCACCCCAGTGAGATTATTTTAATCTTGTCAGGGAGTTTAATTTCAAATTTTAAAAAGACGTAACCCTTCTTTGCATAGTAATACAAATCTACATCACCATTTATTTAAACTTTTAAAAAATAAATTAAGTTCTTAGCAACCACTATATTTATATAGAAATATTAATCCTATAAAAATTTCAAAAATGTGCCTCTATAGAAGATTAAAATTTTATCTAAAAATTTCTAGTGTCAAATTCTTAATATAAGAATAAAAAACCCAATTATAAAAGAATAATTCATGCAGTTAAGGGTTAATTTATTAAGATATTAAATGAAATCGAGAAATCGTTTTGAACGCAATGTTAACATTAAACTCAAACCATTTATTTCTTAATATTTTTCGTGTTTTATGACTTATTAATATTACACATATATATTTTCAATATACTAAGAATAATTTAAATGCTCTGATTACGAATAAAATAACCTTTCTTTATGTTATAATATTAAATTTATTTTACAAAGTCATTACATTAACGTATTAATAGAGAAATATATTTACAAATAAAAGCATTTTCAATTAATCTTTTATTTGCATGTGATGTATTACATTTTAAACATTTATTTTCTGCCTGTAAAATATTATTTTCTCATATTAACGTGATTGCCATCTCTGGAAATTCCAATTATTTCTTGCTTTAAGGAAATCAAATTTAATAAAGTTTTCTATCAACTTGTGTCAATTGAAAAAAAAAGCTACTTGAAAAGAAAATTTCCATTTCTAATATAATAACTGTTTCAGTTCTTTCGAAATTGAAAAAAAGGGCATTATTGCGTATTGTTATTAAAAGATTAATCTATAGATAATAAAGGTGAATTTATCATGCTCAGCTTATAGATTTGATGAGAAATATCATAAAAAGATTTCTATTCATAAAATGTTTGAAGATGCAGAATTGTATAATTAGGAAATATGATTTATATTAAAGCGGTAATAGGCATAATGCACATAAAATCAGGAATTATATAAAACATTAATATTATATTTGCAAAATAAATAAAATTATTAAAAATTATCATTTTTCGAGATATGCTTAGTGAATGATAATTAAATAAAAATGAAATAAAATGCAAACACAAGGAAGGGGAAAAAATCATTCGTGAAATTTAGATTTTGAAACATTTTCTTACATTTTCAGACTATATAAGCAAAATTTTTCTGCTTAATACGTTAATCTTTTAACGTTCAGAACATTTTAATTGGTAAGATATTGAAATAAATGATTGACACCGGTAACTGCGTACAAATATTTTTGACAAAAAGTGATTTTTCACATGTATAATAAAATGAATTTTTCTTTATTAAAATTCCGGTGTCGTTGTTGCATATCGGAATTGAAATTTTGTGATTTCGTAGAGAAACCAATGAACGTTAAAGCGTTAACCCCTTGGGGACGAGCGACACGTATACGTGCCGCAAAAAGGCTTATGAATCCTTGTTTAGTCCCACATCTAAAATTATACTATAAAATTTGTCTTAGTAAATCGGAGCATTTTCTCGATTTAAGAAGGAACAAATCTTTGTTTTTTTAAAACGAGTGACGAAACATTAAAAAATTTCGCAAAAGGCTCCCGTGGCGAAGGGGTTAAATAAGATGCCAAAATAAAAATTTTAGAAAACACATATTACGTTTTAACCCTTTAACGTTCATTGGTTTCGCCACGAAACCAGTGTTGCCAGGTGGGCTACTTATTTTAAATTCAGATTCTTGACTGGCACCACTTTTATCAAATAGTAAAATGCGCCGTATTTAATGACTTATTAATAAAGGCGAAGTGAAACGGAATTTTGCCGTTTCAAAAAAGTGGTGCGAATGAAGAAATCTGAATTTTAAAAAAGTAGCCCACTGGCAACACTGCACGAAACCACAAAACTTTAATTTCAATATGTAACACTGACACCGGTATTTGTATCTAAAAATATCCCTTTTATTATGTATGTGAAAAATCACGTTTTCTTATTTAGAACTATATTTGTTCTTAATTACCGGTGTCATTCATTTATTTTTACATCGTATCAATGAAAAGGCTTTGAACGTTAAAGGGTTAACCATTCACTGCACGATTTTTCTATTTTTATGAAAAAAAAAATTGATATCTCTATATCGGACTAATAACGGGAAAAATCGGAGTTGCCAAGTCTCCGCTTTTTTGTGCACTAGCATTATCTTATAGAAACTGCTGCTATTTTAAATTCCCAGAATGCTCCAATTCAATAATACAACATCTCCTGTATTAACCGTTTACGGCACGTGCAAAATCAGTACTAAAATGAGAAATTATCGATTGACACCGGAATTAGCAAACGAATTTTTGAAATATTTTGAATTCCTTAATTTAAGCTTTCATTGTAAAAGAAAATTTTACTAAAATATTGCTGGTGCCGTTTGCAAGTTTGGAATTAAAATTAGGTGTCCCAGACCGGGAACTGTGTGCCGGAAAGGGTTAAAATAGTCTTATCCCCCCAAAAAATCCCAAAAACTTGCAGTTCTAGAAAAAATGTAAAAAAATTTAGGTTTCAAATGTTAAGCTAAAATTTGATATTAAATGTCGCGTACCATATACAAACAACTTGATTTTAACCATTTAATCATTGGTTTCTCTACGAAACCAAGAAATGAGTCACAATAATATGAAAATTATTTTTTTCTGAAAATACCAGTCATAAATACATAGCTGCCAACTCTTCTGATTTTTCAACCCGGAAAAAATTAACAGTAATTTTTGCCATAGTTAATCAACACATTACAGCAATTTAAAATAGTAAAATTTACTGTTAAATTTTTCCGGGCTGAAAAAGCGGAAGATGTTGGCAGCTATGTAAATATAAAAACTATTTTTCTTAAAATATTCATTCTGGTTTTAGATATTGTATTCATCTTTAACAATCTTAAATTTAATCATCATCGAAAAAAACTGCACAAACAATATTTTAAATGACGTACTTAAAATTTAAAAGTATCACCATAAATTTACACAACATTTTCATTTTCATTTTGAAAGAAGTATGTGACAACTGAAACTTACGCTAAACTTTAAACATAAATATTATCTGATTTACTGACTCAATACTTGAAATATTATGATAAAGCAGTCAAACTCAAAGTTTTATTAAAACTCTCTATTCTTTCAACTAGATAAACAGTTATTAAACATCTTGCTATTTTGCAAATTAAGGAAATGCTGTCATGGCAACCGTGCTCTTGAGGCGTGTTTTCTTCAGAAATATGGAAATCGTGTAAAACTAAATGTATTTGAGACTTTTCTGGATGAAGAATTTAATAATTATGAAATATTTGACACGTTAAGAAAGTTTCAGTTAAAATGATGAATATCAAAAGCAGCTTTACGTCTTTTTGGAAAGTCTGTATTAAAAGGGTTTTATGTTTTCAACGAGAATGTTTAAAATTTAAGGGAAAATATTGTTTGTTGACATTAAACTGTATGTGTTTTAAAAACATCAATTATATTTTCAAATTTTAGATTGCAGTTGAACCACGTTAACATGAACCTCGAGGAGAATCAAAATTTTGTTTATGTTATCAGTATCAAATTTTTATATTCGTCTTTACAGGGGACTGTGAAAACAATTCATGCTAAAAGTAATTCACTTTAAGCATGTTCATGTTAACGAGGTTTGACTGTATAATTAAGTACTTTAACATTAGGTAAGTGTGAAACTAGGGGTGGTCAAAAATGGCACTTGCATACCACTATAATTTTATAGTAATTATTGCCTTGTCTAATCATCGAATCTCTGCAATTCAAGAAGTCTGATTATTCTTTTAAAAAATTAATTGTATCAAATATGCCACAGTTAGTCAACCTTGTTGTAAACACACAAAAGTTAGAAAAAAGGTAATTAATATTATTAATCAGTAAAATTACTGATTGGTTTTAAAAAATTGTTTTTCTCTTTAACAAGTTTTATCACTAAAAAACAGGAGTTTTTACTCAAGTTTTCTAAAAATATTTAGCAGCTGAATTTTTATTTAGAATTGTTCGAGTTATTAAATTAATCACCCCCTTTTTTCCTTTTCATCTTTTAAACTTAAGTTTCAAAGAAATTAATGATTCGAACCAGATTATATTTAATTACTAGTAGGGGCGAAATTAGCCCCTCGCCATCATTCTAGTGTTAATACTAGAATGCTCAGCAGATGAGAATTCGACACCAATTAGTAGATTTATTCCGAATTTGAACCAGAAATTTTTTTAATAAATAGGTTTATTGTAAATTATAGCGAAATAAGTTAAACAAATAAACTAATTTTTTTTCTGTTTTAAAACATTTTTTATAAGACCTTGAGTAAAATTACCTAGCGTGTTAACCCTATAACTGGATTCGGGCAAGGTGAATTTGCTTATTGCATCATTTAAAGCTTTTTGACACCAATATTATTTTTAAGAGAATCTTCATACTATTGATAAGCGGAAATGTTTAGACTAAATTTTACGAAAATTTGATTTAAATAATAGTGGTGTGAATCCGCTATTTTCAATTTATTGAACGGAAAAGAATTAACCAGTTAAGGGGTTTACCTCTTGAGAAACGGTGGCATGTCTATGAAACCACTTACTTTTAATTCCCAAAAACCACATTGCCACCAGAATTTTAGGAAAAAGGAATCACTTTATTAGGTGCCGGAAATAGAGCTTTTTGTTATTTACAAATAAAGTTGTTCTCAAATTCCGGTGTTACTCATTAATTTCAATACTTAGGTATTATTTAAATATGATTAAGTATTTCAATACTTTCAATACTTAATCTTTATTACCGGTTTTTGAAAATAGAGTCTTTTACTAATTAAATGACACAAATGTTCAGAATAAATAATATGTATTTTAGGATAAAAATTTACTGGTTAGAATAATAAATCATTATTGGAATATGGATATCCCTACGTGGTAAGGGCAATTCATAATTAACAAAAACATGTTGCCCGTATGGCGTACAGGCAAATTAGGTAACTGGTTAAATAACAATAATTTTTAAATAAAAACAAGATGGAACCCGACAAATTTCAACGAAAGAAAGGATTTAAAAAAGAACTTTTTCGTTGTATTATAGTAAACCTACAAAATTATTTGCAATGAAAAGTAATTCTTATATTGGTTAGTCTAACTATCAGAGAGCTATTACCCTAATTTCCTGCCTATAATCCGCGGATCAAACAATTCTTTTTCCACCCAGAAATTTTATTTTGTAATTTAAGGCAAATATTTACGGCGATCTGAAAAGTTATATTTTATTTAATAAAATTTCTGGGTCGAAAAATGATTGTTTGATCCGCGGATTATACGCAGGAAATTAGGGTATTATAATTGTATTAAATGACTAAAAATACACAAATTTCATCGCAAAAGAGTTACGAATTATAAATTAAATTATATAATATTACATTCAGCAAAAATACTTTGTTTAGTTGCCAGATGTATGCCACTTTATGAAAATGATGAATGATTTACAATTTCAAAGAATCCTTTTATAATAATGATTATATATATAAATAAAATGATTATATATATGACAACATGAATTATCCTCATATGCGAAAGTAAAACGCTTTATTGTATGAGCTTTTGAAGCATACAACGGTAATAACAAATTTTGAGTAGTGTGTAATTGCGGTTGAAGTAGATTAAATGTAATTATAGACAAATAAATTCATTTAAAATGAAAACTGTACTGTAAATGTACAGGGAAAAGATTATGAATCTATAGTTCTGTATCGAACAATCTGATTCTTTTTATGTAGCTGGCATTTAATAAAAACTCCACTTTATGACTCAAATAAACTTACAAAAAAATCTGTTATAAAACAAACGCAAAGAAAAAAATAACCTCAAATATAATAAATTACTTCAAACAGTCGAATGTTTTTTTGAAACTAACAGGTAGAAAACAACTGTACTAAATTATTAATACACTTATCAAACACTAAATAATTAATACACAAATTTCAACGCAATATAGTAACGAATTAAAAATTAAATTAGATAACTACATTCGGCAAAAATATTTTGTTTCGTTGGCAGATGTATGTCACTTTATCAAAAAGATGAATGATTGTCAATTCCAAAGATGCCTTTTATAATAAATGGCGAAATATACGGATACACGAATTATCCTAATATGCGAAAGAAAAACGCTTTATTGTGTGAGCTTTTGAAACATTTAATGATAATGTCAAAGCCCAGTAATGTTTTATGGCGGTTGAAGTAGATTAAATGAAATTATCGAGAAATAAAATCTTTAAATTTAAATCTATATTGATATTGTAAAGGAAATCATGAATTTATAGTTAACAGTTAGATACGCTAGATAATATGATAATAACAGTTAGATAATATGATAGTAAACGCAGGACTATTACGAATTTATAGTTCTGCGTTATTATGTTAAGGTTCAGCCTCTTAACACTAGAACCGCTATTAGGGGTCAAAATGACCCTTGCCAGATTGATAATAGTCGATTCGAACCAGAATTTTATTCATAAGATATGTTAAATGTGTGCAGCAGAAAAATAGGCTAATTAAATGAGTTAAATAGTTTAAACCAAAATTCTAATGATAAACGCTTTTTGTAAAACTTGAGTAAAATACTCGGCGGTTCTAGTGTTAATTGATGAATATTTTTGAAAAAAAAATCAAATCAACGACTATTTTTTGCGTATTTTACAGAATTCTTAATCTTTATCACCGGTTTTTGAAAACAGAAAATTTTACTCATTAATCCTTTAACGTTCATTGGTTTCGCCACGAAACCACAAAATCCTAACTCCGATACGCAACGCTGACACCGGTATTTTTATCTAAAAATATCCCTTTTATTTTGTATGTGAAAAATTACGTTTTCTTATTTACAAATATATTTGTTCTTAATTACCGGTGTCATTCATTTATTTCTACATCTTAGCAATGAAAATGCTATGATCGTTAAAGGGTTAAATGCGAAGAGTGCTCGGAATAAATAATATATAATTTACAATAAAAATTTACTGGTGAGTATAATAAATCATTATTGGAATGTGGATGTTCGTACGTAATACAGGAAAATCATAATTAGAAAAAACACGTTGCCCGTATGATGTACGGGTAAACCAGGGAACTGGTTAATTAACAATAATTTTTAAGTAAAAAAAGATGGAACCCGTCACATTTCGACGAAAGAAATGTTTAAAAAGAAACTACAGCTCATATTCAAAATATTAGAATATTTACCTTTTTTTAGAAATTGAAAATATCGTTTGGTAATTTAATGTCTTTTAATGAAAATATGCAAACGATATTTTTATTAAGAACTTATTGTTGATTAAACTTACTTGTTATCTTAAATTTAATATCATTTTTGAAAAGATTAATTGCAAAAAAAATTATTTTGAAAAGTCAAAATATTAGAATATTTATTCAAGTGGTTCAAAATATTAGAATATTTCACATTAATTCTCCTTTAATTATTACCAATTCTTAACTGGTGGCATCATTGATTAAATTCAGACTATTTTATTTAAAATCAGTATCCTTTTTTGCAGTTTGTTTCTTTTTCGTCTTAAAATGGGCCGCGTGAGTGATATTCCTGAATCTACTAAACTTCGTATGGTTGATTTGTATCGGCACGGTAAAAATCAATGTTTTATAGCGAATTATTTACATTGTTCGCAATCGAGCGTTAGTAAATTCTAACACAATATTCAAAAATTGGAAAATTTCAAAATAATCGCCGAAATGGTGGCCGAAAACCAAAAACATCTGCTAGAGATGACATGAAACTGAAGCGTACAGTTAAGAAAAACCGTTTTAAAAGTGTGCGATTCTTGCACCGAAAATGGAAAGAAGAAGGAGTTGAAGTTTCTACATCGACAACATTAAGACGTCTCCATAAATTTAAATTTGAATCTCGTGTACCGAAAACAAAACCTCTCATGACTGCAAGACAAAAGCGTATAAGATTGAATTGGTGTAAATCAAGACGTTTATGGAGCAATGAAGATTGGAAAAATATATTATTTAGTGATGAAAGTATGTTTTGTGTTTCATATGGTAATCAAGGTATTCGAGTTTGGAGAATGAAGCAAGAAGCATTTGATAAAGAACGCCTTAAACGTTCCGTAAAATCTGCTGCTAGTGTCATGGTTTGGGGTTGTATGAGTGCAAAATGACCTGGAAAGTTATGCATCGTCTACGAAAAGGTTAACTCTCTTATATATCAAGAAATTTTAGAATATTACATGATTCCATCATCAGAAGATTTATTTGAAGATGATTTCATCTTTCAACAAGGTTTAGCGTCCCCGCATACCTCGGTGTCAACTAAGAATTGGTTCCGCCAACGCAACATTAAGGTACTTCCTTGGCCACCAAATTCACCAGATCTTAATCCCATCGAAAACTTATGGTGTATAATGAAGAAAAAACTTCAAGAAAATCCTCCTTCAAGTAAAACTGAGTTTGTGGCACGTATAAAGTCTATTTGGGATAATATTGATAGAAATGTTTGTAAACACCTTGTATATAGTATGCAAGATCGATTGTACGCTGTTATGAAAGCTAAAGGGGATGCTACAAAATATTAACTACCATTTACTTCATATTCATAAGGCAATATTGTTGCGTAAAATAAAATATTCTAATATTTTGAACCAATCTAAATTTTATTCTAATATTCTGGTGTGTTTAAGGAAGCTGTATACCTAATTTATTGTGCTGTATTTTATATTTTATAAATGTTAAAATCTTATCTAAACATTCCAGATTTAATTTATAAGAAATTTAATTGCATTTACTTAGTATAAAAAATAAATAAATGACAAATAATTTTTTCTTATTACTTTTTCTCAATTATTCTAATATTTTGAATATGAGCTGTATCTCATTGCATTATAATAAACCTACAAAATTATTTGCAATAAAAAATAATTCTTATATTACTCAGAATTTTTTGAAAAAAATACGAATTAAACTACTCATGTAGGTAATAAAAGATCAGTGAAAATTAGCGGCGGAATTACATTATTAGATATGTAAAAAATAAAATAGTTTGGAATAATTGGCGTGAAAAGCTGAAAGCGATGCGGGATTTGGCGTACAGTGCATTTCCTCGCCAAAAGCAGACGATTTTAACGAATCTGAAAATTGATTTCAATAGACTTCACTGTTAAAAATCTGCAGCATTTACTGCAACGTCACTCCACTACTTTTAAAGAATATCTCTCTTCTGACCAATGAGAATGCTCCATAGCACCGTGAATTGGCCGTGTCATACACTGTTAAAAATCTGCTGCATTTTGTTGCAACGCACTCCTCCGCTTGTATATAATATCTCTATTCCAACCAATGAGAAAGCTCCATTTCACGGCCAAGTAACCGTTTTCTATACAAGCAAGGGAGTGCGTTGCAACAAAATGCAGCAGATTTTTAACAGTGTATTTTTCAATTTGGAACAATTTTAATCAATTTAAATTGTGTTTTAAATGATAAAATATATTAATTTCATTTTGTTTAAGTACGTATAAACGTATGTGACAAAATTACACTTAAAGTAAAGTAAAAATGCAAAACTAAAATTACTTAAACTAAACTTATTTAAATAAATTGAACATAGAAAGTTTTTTCTTTAAAAAGTATTCGAAGCGTAAAAGCGTATTTTTCAAAATTTCGTTTTTTCGCCAATGGGAGATAAATCGCCAAATAAACGAAATTTTTATTATTTTTTTACGGACGTTATAAGGAGATTCCGCCGAAATGTTTTTTATAAACATGTATAACTACATGAGAAGAACATTCTGTAATTTTTTCAGATTTTTCTGAGTATGCCCGTATGGAGACCTTCCTTGTTAGTCTAACTATCAGACAGATATTAATAGAATTATATTAAGAAAATATTAATACTCAAATTTCGTCGCAAAATGGTAACGATGTATAAATTAAATTACATAATAGTACATTAAGCAAAGATGTATGTCACTTTATCAAAATGATGAATGATTTACAATTCCAGAGAAGCGTTTTGTAATAAATGATGATATATACGGCAATATGAATTATCCTCATATGCGAAAGTAAAACGCTTTATTATATAAGCTTTTCAAACATATAATAATAATGTAAAAGCCCATCAATGTTTTATTGCGGTTGAAGTTAGATTAAATGAAATTATCGACAAATAAATTAATTTAAAATGATAACTGCATTGTAATTGTAAAAGGAAAAGTTCATAAATCTATGCTTTTGTATCGAAAAATCCGATTTTTTTTTTTAAGTAGCTGACACTTAATAAAAACTCCAATTTACGACTAAACCCAATTAAAAAAATGTATTTTAAATCAAACATAAAAAAATCAAATAATTTTGTTTAAACTAAAAGGTACAAATCAACTGCAGTAAATTATTAATACACTTATCAAATACTATCAAGCACTAACTAATTAATACACAAATTACATCGCAAAATAGTAACGAATTATAAATTAAATTACGTAATAGTACAAAAAATAGTTTGTTTCTTTGCCAGATATATGTCACTCTATCAAAAGGATGATTGATTTACAATTCCAGTGAAGCCTTTTGAAATAAATGATAATACAAACAGCAACATGAATTATCCTTATATGCGAAAGTAAAACGCTTTATTATATCAGATTTTGAAACATATAATGATGATGTCAAAGATCAGCAATGTTTTATTGCGGTTGAAGTAGATCAAATGAAATTCTCGACAAATAACTTCATTTAAAATTAAAATTGTATTGAAATTGTAAAAGGAAAATATCATGAATTTATAGTTATGTATTATTGTGTTAAGGTTTAACCTCTTAACTGATCAATATTTTAAAAAAAAATAATAATAACATTTTTTTTGTATATTTTACAGAATTTTTAATCTTTACACCCGTTTATTCAAAACAGAAAATTTTACTCATTAAAATAGACGAGTGCTCGGAATAAATAATGTATAATTTACAATAAAAATTTACTGCTGTGAATAATAAATCATAACTCAGGGTTTGCATTGTTTTACCAGTAAATTTTAAGAGTATTTTCGAAGTGTTTCACTGCAGAAAAATAGCGGAAAATCTGTGAATGAAGGTGAGGATTACGAATGTCGTGGTTTAAAAATTAAATGTAAATTTTCTTTTTTTAATAGTGGTGCCAGAGTCCTTGGAAATTCCAAGGAGTGTGCGAACCTTGATAACTGGAATGTGGATGTCCGTAAGTGGTACGTGCATATCATATTTTGCAAAAACATGTTGCCCATATGATGCATGGGTAAATCAGGGAAATGATTAATTAACAATAATTTTTAAATAAAACCAAGATGGAACCCATTAAATTTCGACGAAAAAAAAAAAGGTTTAAAAAGGAGCTTTTTTATATAATTATAGTGAACACACAAAATTATTTGCAATAAAAAGTTATTTTTATATTAGTTAGTCTAACTAACAGACAGATATTATTATCTTTAAATTAATTAAATAATTAATGCACAAATTTCATCGCAAAATAGTAAAGATTTATAAATTAAATTAAATAAGATTACATTCAGAAAAAATACTTTGTTTCGTTGCCAGATCTATGCCACTTTATAAAAATGATGAATTATTTACAATTCCATAGCAGCCTTTTGTAATAAATGACGATACATGCTGCAACATGAATTATCCTCACATGCGAAAGTAAAACGCTTTATTATATGAGCTTTTGAAATATATAGTGATAATTTCAAAGCGCAGTAATGTTTTATTGCGGTTGAAGTAGATTAAATGAAATCATTGACAAACGAATTCATTTAAAATTAAAACTGTATTGAAATTTTAAAGGGAAAATATCATAAATCTATAGTTCTGTATCGAACAATCTGAATTCTTTAAAAAAGTACCTGACACTTAATAAAAGTGCCTCTCTACAACTCAAATCACCTAAATATATATATATATATATATATATATATATATATATACTATAAATCAAACGCAAGGAAAAAATAACTCTACAATAATAAATAACTTTAAACTGTCAAATCATGTTCTGACTAACAGGTACAAAACAACTACACTAAATTATAAATGCATCTATTAAACACCATCAGACACTAATTATTAATACTAATAACGCTAAATTTTTAATACACAAGTTTCATCGCAAAATTGTAACGAATTATAAATTACATGATATAATAGTACATTCAACAAAAATGCTTTGTTTCATTGCCAAATGTATGCCACTTTATCAAAATGATGAATGATTTACAATTCCAGAGAAGCCTTTTGTAATAAATGACGATACATGCTGCAACATGAATTATCCTCATATGCGAAAGTAAAACGGTTTATTATATGAACTTTTGAAACATATAATGATATTACCCAAGTTGAGTAATGTTTTATTGCGGTTGAAGTAGGTTTTATGACAATATCGACAAATAAACTCTTTTAAAATTAAAACTGCACTGAAATTGAAAAATGAAAAATATCATGAATCTATAGTTCTGTATCTAACAATCTGATTTTTTGTTAAAAGTAGCTGACACTTTCAGGGAAGAAAGCGCTCCGACCAAAATGACCGATTACTACCACTAAATTTTATTAAAATTTCTGGCATTATTTAATGGACAGAATTTCTGAAAAGTTATAAACCAAAGTATACTTTAAAAATTTATTGGTAATAATTTGTCATTTGGGTCGGAACACTTTCATGCCTGACTTTACAAAAATTCCGTTCTACTTTTCAAAGCAACTTTTTTTTTTCAACTGCAATAAATCAGACGTAAGGAAAATAAAACCTCTACAATAATGAATAACTTCGAACAGTCAAATCATATTGCTCAAATTAAAAAGTACAAAATAACTACACTAAATTATTAATATACTTATCAAAAACTGAATAATAATACACAAATTTCATCGCAATATAGTAAGTAACGAATTACAAATTAAATTAGATTATTTTAATGCACATTCAGCAAAAATACTTTGTTTTGTTGCCAGATGTATGCCACTTTATCACAATGATGAATGATTTACAATTCCAGAAGAGAAGCTTTTTGTAATAAATGATGATACATGTGGCAACAGGAGTTATACTCATGTGCGGAAGTAAAACGCTTTATTATATGAGCTTTTGAAAAATATAATGATAATGTCAAAGCCCAGTAATGTTTTATTGCAGTTGAAGTAGATTAAATGAAATTATCAACAAATAAATTTATTTAAAATTAAAAGTGTATTGATATTGTAAAGGGAAAATATCATGAATCTATAGTTCTCTATCGAACAATCTGAAATTTTTTTTTAATGAGCTGACACTTAATAAAAACTCCACTTTACGATTCAAACCAGCTTACAAAAATATCTGTTATAAATCAAACGCAAAAAAAATACATCTACAATAATAAATTACTTCAAACTGCCGAATAATTTTGTTGAAACTAACAAGTACAAAATAACTCCACTAAATTATTAATACACTTATCAAACACTATCAAGCACTAAATAATTAATGCACAAATAACATCGCAAAATAATAACGAATTATAAATTAAATTAGATAATAGTACATTCAGCAAAAATAGTTTGTTTCTTTGTCAGACGTATGTCACTCTATCAAAAAGATGGATGATTTACAATTCCAGTGAAGCCTTTTGAAATAAATGATAATACATACAGCAGCATGAATTATCCTTATATGCGAAAGTAAAACACTTTATTACATCAGCTTTTGAAACATATAATGATGATGTCAAAAGACATCAAGATCAGCAATGTTTTACTGCGGTTGAAGTAGACCAAATGAAATTCTCGACAAATAACTTCATTTAAAATTAAAATTGTATTGATATTGTAAAAGGAAAATATCATGAATTTATAGTTCTGTATTTTTGTGTTAAGGTTTAACCTCTTAAGGCGCAACACTAGGCACAGAAAAAGACCCGGATGATAATGTAAAGTCAATCGGGGCGTTCTTTTTAAGATTTCGCCCAAATTTACAATATTTACATGATTACATTGTTACTTATTACATGACTTTTTTGCACAAGATAGCTGAGGGCGATCCACAACCTGCCTACCTTTTACCTTTTCAGTTTTGATTTCAGATTTTTTTTAATTACTTTAACTTTCGAAACCGGTTTAACCCTTTCCGACACACTGTGCCCGGTCTGGGATACCTCAGTTTAATTCCAAACTTGCAAACGGCACCAATAATATTTTAGTAAAATTTTGCTTCTACAATAAAAGCTTAAATTAGGGGTTTCAAATTATTTAAAAAATTCGTTTGTGAATTCCGGTGTCAGACGATAATTTCTCATTTTACTAACAGATTTTGCCCGTGCCAGAAAGGGTTAAACTGGTTCTGAAATTGGAACTATCGTACTGTAAAAAATATGGAAGTAAAATCGAAAAAGTAAAATTTAGACTGGTTGTGGATCGTCCTCAGCTATCTTGTGCAAAAAAAAATAATAAGAATAATAAGAATAATAAGAATAATAATGCAAAAATATTAAAATTTGAGCAAGATATTTGAAAAGAACGCTCCCATAGACTTTACATTACCATCCGGGTCTTTTTCTGTGCCTAGTGTGGGGCCTTAACTGATCGATATTTCTGAAAAAAATCAAATAATATCTATTTTATGCGCCTTTTACATAATTTTTTATCTTTATAGCCATATATTTAAGAACAAAAGTTTTTACCAATTAAATACCCGTAAGTGAGGCTCGGAATAAATAATATGTAATTTACAATAAAACTTTTCCGGTGAGAATAATAAATCATTTTTGGAATGAGGAAGCCTGTAGGTGGTGCGGGCAAATCACAATTAGGAAAGACACATTACTCGTATGACGTACGTGTAAATTAGGGAAATTGTTAATTAACAATAATTTTTAAATAAAAACAAGATGGAAACCGCCAAATTTCGACAAAAGAATGATTTAAAAAAGAACATTTTCATTGTTTTATAGTAAACCTACAAATTTATTTGCAATAAATAAATAATTCTTATATTAGTTAGTCTAACTATCAGACAGATATTAATATAACTATGTAAACTAAATATTAATACACAAATTTCACCGAAAAATGGTAACGAATTATAAATTAAATTAGATAATAGTACTTTCAGCAAAAATATTTTGTTTAGTTGCCAAATGTATGTCACTTTATCAAAATGATGAATGATTTACAATTCCAGAGAAGCATTTTATAATAAATGGCGATACATACAGCGACACGAATTAGCCTCATAAAGCGAAAGTAAAACGCTTTATTTTATGAGCTTTTGAAACATATTATGATGATATCAAAGCTCAGCAATGTTTTATTATGGTTGAAGTAGATGAAATGAAATTCTCGACAAATAAATTCATTTAAAATTAAAATTGTATAAAAATTGCAACGGAGAAATGTCATGAATTTTTAGTTTTATATTAATATGTTAGTTTAACATGTTCGCTGTCGATAACTCCGCCATCTGTGTTAAATGAATGGGAACTTCACTCACTAGCGCGTGAGCGGCAGCGAATGCATTAATTAGTAATAATAATTTTATGAAAAACGATGTGGAACCCGTTGAATTTCTAAGAAAGAAATTTTTAAGAAAGAATTGTTTCACTGTATCATAGTAAACTTACAATTTTTTACAACAAAAAATGCATCTTATTTTGTTAATCTACCTCTCAAAACGTTATCATTTTAACCTTATTTAACAATTCTCCATTTAACAACGTATATATTAAACTCCTCAGTCCTGAGACAAATATTACGAGGGACCTCAAAAACCGGCTTAAAGTTGTTAATCAATATCTAAAAAAGATATATCAGTCTATTTATCGTTCCTTATGTTGTGCATGCATTTAACCATAGCTGCCAACTCTTCTGATTTTTTGTTCTGATTTTTTGGCCCGGAAAAATTTAACAGAAATTATTGGCTCAATTAATCGGTAGATTACGGCGATTTGTATTCGTAAAATTTACTATAAAATTTTTCCGGGCCGAAAAAGCGGAAGATGTTGGCAGCTATGCATTTAACCCTTTCCGGAACGGGCAAAATCTGTATTAAAATGAGAAATTATTCGACTGACACCGGAATTCACAAACGAATTTTTTAAATATTTTGAATTCCTTAATTTGGGCTTTTATTGTAAGAGCAAAGTTTTACTAAAATATTACTGGTGTCGGTTGCAAGTTTGGAATTGAAATTAGGTATCCCAGACCGTACACAGTGTACAGGAAAGGGTTAAAAAAAGTAGAAATAATTTTTACAATTTTTGAAGCATTTTAAATAATTTAAAGGGTTATTCTACAGGCTACATCAGGACCGAGGAGGATAAGCAGACCATGCGTCTAATAAAAATGGAGTGTTATTGATTCTACAATTACAAAATTCATACTGAAAACTATAAAGAAAAATATTGATATACGGGTTTCAAACAAATTGCATTTAAAAATGTGGTCTTTTTCTTTATAAGGAGATATAAAAATAAAAATTTGATATTTAAAAGATAAAAATATTGCAGTAGCACAAATTGCTAAAATTGAAAGTTCATTTCAAATTTTAAAGTGTTGCCATTTGCAGAATGACACCAGAGTTACAACCGATTTGTTTTTCCTTTATAATACAAATAGCATGAACTTCAAATTTCTTGTTCTCTATATGCTTTTAAACTATGTAATTTATTTAGTTGACGGGCAGATTACCTGAAACCCTTCGCCACGGGAGCGTTTTACGAAATTCTTAACGTTTTATCACTGGTATTTAAAACTAGAAATTTGTGCTTTATTAACCCTTTCGCGACGGGAGTCTTTTACGAAATTTTAAATGTTTTATCACCAATTTTAAAAAACTGAAATTTGTACCTTATATATATATATATATATATATATATACATATTTTAATGTGCCCCGATTAAGTAAGACAAAATTTACAGTATAATTTTGTTGGTGGCGATAAACACGAATTCTTAAGCCTATTCGAGGAAGTTTGCGTGCTGCTCGTCCCCAAGGGATTAAAGCGAAAAAATGCTCCGTTAAATAAGGGAAATTGGACAGTAAAATTTTAATGGTTGGTATAAACAAATGCTTTTTAATCCTTTTACGGCACGTATACGTGTCGCTCATCTGTCACTCATCTCTCAACTCATTGTTTATTATGAAAGAATAACACATTACTGAACTTTAAATACATGTATATAGATATGACGAAAAACTCGAACATACGCGGTTTTATGATGAAATATGCCGTAGTCGATACCTATCCAAATCAAAGTAAATTTTAACTATACCCCTTTACGACGGAAGCCTTTTACGAAACTTTTAAAGTTTTCTCATCAATTTTTAAAAACAGACATTCAGCCTTATTAAGGCGAAAAAATTTTTCGATCAAGACAAATTTTACAGTAAATTTTTACTGTTGATGATAAACAAGAATTCTTAAGCCTTTATCTTTACGAGCTTACTTAAGGAACCTTAAACTTCAACGGGTTAAAGCCGTTTTATTCAAATGAGATTTTTGTTTTTGATATTTTGTGAAAAAAAAAAATTTGTGACATTTTTTTTGTGTGAAAATCTACCGTAAAATGTGCATTTTATTGCTTAACTACGCGAAAAACAATATTTTCACAAGTGTTCTTCATTTATAATTTAGGTTGAAGTTGAAATAAGATATTATAATAATAATAAATAAATGTAATATGAGGTGGCTATATCGAATATATTCTTTATAATCCTGGGAGCAACTCATTATTTTTATTTAAAATTCTTAATCCGCATGTCTTAATTATTTAATCTAAACATTACTGCCATTAACACTAGAACCGCGGGAAATTTTACCCAAGTTTTATAAAAATAATTCACATCAGAATTTTTATTTAAGTCTATTCATCTTATTTATTTTTTAATTATTTGTGTAGCTTTTACGTAAATTATTTTAAGACTCATCTGGTTCGAATCGACACCTTTTCACTGAGTACGGGTCAAAATGACCCGTCTCCGCGGTTCTAGTGTTAAGTAGCATCAAATTGTATTTAAAAAATTTAGTGCTGTCAAAAAACTTTAAGTGGTGGATCAAGCAAAGTCTTCTTCCCCGTAAGTCGTAACCAGTAACAGTACAATATCTATCGGGAATATGGACTATATCACAAACTCCCACAAGGTGGAGAGTCTTGAACGAGTTTGTAGACATAATAATCCAATTATATTATGCGCGATGTACAATCATGTTGGCCTCTAACTTGCATTATTTGTATTTCCGCTTATATATTGCACGTTTTATGGCATTCATTTATTTGAATTCTTTAACAAAAATCATATTTACACTATGAAACTAACAGTTCCATACTGAGAAAAAGATTTTTGTGAACTGGGATAGCCTTAAAATAGTGAAGCTACAACTGTATCAAAATTTCCACCAGTAAATTTTAATAGGATACTTTTCCTTTCTTTTTTATTGGCGTGCTAAAGGAAATTTTATTTTTAAGTTATTATTATTTTTATAAACAGATATTCATTTTTACTGGTTGAAGTTGACTTCGGCGGTAGTCAGACTCTGCGTTTCCGTGACAATCTAGGCAAAGTCCTTTTATTGTCTGTGCAAAAGATTACAATATCTAGGCAAGCTGCTACCAGCAAGAACAATAATTACCGAAATTGCAAGATGAATTTTCGATAATTAAGACGCTTAAATAAGACTAAACTTTCTGTTCAAATTTACTGGTGGAAGTTTGCCGAGCGGTAATGAGAAATTACTGTTTCAATTTAAAAATACAGCGGCCATCTTGTGACAATCTTCTCATTTAATATACTCGCAACTGATAGACAATATACTCCATGTCTTTTCTTTATTGATAACACCTATATTCTCGCGCCTCACAAACACATACAGTCAAGTCTCTATGTAACGAAATCCATTGTTCCAGTGAAAAATTCGTTATACAGAGAAATTCGTTGAATAGAGAAAGTCATTAAAAGTTCTGTTTATTGTGCAAATTTTGAACAAATATTATTTTTTATATGTTTAATTAAAAAATCGAAATGTTTAACTATAAATATTAACGTAATATCCTATTTCTTAATTATTTGAACAGTTTCAAAGAAAGAGAATAGACATTTATTTAATAGTTTAATAAAAAATCATACAAGAAAAACGTACGTTAATTTTTTTCCATTGAAAACACAATTTTCTCAAATTTTCGGGGCCGATCTCATTTCTCCGGGAATGAATGTACCCCCAAGCCACCCTCTGAAATCAACACTGATCTCAATTACCACATTGATCCAGGTTTTATATGTGTAACAATTAAATTAACACTGTTTCTCGAAGGATGTTAAAAGATTGTGGGAGGGGTGCTGGTGGAATGAATTCGCTGGACTTAAAGATCAAGGAGATTCAAGGTTGAGAAGCATTACAAAAAACTCAACCTTGAACGATAAATCAAAAATAAGTCATGGAAATTTGATTCCATGTGATTTTGAAGCTGTTTTAAAACCGCATAAATAAAGAACATTTTATGAAAAAATTCGTTATATGGAGATAGATATTTCGCTATATAGAGACTGTTTTTAATGTAATCATGAAAAAAGGGGACCGTTCCTGCTAAAAATTCGTTATATAGAGAAATTCGATGGATGGAGTTTCATTATAGAGAGACTCGACTGTATATACTATATACACTGAAAATTATAACTTTAAAAGCATGATTTGTAAAACAGTAGCGTGTAATTTATGAAACCATCTATCACAAAATAGACCAAATAAAAAACAAACGCCTGAGATACTTCAAAAATCATATTTGCTTGATTAGTTTTGAATAAAATTCAATAAATATATATGTCTACTATGAAAGCTGTCTGAAAAAAAATGTTCTTTCCTCCAAAAAAATATTTATCTGATGTTTTGATTCTCAAAAGAAAAAAAAAATCCAGCGAACAGATACATACAGTACATTTTCAATTTTCTTTTAAAGTGTAAGTGTGTCATTTCATAAGCTGCGTTGAGTATTGAAGTAATATAAAGAAGTGGTTTCGACAGCGCACGCTGTGTAACAATGATTTTAATAAATTTTCGTAGCATTATTTTCCTGTCTGGAATGATTCCAAAGTTTTAATATCATTTATCATATGACAGCAAGTGACAGTGAAAAAAAATATATTTTATGCTCTAAAAAGTTTTTAAAAATTGGGCTTATACATAAGTGTACATCATTTGTGAGGATTTTTTCTTTTTAGATATGAATACCAGAAAATTTTGCTTTAATGGAAGAAAAATCTTTTTCGAGTATTCTGAACATAAAGAAAATTCTATTTACTTTTTTTAACATTGTTATATATTTTTGTTTCCATATGAAATTAAATTAACTTTTGGTTTATTTTGGAAAGACTGCGTCCTAGTAATCGAAATTTTAATGCAATTTTCCATTGTTTGCAAAGCAATATTTTTCGGTCTATATCTGCATAATCTATCTATTACTATCTATCTATCTATACGATTTTTTTGGTGGGGGGGGGGCGTAAAAATTTAATAAAAGTTTTTCGTTTGCTTAATAGGCAGATTACAGCGATTTGAAATGAAAACTTTTATAATTTTTTTTTCTGGGTCAAAAAACGGAAGATGTTGGCCTCTATGATAATGCGAGGATATGTTCATTATATAACTGTTAAAAAAACTCTATTCAACGGAGTTAACATTACTAACATTGTTCATCGTTACCCATTGCTTCTGAATAACCAATAAAGTTACAAATGAAAAGGCGGAGACATGCAGCGTATCGTCTAGCAATTAGCAGGGAAGTAATTGAGGCGAATTCTCACAAAATGATGAAATTTTTTATAATAGAATCAGCAGTTTCTGAATACCGCCTGTGAAAACTTCCACCAGTAAACTTAAAAAAATAATTTCATCTAACTTAAGCGCCTTAGTTATGGGGACATTCTTTCACAAATGCAGTAAAAAAAAATCCATTGCTAAAGTATTGTAATATTTTTATTGACACAGACAGTAGGTTCTCTTGGTTGTCACAATGTAGCGGAACTACTACCCTCGAAATAAACTTTCACGAGTAAAAACGAATATATATATATATATGCGGAATACCACAGTGTTAACGTATCTGGCTGATTTTTTATTGGGGGGGGAGGGGGAGGATTCCGAATTCTCATCTATAAGTTTAATTATTATTTTATTTATTATAATAGTTTTATAAGATGATAGATATTCTACACGCAAGAAAAAAATGTAATTAAATTTTTTCCAGTATGAATTCAAAGACTAGCTAGAAGTCGGCCGGTTAATTATGACATCACAATTCGTATCCTCTGGCCATTAATTTTTACCATGGTATCTCCTTAAGACTTTTCAAAATCAATTATGACGTCACAGATGAAAATCAAATGAATACTAACCCTGCCACTGTCACTGTCCAGATACCGCAAATATATGGATTGAATGGTCGAACAATTTACAAGATAAGTATTTACCTAGTACACGGACAGTATCGAAATTAAAAAGCGCGTGATACATTTAATTTCAATGATTATTTATTCCAGTTTTGCAAGTTCATTTTGTTTGTAATTTTATTTTCTACTAACAGCCCGCCCTCGCTTTGCTTCGGGTGGAGCAAGTCGTCCAGTCCCATGCCACTACTGACACCGCAAATTGTTACTACCACTTCATTCCATTAAATTCAACTACTAAAAACATTACCTCCTTTTAGGTAGTCGAGTAAAAAGTAGCCTAAATGTTAATCTAAGGTGTCAAATACCTTCATACAAAATTTCATAAAAATCGATCTATCAGTTCTTGAGTTATAAAGGGTATAAAGAACCCGACTTTATTTTATGTATAGATTATAACCAATAGTATTCGCAGCGCACACGATGTAAGGATTTTTAAGGTCATTTTTCTACACCTTGGGTTATATTATTGGCATTTTAGTAAAGATCCCTATTTTTTTATCTATATAATATAGCCTATGTTCACCGCAAATAGTGTAGTTTTCCAACGGTGAAGGAATTTTTCAAATCGGTCAAGTAGTTTCGGGGCCTATTCAATTCAAACAAGCAAATAAATCTTTCCTCTTTATAATATAATTATAGATAATCAATAGTATTGGCAGTGCACGCGATGTAAGGACTTTTTAATGTCATTTTTCTACACCTTGGGTTATACATTTTTGGCATTTTAGTAAAAATCCTTATTTTTTTTAAAATATAATATAGCCTATGTTCACCGGAAAGAGTGTAGCTTTCCAACGGTGAAGGAATTTTTCAAATCCGTCAAGTAGTTTCGGAGCCTTTTCAATTCAAACAAACAAACAAATAGATTAACATTTTGAAGATGACTCGATTAAAAAGAATTGAAACATGTAAATAAAAAGTTTTAACCCTTTAACGATCAAAGCATTTTCATTGCTAAGATGTCGAAATAAATGAATGACACCGGTAATTAAGAACAAATATATTTCTAAATATGAAAACGTGATTTTTCACATACAAAATAAAAGGGATATTTTTAGATAAAAATACCGGTGTCGGTGTTGCATATCGGAATTAAAATTTTGTGGTTTCGTGGCGAAACCAATGAACGTTAAAGGATTAACGTATTTTAAATGTTTTTATTAATGCAAAAACGTCTTATAAGCAAAATATTTATTTATAATTATAAATTCTTACTTTTTCGTTTTGGACATACATTATTAACATTACGATATAATATTGTTGAAGATAAAATATAATTAAGAGACAAGTGACGATATCTTTTTAAACGGTTTTTTAGATGCGTTCGTAATTATGTAAATACGTAGCACCTATAGTCGTCGTTCAGTCCGTCCGTCAGTCCGTCTGTCTGTCCGTCCGTCTATCCACATATAACAACGCAAAAACTACTCAACCGAATCGTTTGAAATTTAAAATGCATAATTATTACATAATTTTGTTGAGTCATTTCAAATTTTATGAAAATCGGATGAAACGATCAATTACAGGGACAATCAAAAGGATTCCGTTATATTACGGTCAATGGGAAAAAAAGTTTCAAATGTATTTTAATCGTTTGAAATTTAAAATACAGAATTATTAGATAATTTTGTCGAGTTATTTCAAATTTTTTGATAATCGGATGCACAGATCAATTACACGGACAATCAAAAGTATTCCGATAAATAGGGAAAAATGTTTCAAATGCATTTTAAGGGTGTTACACTCATTCGAACTTAATAAAATTTACATTCAACTATAAAGTACATAATATAATATATACTAGCGAGCTACGCCCGCTAGCTGGGCCATTTTTTCCAAACGAACCTCGGTATTAAGCAGTATATAATAAGCAAAAAAATTCATTTAATAAGCAAGTCTTGGTGTTCGAATCCTCAATAACAAAAAAAAGTAAATTAAAGAGCCATGGTCCCGTTAAATATATGTGATTTCTCACTGTGGGCCACGTGCACTTGAAAAAAAGAGATTGTGGATCGGAGCTATGGTCGCTTCGCGCCCATAGTCCCGTTAAAAATATTTGGTTTTGCACGGTGGGAACTACGCGCCCATAAGACATTTTTTCGTATTTTTTAGTTCATCAGAAGCAGATTTTTATGCAGATTCTGAATATGTAATCAGTTTTTTTTTCTACTTTAAAAACTGTCTGCATGATGGTTTAAGAAAAAACGCGCAAAAAAAACGCAATTAGCCCCGGTAGAAAAAGCGGTTTTCGGCTGTTTCTTCTTTTAGCCAAAGGGGAAAAGTTCAGGTTCTTCACCGCAAGGTGGCGCAGTGTTCTGCTTCGGAGCACCGTTTCGGAATTGAGATATTTTCCGTTCCGATTCCCAAGGGGTTTTTAATTCATAACTTTTTTAATTTTGGTCCCACGGTCTCGAAAATGCCCGAAATGACTTCCCCGGAATTTTTCCAATCGAAAGACACCTCTCGCGACTTCCGACTCGCACGCGTTGCGAACTGTAATCGGCTTCAAGCAGACAGAGGCGCATGGATTTTATTAGTATAGATTTTACATAATTTGTGGTGCAAAGAACATTTGTTATTGATTTACAAGGCCACACAAAAGTATTCAATTACATAATGGTATAGGGAGAACATTGTTTGATGAGCGTTTTAATTGTAATTCTCTATTTAAAATTTTATGAGATTGATATATGAGAGAAACATTTTTAAAACTTCGTTATCGTACGAACGCACTCATTTGCTACGCTTCACGTATAATTTCCAACTTGTTTTTCTTTACTTAGGGATATTATGACCAAATGCTACTGTTAAGACATCGAACTGCTATTTTCGTGTGTGATTAAACAAGATTAATTAGACGCTTCTCTGATTTTCCCGTACAACATAAGGGAAGCGTGTTTATGCCAAACATGATTTTGCCATACTACGTACGGACATACATATTCAAATCATGATTTAATATTCTCATCAGTATGTGTTTAGTATTTTTTTCATAATTTAATCCGAACACTTTTGTGATTCAATTAGGCAAAAATCTCTGTTTTGAAACACTGGTGATTAAATAAAAACTCTGTAAAGACATAAAAAATAAGCATTATTTGAAAGTTTCTTTTTCCAAAACATTTATCAGTTAACCCCTTAACTGGTTCCTTTTTTTTTTTTTTACAAGCAATAAATTGAAAATATGGGCTTATACCACTTTTTTTAAGCTAAAATATTCTTAATATTTATTCTAGACATTTCTGCCTTTAAATAATATGGCATTTCATTTTACAAAAAATTAGTAGTGTCAAAAAGCTTTAAATGATGAATTATGCAAATTCGTCTTGCCCGAACAGCGTGGTTAAAAATTGGAAATTCAGCAAACATAAAATAATTAATGTGATCAAAGGTTTTGCTCTTCGATGTTGTGCTATAAATAATATTTTTTTTAATAGAGAGATACTACAGCCTATTTCATAGCTGCCAACATCTTCCGCTTTTTCGGCCCGGAAAAATTTTATAGAAAATTTTACCATTTCAAATCGCTGTAATCTGTCGATTAAATAAGTCAAAAATTTCTATTAAATTATTCCAGGCTGAAAAATCGGAAGAGTTGGCAGCTATGCTATTTTCATTTCATATGCAATAAAAGAAAATTATTACATTCTGTATGATAAAAAAAATAAATAAGTAAGTAAAGTTAAATGTAACTTCATGAATTAAAACATGACATTACAATGAATATTTGAACATATAGCAGGCTGTTTTTATCGAAGAAATTGAAAGTCTACAGAAATGATATATTATTCTTGTACTCTGGCTTCTTATTATTCTTGTACAGTACAGCGCTGAAAATATGTCAGCTCTTCCTCAAATGATACATAAAAAATAGAAATATCTTACTTTGAATATAAAATGATGAAATATAAGTCTATATAGATAAGCAAAGTTTGGATAAATGCCAGGATTCGTTTAGAAATATCTGGTTTATCATTTGATGTCACATATATTATTTTTTGTATTACCTAAACTGTTACAAGCCCTTTCTTTATCAAAACATTTTTTTGTAAAGTTTGGACAATGTGTATTGCCACCCACTCCTGAAAAGGAAATATAAACACTCAATGTATTTAACACTACAACCCCCAGAAGGATTCAGACCACGTGATTAAGTTTCTATTCGAACCAGAATTTTTTTCATGAAATAAGTTAAATTTGAACTATACAGGTTTAACCCTATAACGATAACAGCATTTTCATTGCTAAGATGTCGAAATAAATGAATGACACCGGTAATTAAGAACAGATATATTTCTAAATAAGAAAACGTGATTTTTCACATTAAAAAAAAGGGATATTTTCAGATAAAAATACCGGTGTCAGTGTTGCGTATCGGAATTAAAATTTTGTGGTTTCGTGGCGAAACCAATGAACGTTAAAGGGTTAAGTTAAATAAATCAATTAAATTATTTTGAATAAAAATTCTGGTGCGAAATTCAATTATCAAATTTGAGTAAAATGTCCGGGCGTCCCATTGTTAAAAGATTAAACTGCCCCATGGGAAAAGGGAAATAGCGTACTCAACAAGAAATTTTCTGCTTTCAAATTACGTGTATCAAATAATCTTGATACTACAAGAAACTCGGAAAATTTCAGTGAGAATATCTTAATTGGACATCACATTTGATTTCTTTTGTAAGTTCTCTTATAGGGTATAAAATAGGAAGTTAGTCGGTCAAGTAGTTTTTAAATTAACAATGTTTAAAATTTGGCAATACTAATGATAAATTCATTTTTAATTTATAAAAACAGTTTACAATGAAAGTAGTTTTTAAAGTATAAATAAAAAAAAATACTTGAACACATGAACTGCTCTTTTGAACTGATACAGTGCAAGCTTCTTGAAATTCATATATGTTATAAAATTTATAAAATACAATTAATATTTTCTTTAAAAATTTAAATTTTCCAATTATTATTAATATTATTATTTCAAATTTGTTTAGCATTTAAAATACTTTACCTATTTTTATACTCATACTCCATATAAAAGTTATACATTTTTAGAGAAAATATTATCGAAAATTCTCTGCATGCCCGCGTGTTAAGTGGAATCTTTGATCATATTTTTCAAACTTTACCATTTCCAAAGCAGAAACTACTGTGATGATATTGGATATGAAATCATTGACTGATACCGGTATTTTATGAGAAGTAAAAACTCATTATATCCTTGGGAACGAGTGGCACGTATACATGCCGTAAAAAAGCTTAAGAATCACTGTTTATCTCCACCTGCAGAATTTGCCCTATCGGAGCATTTTCTCGATTCAATAAAACACAAATTTCTGTTTTTTTTTTAAACCGGTGACAAAATATTAAAAATTTCGTAAAAGGGGTTAATGAACCCTTTTTTTTTTGTAAAATCAACTTTTTATTAAATTATTCTTGGTGCCGATTATAAGTATGGAACCAAAATTGAGTGATCCAGAAGTAAGATCACTGAGTCAGAAACGGTTAAAATGCGTAACGTAATGATGAAGATTAGGAATCTCTGTTGTCTGTTATTAAATGCATAAAATAAAATGTTGTTTTCTTTAATGAAATGGCTTGCTTCTTTTGTGGATATTTTTTTAAGATTAACCCTATCAGTGGAAAAGCATTTTAAATGCTAACATGTGCAAGTAAATGATAGACAGCGGAAGTTGTGTAAATATTTATTTTTAAATACAGATTGCTACTTTTTAATGCTTATTAACTAGGAAAAATGTATACCAAAGTTTTAGTGTTAGTGTGACATTAGGGAAACGGTAATTAAATGGTTTCATGAGCATGCTTCTATCTCTGAATGGATTCTGACAAAAATTTACGTTAATTTCGCGCGTATCCGCCGCACCACAAGTAAACTCCTTTTCTCCCAAAATTATTTTTAAATAAAATTTGACTTACCTTTCCTTAGCATTTAATTCGGTTCTTTTTTGCAATAAAATTTCCAGTAATGCAGCCGCCACATACAGTGGTGGTCAGAATTATAAGAACAATTGAAAATTGCGCAGAAAAAATTTATTTCTGAACTAAATAAAGTGATATTTATACTCTAAATGCTTTTCTATGCTAGAAATCATTGTAGAATTCAAAACATTCGAAAATGCAAAATATGAATGTTTTATCACAAGTAACAAATTATGTCATTGTAAAAATTGGACAAAATTATAAGGACAATGAATGCTTTTGCCTGAAACACACTGATAATGAATAATCTCCCCGCGTTTTCTCAATCACTTTTATCAGTCTTGACGTCATGGAGTTTGACAATCCTTTAAAAACGTTCTTGGAAGATTTTGAGTGCTCTTTTTCGATGGAAGACATGAGTTCTTGATTGTTTTGAGATTATATACCATTTTTTGCATACCTTGTGTACCAGAATACCCAACAGATTTTTCCATTGGATCCAGATCATGACTTCTGGCTGGCCAATCAAGTAGTTTCACGGAATTAGCATTATACCACGAGTTTGAAGTTTGGGAAACATGAGCCGAGGCATTATCCTGCTGGAAAAATAGCCTCCAATCGCTATTAACGGTGCTTCTGGTAGAAGATTAATGCCCAGTACATCTATGTAACTCTCAGAATTCCTCCTACCCTGCACAAAAACTATTGGAGTAGTTCTACCAGTTTTGAAACCTCCCCAGACTGTTACTGAATCACTTCCAAATCCATGCTTTGAGAAAATTGGTTTTTCTCTACGAAGATCATACTAGAAGTTGCAAAAACAATCTAGTCTATCCAAATTAATCTTTTTCTCATCAGAAAATACAGAATCCCACTTATTTTCCCATAGTATTGCAGTTTTTGGCAAATTCCATCCTCAGTCTCTCATGAACTTTTCTAAGACGCGGTCTTGACACATGTTTACTACAGCAAACCTTTTTCTTTCTTTCTATAAAACACGAGGAACAGTTCGAGCACTTGCGTTCTAAGTTCAATTCACGATTTTTTCCCGTTTTTTGGAGCAAGCTCGTCTTATTATCTTTCTATCCCCCCATTCAGAAACAGAAAATAGCCTGCTTCTATGTCTTTGCCGAATATATTTACAGGAATTTTAAAGATAATTGTAAATAACCGTTCTTGATCTATTAAACTTTGCAGCAATTTATCATACAGAAAGTCCTGAATTTTGAAATGCATCCATTTTTCCTTTTTGAAACTCCAAAAGCTTTGCACCTTGCTGCATGATTGATAAGGAGAATAATACGATCCCAAACGGTTACTACGCATTTATATCGTCTGGAAGTTCCGTGTGCAGAGCAAAAATAATGCAAATTTTTCTTTTTAGAACACACAAATACAGTTGTTCTTATAATTTTGTCCAAAACCAATGGTTGTATAAATTTAGAATACATTTTATGAATATGATTTTACCACATACTTTTAAAAAATCGTACGAAAATAATCTTCATTTTTCATTGATTTCCATCCATTAAATGTGCATAAGTCTCCCGCCAAATGTAACCAAGATATGGCAATTTTTGCCTTGTCCTTATAATTATGACCACCACTGTATTATGCAATCCTTTCAGGGGCAAGGTACTTGTATTCGTAAAATGTTGGAATAACTCAATTACACCAATATTTACAAGATTTTCCTTTGGTTTGTTTGTTTCTTTCTTAACAAGTTAACTCTTTGAGCTGCGCTGAGTAAAGGGCATAGCCGGATAAGCATTGAAAACATGCCTTTCAATCAAATTTCTTGATTTTTTCCCAGGTGTATCTACATATCTGACAATCTATTTCCCCTATTATTAGCTTATAAATATTGATGTTTTATGAGATAAAAATGTTTTTTCGATTTTTTAAAAACCTCATTTTCTCAAAAACTACTGTACCGAATTACATATGATTTATTGAGATTTTATAGACATTAAAGATGCATAACTGGTAAGTTTTGCATAATTTTCTGATTATAAAAAGTGTGTGAAAAAGTGATTAAAAAATTTTGAAAGATAAAAATCATATCTTATAGATGTAGGAGAATTACCATTTTCTAGTAAAAAATTCCTCATATGTGCCCATATGTTATATATAAAAGCTGTAAGTTTGCGTTGGGTACTACATATAAATATTTACAAAAGTATGTATAAAATTAATTAAAATTTATTTAAAGGCGTTACTTTGGGCGGAGCTACGCAACTTTGAAATCTGAAAAATCTTTGGAATGTATACTTGCAGAATTGGTGTATTTTAAATTTTAATTAACGCATGAGCATCATTCTCGATGCTGACGACTCTCTTTCGATAACAAAATTTTTTGTTGGTGTCACATACAAAAACAAGGAAGAATATTTCTGTCTTAGAAACTAACTACATTCTTCGATATCGAAATGTAACAACAGTGATCACAGGCAATTTAAATTAAAATGTCTTTCATCAGTTTTTGTAAAGAAAAATTATAGTTAGAAGTTTCAAGCTTTTTAACCGAGCGATGGCCCTGATTACCATCATGTTAAACGTTTATGTCTAATAATTTTAACTGCCGCGATTAGAAACAAATTTAATGTAGTGAATGATTTCTATTTCTTATGATGTTATCTAAGAATGATAATTCGAAATGTGATTGTTAAGGAAGTTTCTTGAAAAAACTTGTGGTTACAGAAAAAAAATTAATTTTTATGTATAAAATAATGTAATACATTATCAAGTGTCAGCTGTTTTTTTTCTTCATAAATGTCACTGTTCTTAACAGTGAGGCCTAAAGCACTGGAACCGACTATGTATTTACATATAAGATTATAATATATTCGCATAAAATTTGCTGTGTCTTTACAATATTTTGTCTTCTGTTAATTTTTCCACTGCTTTTTTGTACTATATTTATTTTAAAAAAGAATTTTTTATCTCATCAAACATAAAACGGTTCAAAATTGTAGAAATATATTTTTCAATACAAAACATCATCCAGTGGTGCCAGCTTTCTTTTTTTTTCTTTTAAGTCACATTTTGAATCCTTCGTAATAATTATCTTCGGATTAAATAGCTTTAGAAATCTGCTATTAGAAAAAAAAATATTAGCATATATCTTAAATAAAAAATTGTTTAACCCATTCGTTCCCACGACCTTTTGCGCAAATTTTATTCGGTTGGCACCACTATTTTTAAAAGAATTAAGTTTAGTTCATGAATTACGAAAATGTTAAAATTAAATAAAATAAAGGTTGTTGTTCTTTTTTACCGGTGTCAAAAACAGTGCTACATGCACCTTTTGAAGCGGCCCTAAAAAGGGACGCTTTTAAAAAAGGCAATAAAGCAGTTTTCACACCAATAAATACAAAGAAAAATAACCACTATTTTCCTAGAGACAAATTCCTCAATAAATTAAGATAAAAGTTATTCGTTTTTTAAAAGTGGTGGGAAACCGAAAATTTCATTTTTAATGACGAAAACAGGGTTCGCACAGCTGTACCACTAAATTTTTACAGTATTTTCAATGTATTTCACTGTAGAAAAGTAATGCGAAAATTCTGAATCAAGGTGGTGTTTGCGAATTCTGTTTCTTAAAAATTAAATATAAATTTTCTTATCATTAATAGTGGTGTCAGAGTCCTTACAAAATATAAGGAGTGTGCGAACCCTGCGAAAATAATCTGGGCATTAATGGGTTAATACCATCCAATCCTGATGATATCTCAGAATCAAACGAGAGCATTAGACTCAGATTTCAACATTACAATATTTATGTTTGATTTGCGTTGCGAAGGAAAAAAACTGAACTACTTACTCATATTACCCTTCATTAAATGTGGTGAGAATGTTCGAATAAAAATCATTATAGTAACTGTCAACATTTAGTAACTGTGTAACATTTAGATATCGAAGAGTGTTTTTTTCCAATTGAAAATATTTTTCAGAATATTGTCTTCGATAGAAACCATCAGTTTTCGATATCGAAATAATATGGACTGAGTTGAAAATTATGACCTATACTATTAATGAAATCTAAAATACATCAGTTGACACATTTTCTACTGACATTGTTCCAAAGATTCTTCTGATTTCAAAGTTGCGTAGCTCCGCCCAAAGTAACGCCTTTAAATGAATTTTAAATTATTTTATACATACTTTTGTAAATATTTATATGTAGTACCCAATACAAACTTACAGCTTTTATATATAATATATGGGCACATATGAGGAGTTTTTTACTAGAAACAGGTAATTTTCCGACAACTATAACATGTGATTTTTATCGTTTAAAAATTTGTAATCGCCTTTTCACACACTTTTTATAATCAGAAAATTATACAAAACTTACCAGTTATGCATCTTTAATGTCTATATAAACTCAATAAATCACATGTAACTCGGTACAGTAGTTTTTGAGAAAATGAGGTTTTTAAAAAATCGAAAAAACATTTTTATCTCTTAAAATATTAATATTTATAAGCTGATAATAGGGGAAATACATTGTCAGATATGCAGATACACCTGGGGAAAAAATCAAGAAATTTGATTGAAAGGCATGTTTCCAATGCTTATCCGGCTATGCCCTTTTAGTAGAGAAAATTACGGTTAATTGGATGGGTGAAGCATAGCTTTTTCATATTTACAAATAAAGTTGTTTTCAAATTCATTCAAATCAACACTTAAGCAATGAATTTGTCCTGCACCACAAAGGGCTAAACAATCCGTATTCCAATGTGGCAATTACGGGTTAAAATTACGTGATGCCGTAGCTGCACTATCAGCTTTCAAGAGGTTAAGAACCAATTTTGAAGGTTATCGATATGCATACATCTGTAATAAGAGAAAATACAGAGTCAGAAAGAAAAGTAATTAATACAGAAAACTATTTTTCATGATGAATTATTTATACTACAAAAATACCGGTAGCTCCTATTCTTGTTAACCACATATAAACATTAAATTGCCTACGTTTTGTATTCTAAATAAGAATGAAGTACATTATTTCACGACTTTATAAATGACATTATAATTAATATTTGAAGTACATAAACAGGCTATTTTTCTACAGGACAACAAAAGCACAACATATATGATAGATTATTCTTGTGCTATCAGTTCCACTGAGCAAAAAATGTATTGCCTCCTCCTCTATTGTGATAGCAAAAACGTTCGAAATATCTTATTTTGAGAATAAAAATGATGAAATATATGTGTATATACAAAAGACAAATTTGGGTGAAAGCCAATAATTCTGTAAGCTAGATATATTTGTTTTATCATCGGATGTCACATATCATAGAACTTTCCATATTTCTCCTATAGCTTTATTTTTTTCTAAAGCAAGACGATTTCTAGGGAAATTTCAGGAAAAAAAGAACAATACACCGCAGAATTTAAATATTATTTATTTTAACCAATTAAACCCGGATATATTTTCATCTTTAAAATGCAAAATTTGCATTTCAGAGATGTTTTTTAATATAGCAATTTTTGTCTGCTTTTATCTTTAAGTTTAAACCATCATATAATGATAATGGTTCCGTTAAAAAATTACTCGTATTCAAACACGAAAATGGTTGCACCTTTTCTGGTACCATATAGTATGGCTTGGCTATAATGGGTTAATTTTTATAAATCCTTCAACTCGAAATATAAAAATTGGTATAAATCAAACAAAAAACTTAAATATTATATAAAAGAAAACAAAATGTTACCAAATTATATTAATGTAACACGTTCAGGAAGGGAATTTTTACAAAATTTTAATTTTTTTAAAAATCAGTATAGTATTTTTCGCTTTATTAATTCAATGAATAAACATTGAACTGAAGGTTGATGCGAGGTTGGTGCACAGTTCCGCATCAATCCCGCACCCTGCTGTGCAATTATTGTGTGTAGCATCATAGGAGTTATGAGATTAGTTAACCCTTTCAGGGGCGCCGTTTAAAGTCTGCAAACGGTTAATTTTAATGTACTAACTGAGAACTGTCACCGGTAACTTTTTAGTACATTTTCGATTTAATAATACATGTGAAAATTTTTTTTTATTATTTTCAAACAAATTCGATTCTAAATTGTAGTGTGAATTGTTTACTTCAACCTTTTTGGAGCAGAAATACTTTGCCCTTAACCTTCCTACCCTGTTCAAATTTTACTCAATCTTGATGAAAACATTTCACACAAGAATTATTATTTAAAACATTTTAATATATTTAATTGGCTTATTTCTTTGAATCTGTTATTTAACTTTCTTTATGAAAAAAGTTCTGGTGCGAATCGTATAAAACAAATTATAGTCATGGGTCAATTAGACCCATTCAGGGTAGGAAGGTTAAAAGGGTTAAGACAACTACATATAGATAAGACAATTAATAGTATAAGACAACTAAATACTTATTTTGAAACAAAGCTACTAATTTGTTTATAGTTCAAATGGTGAAAAGCAAACCAAATGAATGACGGACTAGGATTCGATACGGAATTGCGCTACATTTCTTTTTCTTTTATAAATATATTTGTAATTATAATTTGATAATCTCGTCGCCTTCTAAAAATTTTGTATCCATTACGATTTTAATCTTTTTATATTTTGCAGGTAAATTGAAGCATAAACCAAAATAAAACTGTTAGCTCTTTGCATTCGAGAGGCGACCCTGACTCACCACTAGCGTTGCCAGGTGTCCCTCGTGAATCTGGACTCCAAATGCTTTGGAAACCACTAATATCTGACAGTTTATTTCGCCATCTTTTATCACAGATTATTCGGCCTATAGATAACGCAAAGAAAATCAGTTTAAAATACTGGCGTCAGAGCATTTGTGGCACCCTTTTACGCGGTACACTAGTGATCAGTTAGAATCATTTCTCGAGTGAAAAAAGTTAATAATATGACGTGTAATTTTTTTATTGGACAGAAGACAAGGATTTGAACATGATTCAAACCATTTCTTGGCTGAGGCCACCACCGTCTGAGCTATCCCAGATAAAACTGGTTGATATAATTCACTCAGCCAACCTTATTGATTATCACTTGTAATATCTCAATTAGCTCAACCGAATAAATCGTAGGTACTAGAACGCCATGAAATTCTGCACATGTAATTAAACTACCTTAATTTTAACACAATTATTCTGATTGGTAAATAAATCATATGAGATTTAATTTTCTAACTAGTTGAAAAATCTCCGGAAAGGGACTCGAACCTGGTGGATCTAATTCACTCGCTAATTGTATTGATCGTAGAATCTGGCTTAATATCTCAATAAGTTTATCACAATAAGCGCTTCATAAATTAAACACTTAAAAAGTAATTAAAATCCAAAAAGAAATATTCTCTAACTTTCTTATTTAAGATTCGATATTTGTAATTTTTATAACATTTTTGTTAAAGATTAAGTCATAATCTTCAAGTTGTTGTTTTTGCTTTTGGCTGATTATCTTTATCTTTTCTGAGTTACATAAGTAATTTGGTAAAAGAGTTATCTAACTATATATTTACTCGATATATCTTATTTTATTAAAGTTATAAAATGTGAACAAATAGAAGACTGATGAAATTAGGTTGAGAGCATAAACAAAGAAAATTTCGGTTATCGTGACGTAATGCAACCCATTAACTCTCAAATTATTTCTACATTAAAACTTAAATTTTGGATTTCTCAACATTTTAAAAAGAAGAGTAAGTTTTATCTTATTTTATTATATAATTTGTCTCATGAAAGAAAGTAGATATTTATCTTCATTTGTATTTACTGGTGTAATAATTGCTTATTTGTATTTAAGTCTAGGGAGCTAAAAATAAGCAACTAGCCTCCCCCCCATGACAAGTGCGACAGTTATACGTGTCACACAAGGTGCTCAGAATCCTTGATTATTTTCACCAGTAAATGATTACTGTAAATTTTGTCGCATTTAATACGAACATTTTCCCGATTTAACTAGATAAAAAATTTCTGTTATGAAAAATCAAATAATAAAAGCTCAATTTTGGTGTAAAAGGCCATGGTTCCGAAAGGGTTAACATTTAACCCCTTCGCGGCGGAAAACTTTTAGAAAATTTTTAATGATTTGTCACCAGTTTTAAAAAACGGAAACTTGTGTATTTTCAAGTCGAGAAAATATTCCGATTAAGTAAGGGAAATTTTACAGTAAAAATTTACTGGTGGGTTAAGATGGATTCTAGGGATGACAATTTTCCACGTTTTTTCCCACCAGTATAATTTTAGAGAAAATGTTGTTTTACTCAAACGAAAAATGCTGCGATTTAACAAAACAATATTTTCTCTAATATTATATTAGTATGTAAAAACGCGGAACACTCTCATCCCTAGGATTCTTAATTCTTTTTTCGGCACGTATAAGTGTCACCCGTCCCCAAGGGGTTAACCGGACGAAGAAATTTTAAGATTCAAATGTTGAAAGGAAAGACAGCTACCAGAATCTAGAATAATTTTGTTTATCCTATACATTATAAAAGAAAAACATTTTATTGAATATTCTGGTGCGAATGTCTCATAATTCAATTAAAATGAAGTGAGAATCACATTTCTACTACTCGTCTATGGGTTAAAGGATAAATTTAACAACATGACGCCAAATGCAGTAAACTGCTTATTGATATGTCACCGAGAGTAGTAATCAGTCAATTCTATAAGCAAATTTCTATGTAGCGATTCATAATATCAGATGAACATTTGTGATTCCATCAGATGAACATTGATGAATATTCCTTGTAGAGGATAGTCCGCTTATAAAGTAACTCTTTTTGAGCCCAAATATTTTATTTAGTAATTGAAGACAAGTATTTAAGGTATTCTATAAAGTTATATTGTTTTAAAGAACTTCTGTGACAAAAAATGATATTTGATCCGCGTATTAAACGACGGGAATTAGGGTAATCTAGTTTAAAAGTTGCCCTAACCATTTATCTTATGGGGTAAAAATTTATCTTTGATTAGAGATTTCTGCAACTGGCAATATATATATTATTTTTTATTCTAAGGACCACTTTCCAGAAGCAAAGATTTTCTAATGCACCTGTATAATAATTTCTAGAGAAAGAAAAGATATATAAAAATAATATTTTAAATATAGCGAAATTAATAGTAAATAAAAATAGACATCAACTGAAATTATTTTAAAATTAATTGCATGACGAGACTCAGTCGTCATAAGTATCCAATGAATCAACAATTTCATTTTTTGACAGAATAATCTAAAAATAGGGTAAATATACCATTCTTTCCATACTAAATTATCTGCCTTCTAAAATCGGAAAATATTTCCATTTAATAAATAATGAAAAAAAAAAATAGCTGTAAAATTAATGATGCTGAAAAGCATTTATTAACGAAGAGTCTTCGTCAAAAAATGTTTAAGTTTTAAAAATGCATCACCAATATATATTAAAGACAGAAACTAGCAACATGGGGCATTGACAAGTAAAGACTGTTTTTTGCTTCATTGTGTGTTGATTAATGAAAGACAATGATATGTATTTCATGGAACTTTTGATTTACATTTATACAAGATATAACAATCTTTTTTATAAAAATAAATAATGATAAATATTTCTTTTTATAAATGAATTTATCTTCTTTTTATAAATAATTTAAAAAATTAATATCTTATAAATCCTTACCATTCTCCTCCTAAATCCGCTTAGAAATAATCTTTTCTCTAAGTATGCATTAATATGATATTATCAATGAGTTGCAAACATTTACTCAATATAATGTTCCGAAACGACATTCACGTAAAATTTATTCTCCCCTCAAATGCTATTACTGTCCATTTGCATAAAATTTAATGAGCTCCTGATCTACTTTATGCCGACATGTTTCCTCCACATCGACTACGATTTATCAAACAGCATTTAAGCTTGTTGTCTCACTGGGAATTCTAATGATGCACAACGCTGAATATCTACTTATCTGTCCACAAACAATTTTTGCGAGGATTAATAGAAAATAAACCGACTTATAAAATAAATGACTGTTTATATTGATTTCTGTTTAATGATTATGGAAATAAAAATTTAATAGATTATTTTTTTTATTCCAATATAAAATGAACACTAGAACTGCAATGACGGAGTATTTTTACCCACACCAATTGAATAGATTTCGATTCCATACAGAAATTTGCTCAAGAAATAAGTAAAAACTATACAGAACCAGTAATGCCAGTTTGGCTTCCACTTTCATGCGGAAAAAATAGAATTTTGGGGCTAAGATACTTTATTTAGTGATTGAAGACAAATGTTTACAATGATCTAATAAAATAAATTTCTTTAAAAAAATATTTGGAGCGAAAAAGGATTGTTTAATCCGCGGGTTATACGACGGAAATTATGGTAATCTAGTTTAATGGTAGCCTTAACCATTTAACCCTACAGACTAAATTTATTTTTGATTGGAAATTTCTGCAACTGCCAATGTATATATATATATATATATATATATATATATATGTAAACTATAAAACAACTTTCTTAAAACCAAATGATGTACTTCTACAATCATTTCAACAGAAAGAAAAGATAGATAAATAAAATGTTATTAAAATAGTGAAATTTTAAGTATATAAAATTAGTTGTCAATTGAAATCATTTTAAAATTAATTACATGACGAGACTCAGTTGTCATATGCTTCCAATGATGTAACTACATAGTTTCAATTTTTGACACAATGATCTATAAAATAGGGTACATACACGACTTTTACCGTACTAAAATATCTGTCTTGTATAATCGTAAATTATCTCCCATTTAAATACATAAAAAGTTTAGTTGAAAATTAACTGCGTTCAAAAGATTTTGTTAACAAGGATTGCTCGTCAAAAACTGTTAAAGTTTTAAAATGCACTACCAATGCATCTTAAGATAGCAACTAAGAAAATACAGGAATGTCAAATAAAGAATATTTTTTATTTCATTGTGTGTTGATTAATGAAACATTATGATGCATATTTCGAGTAACTTCGGTTTACATTATTAAAAATAAAACAATCATTTTCATTTGAATAAAAAATGAGTAATCTTTCTTTATATGAATGATTTTTTTTTCTTTTCCCAAATTATTTTCAAAATGATTATCTTATAAATGCATATCATACGCCCTCTAAATCCGCTTAGAAATAATCTTTTCTCTAAGTATGCATTAATATGATATTATCAATGAGTTGCAAACATTTACTCAATATAATGTTCCGAAACGACATTCACGTAAAATTTATGCTCCCCTCAAATGCTATTACTGTCCATTTGCATAAAATTTAATGAGCTCCTGAACTACTTTATGCTGACATATTTTCTCCACATCGATTACGATTTATCAAACAGCATTTAAGCTTGTTGTCCCACTGGGGATTCTAATGGTGCACAACGCTGAATATCTACTTATCTGTCCACAAACAATTTTTGCGAGGATTAATAGAAAATAAACCGACTTATAAAATAAACGACTGTTTATATCGATTTCTGTTTAATGATAGAGGAATGAAAATTTTATAGATTTTGTATTATTATTATTTTAATATTACATTACATAATTTAACACTAAAACTGGAATAATGGGTTATTTTTATGCGTATCAACTGAATAGATGCTGTATAAGACATGCAATGACAATTGAATACATGCAGAAATTTTCTCAAGAAACACCGGAATTTCCGACGTACAATCCGCGGATCGAAGAATTATTTTTGGACCCAGAAATCTTATTTCGTGCTTAATGACCAATATATACGGTGGTCCAAAAAGTTACATTTATTTTGTAAGATTTTCTGGGTCAAAAAATGATTGTTTGATCCACAGATTGTATGTCGGAAATTGCGGTAAGTAAAGTCTAATCTGAACCAGAATTGCAAAATTGCCCTCCACTTCATTCGGAAAATCGAGGTTTGAAGAGGAAATTAGAAGTAGTACTTTTTTCTTGTTTTATTTAATGATAGAAATTTATCATTGCAAAATTAAATATTCTTCTGTTAAAGTTTCCAGTGTAAATTTGTAATTTCGAAAAGAAAAAAAAAAAACAAGCAGGCAAACTTTTACTGAATAAAGGAGAATTATATTTACACAATGCTCACGATTTTGGTAATTTTCCCGTTCAAATATCTTTTTTAAGAAAACTTCATCGAAATTAGACTTTAGGGGACGCGCGACAACTATACGTGCCACATGCGCAGAAGTACTCCATCAATAAATTTTTTACTGTAAATTTGCCTTACTTGATCGAAGCATTTTCTCGATTTAATAAGCACAAATTTCTGGTTTTAAGCCCTTGAGGGACAAGCAATAATATCTCTGTAATATTGAATTAATTGCCAAACGTCATGCGGGCAATGTGTTTTTACCAATCATGATTTGCCCGTACAACGCACGACTTCCATATTCCAATCATAATATAGGGTCATTCCATGTCAACTGGCCTAGAGGCTCCTACTCGACCCCCTTCGATTTTTATGAAATTGATACAGAATATACATGTGGGTATATGATGAACATTTGGGAACTGTTTAGTGCAAAAAATTGTACAGTTGGTGCACCAGGGGTCCATTTGTACCAATCACTATTTCATGCTTGTAGAAAAAACGGCCAAATCATGAAGTTTGGCATCATATTGCTCATGATATATGAAACCTTACTTATTGAAAATTGGTGATGCAGTACAACTTTTTGTGCTAAAAAATCTAATTGCAGTATTAAAAATCACAAATCAAAACTATCGTGATTACTAGGTCTCAAATTAGGCCGTACGGCCAATCAGGTTGAATTTTACCCTTAATTTAACATGCTGTAACTACTACAAATATTATTTTAAAAATTTCTTGCTTTACAAACTAATTACCTATGAATATATCGTAAAGCCGTTGTAGTTGTTTTTTGATTGCTTAAATATTCATTAAATTATTGATGTTCAAAATCTAATAAAAAATTCAAATCGTCGATTTTGCCTCATATTCAAATGCGTATATCTTAAAAGGGACACTTCTGATTTGATTACAATTAGTACCACTGGAAAGAGCATATCTTAATTTATAAAAAAAAACTTTATTTCATTTTGGGCCTCTTAGATACAGGAGGAAAATAATAAAATTCAAAAACCTGTTGTACGAGATAATCCAGATACATACCAGAAAGGTATAAATTACGGCAGGGTCTTTCAACATATTTTGCATCATTCTTTTTTATTACAACGATTAATGCATATAATAATTATCACTTTTCCTGGTCACATTTACTTTCCCTTTACCATTATGAATAATTTGTAACTGCATTGAAAATGAGTTACATCCAATAACCAGACAAGATTAACTCCTGGTTGGGTATTGCATGTTTTAAATTTTGAATGCGGGTATCTAACGGGATCCACAGATTATTATACACTAAATGTTTTGATTATTTTAAGCTCTCATTATGTCGATTCTTGATCCCCAATCTATAAAAAAACATTACTCATTGGTTGAGTTTCAAATTTCTTATTGATTGCGATTGCAACAGCTTTCGGTAAATTATATTGCAGACTAATTTTTGTTTTTATTGGAAACGGAACAGTTATTATATGCTCTTCCGGAATCCAACAAAGGTCTTGTCTAGTGGGCTAATAAAATGTTTTCGAAGGTCCATGAGAGTGCATAAAATTTATTAAGGCATCGTTGCTGACATTTTCAATACAAATTCTTCAATAAAATTTTCAATTATCATCTGCTTCGTTTCTAATGTGTCATAATCCGTGTGAACCATTGTTTAAATTCAATGGTGTCTTCTGGATCACTACCTTCGAAAATACTTTCCAAATTTTTTTTTAAATCATCTGTTTCAGGACATTCTTCGCAGCGATGAAGGATATAATCTTTAGAATTCAAGTCACAAGCTGTTTTATTTATAAGGAATTTATAATCTACATCAGTTGGGCAGCTTGCTAGCATCAACTTCACATTTTGATGCATTTTACACACAGATTGGGAATGTGAACCTGCTGCAATGACAGTTACATACCATTTTGGTTTTAACTCGCAAAATTTGGAGAATCCGATTTCCGGTCCATTACTACTTCGATAGACTGCAAACATTTCTTTCAAATTGCTTAGTAACAGATGCTTCTGCATCTGAACTTTCCTTCCATCTATCCGAGCAGAAACTAAATCTTTTATAACTGGACATATAAGATTAAATTCTTCATCTTAAAAAAATTTAATACTCGATTTCTTTTATGTTTTCTGGCAACTTCTTATCAAACTTTGCTCTAGGTAAAGCCAATATCCCGATGTCTGCTTTTAATTTTCACGCTGCTTTTACCATTCTTTCTGAAACTTCAAACTCTTCCATAATTTCTTTTATTGTCCAACTTTGAGGTGCCGTTGTTAATATTCGTATTTGTTCTGGACTTTTTGACAACGGTAACTTCTCCTCCAATTCTTTAACTAGCTGTTTGTAATCTAAACAGTCTAGGCATTCGTTGCATGTAGCAGTTTGTCTTAATTTACATGGATCTATATCAGCAACAATAGCCATTTTCTTTGAAATCACATCTTCAGTTTCACTTATCTTTCGCTTTGCATAGCTTTTAATATCTCTTGTTGATGTTCGCTGAAATTTTAAAGGAGATAAATCAATAGCTGTAGACTTTTGTTCAACGTTTTTGCTACATCTATTTCATCTTGTTCCAATTCGCTTGAAGAAGAGGACCATGTTGCTCTTGTTTCTTCGAATTCTTTTGTGCATGATCTACATATTTTTTGGTCTGGTTTGACATTTTTCTTCGTTTCTTAGTTTCTTAGTCTGTCAAATGATTAGAACTTTCTAAATTGATGGACCGTAAAAAATTTTCGTACGCAATAATTGTCTTTAGTGAAAGGATTACAGCATATTCGCTGAAGAAACTCAAATTTATGCAAAAGCAATGTTTCGTGACGAAAGCATATTTGAGAATATTCTTCAAGATGCAAAAAACTTCGGCTATTAATTAACTCCTGTTCTTCAGAGAAAAATTCTTTAAAAAGCTTAAAACCTTTATGTGCACAATAAGTCGTCAAATGGTACTGAGAATTATCAGTACAGCCAATGCTGCATTGACTCATGAGAATACATGGAGCTAAAATCTTGATACAGAATGTTTTAACAGTAATGTAATGCATAAACTGAAAGAGAAAAGGAATATATTTGTATAAATCTTCTTAAACATGCAATACCCAACCAGGAGCTACTCTTGCCTGGTTATTCGATGTAACTTATAGGCAATGCGGTTACAAATCACTCATAATGGTAAAGGGGAAGTAACTGTGACCAGAAAAAGAGATAAATATTATATGCATTAATCTTTGTAATAAAAATGAATGGTTGAAAATATGTTGAAAGTCCCTGTCGTAATATATCTCTTTCTTGTATGTATCTGGATTATCTCGTACAACAGGTTTTTGAATTTTATTATATTCCTTCTGTATCTAAGAGGCCCAAAATGAAATAAAGTTTTTTTTTATAAATTAAGATATGCTCTTTCCAGTGGTACTAATTGTAACCAAATCAGAAGTGTCCCTTTTGAGATATATGCTTCTGAATATGGGGCAAAATCGACGATTTTAATTTTTTATTACATTTTGAACATCAGTAATTTAATGAATATTTAAGCAATCAAAAAACAACTACAGCGGCTTTACGATATATCCATAGGTAATTAGTTTATAAATCGAGAAATTTTTAAAATAATATTTGCAGTAGTTACAGCATGTTAAAGTAAGGGTAAAATTCAACCAGATTGGCCGCACGGCCTACTTTGAGGCCTAGTAATCACGATAGTTTTGATTTGTGATTTTTAATACTGCAATTACATTTTTTAGCACAAAAAGTTGTACTGCATCACCAATTTTCAATAAGTAAGGTTTCATATATCATGAGCAATATGATGCCAAACTTCATGATTTGGCCGTTTTTTCTACAAGGATGAAATAGTGATTGGTACAAATGGACCCCCGGTTCTCTAACTATACAACTTTTTGCACTAAACAGTTTCCAAATGTTCATCATATACCTACATGTATATTCTGTATCAATTTCATAAAAATCGAAGGGGGTCGAGCGAGAACCATGCCAAAATTTAGGACACTTGACATGGAATGACCCTATACTATTCTCACCGGTAAATTTTTATTGTAACTTTTGGATTATTTAACCCAAGCATTTTTCTTATTCATTCCGGCAAAAATTTCTAGTTTGAAATACCGGTAACAAAACATTAAAAAAAATATTCTATAAAAGATATTTATTAAATATGCATTATTTGAAATTTTTATTTCAAAATTATTGATCAGTGTGGGTAAAAATTTCTTTTAAAAAACTTTGTTATTTAATTAAAAATTAAAACAACCTGGTTATTAGAGTTTATACACTTTTCGCAAAGTTCCCTTCAATATTGTATGAGTTATGAATTTCAAGTAGCTACTTAATAAAATGTGTCGAAACATAATTCATTCAACATTTACATTACTTTAAAATTTTATTTCCGAAGATTTGCATAAAATGTTATGAATTACAAGGTTCGCACACTTCTTGAAATTTCCTAGGACTCTGGCACCACTATTAAAAATAAGAAAATTTATATTTAGTTTTTAAACCACAACATTCGCAACCCCCCACCTTCACTCACAGATTTTACGACATTTTTCTGCAGTGAAACACTTTGAAAATATTCTTAAAATTTAGTGGTAAAAGTGTGAGAACCCTGGAATTATGAAGAACATTAAATCGCGTTTATTGCGAAATATAATTTGCATTCCATTTAAAAAAAAAATTTTGTGTAACAGATTGCATTTTATTGATATGGATAATGAATTAAAAAAATACTTTTACATCGAAAAAATAATTGTTTAAAATTGTATTTTAAAAAGCAAAATTGTTTGTCATTGAAACTTTCATCAATTTACTATCAGAACTATTTCGACACTTTCCTAGAGTTCGATATTCAAGCAGATTTATATTTCATAAGAATAACATGTTTAATTATTCCAAGAAGTTTATAAAAATCTGATAAAAGGAAATTACCTGAAAATAATTTGTGATACATAAAATGGGTGAAGATACAAATTTCTAAAGAATTAAACCACTGAAATCACTTTCAGTGGAAAATAAAACTATAAAAATGTGGAAAATGTACTTGAAATCAACGGATTTTTTAAAAATAATGTGGTTATTTTCAGTATATATTTAAAAAATACACATAACTGAATTATTGATAGCCTTTTAGCTTATTTTAGCATTATGAGACATAACTTGAAAAACTTACATAATCGTTTTAAACATGAAACAATTTTCTTTAAATCCAATGTTAAAACAACCTGGTCATTAGAGTTCATATACTTTTCGCAGAGTTCACTTTAATATTCTATGAGTTATGAATTTCAAATAGCTACTTAATAAAATGTGCCGAAACGGAATTCATTAAACATTTACATTACTTTAAAATGTTATTTCCGACTATTTGCATAAAATATTATGAGATTATGAAGAACTTTAAAATCGCATTTATTTTTAAATGTAATTTATAAATTATTAAAATGCATGTATATTTCTCTAATCCTAGGGAGTTAATGCATTTCGTTTAAAATTCTGTTTATTGAAACACGTTGCATTTTTTATATATGGATTGTGAATTTCAATAACATAAAAATATTTTTACACCGAAAATATAATTATTAAAAGTTATATTAACTTCAAAATTGTTAGTGAATGAAACTTTTATAAATTTTTATTAGAATTATTTCGACAATTATTTTTCTTAACCCTTTAATTATCATGCTAAAACACGTTCTAGAAATTATGCAGTTCCTTTCACACCAGAAAAATTCAATGGCTAATTTCGTTTTATTTAAATACGGAATGTTTTGTTATTGACTAAAGCAAATATTGTTGATTTAATTTTCTGGTGGGAACTGAAATATAAGAATTAAAATATCTCGGTCGGTCTCGGGCGGTTTGGGATCAGAGGGTTAAAGTTCGAATTCATACAAAATTATGTTTCATAAAAATGATGGCTAATTATTCCATGGAAGTTCATAATATCCCATGAAATAACATTAACTGAAAAAAAAATATGGGACATATAAAATGATAGAATTCACAAATGTTAAAAAAGTTAATAACATAACTCCTTCGCGACAGAAGCTACTTACGAAATTTTTAATGTTTTGTTACCAGTTTTTAAAAACAGAAATTTGTGCTTTATTAAGACGTGAAAATTCTGAGATTAAATAAGGCAAATGTTACAGTAAAATTTTACTGGTGGAGATAAACAAGGACTCTTAAGCCTTTTAGGGGGCATGTATACGTGTCGCTCGTACCCAATGGGATAACTGATCAATATTCTTGAAAAAAAAAATCGTTCAAATAATGTCTATTTTTTTTCGTGCATTTTACAGAATTTTTAATCAATTATCACCGGTTTTTCAAAACAGAAATTTTTCACTAATTGAATTGGAAAAATGCTTGGATTAAATAATAAAAAAATTACAATACAAATTTACTGGTGAGAATAGTAAGTCATAAATTGGAATATGGATACACGTACGTGATGCGGATCATGATTGGCAAAATCGTGTTGCCCGTATAATGTATGGGAAAATCAGGGAAGCAGTTAACGTGCTGAAATTAGTATCATTTCAATATTCCAATCATAATTTATTATTCTCACCGGTAAGTTTTTATTGTAAATTTTGCATTATTTCATCCGAGCATTTTTTAGGTGCGTTCGTAATTATGTAAATACGTATAGCACCTATAGTTGTCGTTCAGTCCGTTCGTCTGTCCGTCCGCATATAACAACTCAAAAACTACTCAACCGAATTGTTTGAAATCTAAAATACATAATTATTAGATAATTTTGTCGAGTCTTTTCAAATTTTATGAAAATCGGGTACATAGATCAATTACAGGGACAATCAAAAGTACTTCAATGGTCAATGGGGAAAAATGTTTCAAATGTATTTTAATGGTGTTGCACTCATTCGAACATACTAAAATTGATATGAATCTATAAAGTACATATTATAATATACATTTTGCATAATCTGTGGTGCAAAGAACATTTTTTATAGATTTACAAGGCCACACAAAAGTATTCCATTGCATAATGATATAGTGAGAACATTGTTTGGTGAGTATTTTAATTGTAATTAACTATTTACAATTTTATGGGATTGATTTATGAGAGTGACATTTTTTAAACTTCGTTATCGTACGAACGCACCTCATTTGCTACGCTTCACGTGCAATTTCTTACTTGTTTATTATTCTAATAGCCAAAGATTACTGTTTTGAAATACCACCTACAAAATATTTTTTTAAAATAGACTGTAAAAGAAAAAAAAGAAAAAAAAATAAGCATTATTTAAAATGTTTTTTTAATTATTGATCAGATAAGTGGTGGAACTTTAAAAAAAAACTTATCTAATTCAAACGTTAAAACAACTTGATTATTAGATTTGATACAGTAATTCACTTTTATATTCTATGAGTCATGAATTTCACATATTTACTTAATAAAATGTGCCGAAACGGAATTCTTTAAACATTTACATTAGTTTAAAATGTTATTTCCGACCATTTGCTTAAAATATTATCAGATTTTGATCAACTTTAAAACGCATTTATTTCGAAATATAATTTATAAATTACTAAAATGCATGTACATTTGTCTAATCAGAAGGAGTTAATGTATTTTGTTGAAAAATATCTTTTATGTTACACGTTGCATTCTGTTGATATGGATTGCGAATTCCAATAAAATAAAAATATTTCTACATCGAAAAATAACTCCTTAAAATTGTATTTTTAAACGCAAAATTGTTTGACATTTATGCTCTTATCAATTTTTTAACAGAAATATTTTGACAATTATGTTTCTTCAAGTTCGAAATTCATGCAAAATTTTATTTCATAAAAATAATGTCTAATTATTCCATGAAAGCTTATAATATCCGATGAAATAACATTAGCTGAAAAAAGTATGCGCAGATGAGCAAAAAAAAATAGGCGCCAGAGGGTAGTCTCTCACCACTAAAATTTTAAAGTTTTTTTCCCCTCAAAATTTAATAGCATTAAAGCAGGAATTTTACACGAAATATTAGACGAAGAAAAACGAAATAAATTTTGTGGTGAGAAACTGCCTGCTGGCGCCTAGATTTTTGCACCCCTGAGTATGCGACATATAAAATGATAAAATTTACAAATGTTTAAAATATTAACAAATTAAAATCTTCGCGACAGGAGCCTTTTACGAAATTTTTAATGTTTTGTTACAGAAATTTGTGGCTTATTAAATCGAGAAAATGCTCCGATTCAATAAGGCAAATTTTACATTAAAATTTTACTGGTGAAGACAAACAAGGACTCTTAAGTCTTTTTGAGGCACGTATACGTGTCGCTCGTCCCTAAGGGAATAACTAATCAATATTTTTGAAGAAAATCTTTCAAATAATGCCTATTTTTTTCATGACTTTTACATAATTTTTAATCTTTTATTACCAGTTTTTCAAAACAGAATTTTTTGACAAATAGTACAGTAAAACCCCTATATTTCGGATTAATTGGGACCGGACCCAATTCGGATTATCCGGAGAATTAGATAAAAATGAAATAAAAAATAACATACTGACAAAAAATCACCTTTTTGTTAAACTTATTGAATATTTGCAGACAGTAATAATGTTTACTTTGCTTAATTATTCCGAAAACATGTCAGAAAAAGTTTTTTTTTTTTTTTTAGAATACGACGATGAAACAAGTTAATGTTATGGAAATTAGCCAATCGCTTCTCAATCTTGAAAAAAAAAATGACCAAACCTATCCGGATTATCCGGAGACCCGGATTATCGGGGTCCGAATTAGCGGGGTTCTACTGTATAAGAAAAAATGCTCGGATTAAATAATATAAATTTCATAATAAAAATTTACTGGTGCGAATAATAAATCGTGATTGAAATATAGATGCCTGTACGTGTACGGGCAAATCGTGATTGGCAAAAACACGTTGCCCGTGTGACGTACAGGCTAATTAGGGTAGCGTTTAAAGTGCTGAAATTAATATTATTTCAATATTCCAATCATAATTTATTATCCTTACCAGTAAATTTTTATTGCAACTTTTTATTATTTAACCCAAGCATATTTTTTTTAATTCAATTTTCTAAAATTTCTCTTTTTAATAACGTTGATAAAAGATTAAAAAATATATTCTTTAAAAGACATGAAAAAATTATGCATTAATTAAACGTTTTTCGTAAAAAAGTAATCAGTTAAATGTTTAAATTTTTTTTTGAAAAAGATGTTTAAATTCAAACGTTAAAACAACCTAGTGATTAGGATTGATACAATTTTTGCAAAGTTGACTTCAATATTTATTTTGTGAATTATGAATTTCAAGTATTTACTTAATAAAATGTTCCGAAACGGAATTCGTTAAATATTTACATTACTTTAAAATGTTATTTCCGACCATTTGCATAAAATATTATGAGATTATGAACAACTATAAATCGCGTTTATTTCGAAATATAATTTAAAAATTATTAAAATACATGTATGCTTCTCTAATCAGAGTGAGTTAATACTTTTCGTTTAAAAATCTCTTTTATGTAACACATTGCATTTTGTTAATATGGATTGTAAAGTCCAATAAATTAAGAATATTTTTACATCGAAAATATAATTGTTTGAAACTGTATTTTTAAACGCAAAAATGTTTCTCATAGAAAATTTTATCAATTTTTTATTAGAATTTTTTCGACAATTATTTTGCTTGAAGTTCGAAATTCATGCAAAGTTATATTTCATAAAAATAATGTCTAATTATTCCATAAAAGTTTATAATATCCTATGAAATAATATAAACTGAAAAAATAGGCGACATATAAAGAGATAGAATTTACAAATGTTTAACCCCTTGCGGCGCGGTGGTTTCATAGATATACCACTTAATTTTAATTCTCAAACACCACATTGACACCGGAATTTCGTTTAAAAAAATTACGGTTTATTGAATGCGTGAAATATAGCGTTTTCTTATTTATGAATAAACTTATTTTCAATTTCCTGTGTCAGACATTTATTTCAACACTTAAGCAATGAATTTTTCCTGCGCCGCAAAGGGTTAAAAATGAACAACTTAAACCCTTCGAGGCAGGCACTTTTTATGAAATTTTTAAAGTTTTGTCACCGGTTTTTAAAAACAGAAATTTGTATCTTATTAAATCGATAAAATGCTCCGATTAAATAAGACAAAATTTGTAATACAATTTTACTGGTGGGGATAAACAAGGATTCTTAAGTCATTTTGCAGCACATATACGTGTCGCCCGTCCCCAAGGGGTTAAGTTTGAATCTTCTTCTGTATGTTAAACATATCAAACAAGCGTTTAACGAGGGAAAAACATAAAAATATACGATTTTGTTTTTTATATTAATCGATACTTTGTGATAATGTACAGCGAAAAAGTTTGAAATAACTGGTACAGTAGTACCCCGAAGATTCGGATTAATTGGGACAAGGACCCAATCCGGATTATCCGGAGAATTAGGAAAAAATGAAATAAAATAAAACATACTTACAGAAAATCACCTTTATGTTAAACTTAATGAATATTTACAGACGGTAAAAATGTTTTCTTTGCTTAACTCTTCCAAAAAGATTTCGGAAAAAGGTTTTTTTTATTCAGAATACGATGATGAAACAAGTTAATGTTATGAAAATAGCCAATCGCTTCTCAAAATTGAAAAAAAAAATGACGAAACCGATCCGGATTATCCGGAGATCAGGATTAACGGGGTCCGAATTTGCGGGGTTCTACTGTAATTATTCATGGTTCGTATTTTTAATGTTATACCAGTGATATATGAAAGCCGAAATTTATCCTAATATAAGTACAGAAACGCTATGATTAAAGAAGGCAAATTTTAGAAAAATAAATAAGCGATGTAAATAATCAAAGTTCCTGATCATCTCATGCCACATGTATACATGTCGTTCTTCCCCAAGGACTTAAGGGTTAATTAGTATCTCCCCTGTCTTAAAAAATAAATCAATGTCTATTTTTGTCTTATATCAATCACATTTTTTCAGAATTTACTAGGAAATGTCCAATCTTCATTTTGAAAAATGTTCTAGTATTTTATTAATAACCTGATAGAATTTTGTTTAACCACACTTCCCCATTAATCACATCATCCTATCTGTTGATGAAGAAAAGAAAGATATTTTGTGACATAACATATCGATAAAAATTCTAGGACATGATCTCATTACTTTCATAATATACTAAAGCTTATATAAAGAGCTTTACAAAATTTATTCCTTAACCCTTTCCGGCACACTGTGCCCGGTCTGGGATACCTAATTTTAATTCCAAACTTGCAATCGGCACCAATAATATATTAGTAAAATTCTGCTTTTACAATAAAAGCTTTAATTAAGGACTTCAAAAAAAAAAATCGTTTGTAAATTCCGGTGTCAGTCGATAATTTCTCATTTTAGTACAGATTTTGCCCGTGCCGGAAAGGGTTAACCCTTTCTTGCGCAGTGTTGCCGGGCTGGCAACACCTAATTTTAATTCCAAACTTGCAAACGGCACCAGTAATATTTTAATATAATTTTGCTTTTACAATGAAAGCTTAAATTAAGGAATTTATATTATATAGACAAGTCCTTTATATATTCCGGTGTCAATCGGCAATTTCTCATTTTACTAATAGAATTTGCTTGCGCCGGAAAGGGCTAAACCCTTGGGGACGAGCGACACGTATAAGTGCCACAAAAAGTCTTAAGAATCCGTAGTTACTCCCACCAGTAAAATTTTACTGAAAAATTTCCCTTGTTTAATCGGAGCATTTTCTCGATTTAATAACATACAAATTTCTGTTTTTAAAAACCGGTGACAAAATATTAAAAATTTCGTAAAATGCTCCAGTCGCGAAGGAGTTAACTCCTTGAGGCGCGGTGGTATATCTATGAAACCGCTTAATTTTAATTCCGAAACGTCACATTGACACCGGAATTTTGGTACAAAAAATTTATGCTTTATTGAAAGCGGGAAATACAGCTTTTCTAATTTAAAAATAAAGTTATTTATAAATACCGGTGTCAATCATTAATTTCAACACTTAAGCAATGAATTTGCCCTGCGCCTAATGGGTTATATCTTGAATTATTAAAGTTATTAAAAATATACAATTTCAATCATTAAATTGTCTTTTTAATAATCATAAGTACGAAATGTACAAAAGATATTCTTAAAAAATATTTTATTTCAAACTTGATAAAATTCTGTTAATTATTGCACAGTAATTAGTAGTAATTTTTTTTAAGATATCATCCTTTTGTTTACTCAATCTCTCACTTGATTAATACGCAGGCTAAGAATTTTAAAAGTTCTGGAACATATTTTATGTTTCTTACATCTAACTTGCTGGAATTTTCCTACGATTGCATGCCTCATTAATTACCCGAAATCCGAAAGAAACTTCTTGTATGACACTAGTTTGAAATTTAATTTCCAGAACGTGATCTTATTTTTCTTTTATCATAGTAGAACTTTTCTAAAAGTTTTATAATGATTATGCTTTAAATTACCATAGTTTCGAATTTTAGAAAATTTTAATGCAGAAATACAGAGGCCTAAAACATTTTTATTTTATATACTCCTTCTTTTGCCTACACTTTTATTTATAGCACATCTTCTACAATAAACCATTTTGAAATGTTTTTTGTTTCGCTTACAGTAACGATGGCGTAAATAGAGTGGGTTCCCAAGTACTCTAGATACCGTTAAATTTTGAAAGTTCGGTTCGTCTTATCTAACCAGAAATATTTTTTACTCGGATTCAAGGAGAAGAAAACCTTACAATGTTACCGGTTTTCGTCACCCACCCTGGTTACGCCATTGTGTAATATATATCACCTCAATGGGTATAATAATTATCTCTTTTGGTATCTGCTTAACCTTGCATGCACTCACATGTTCACTTTAAAATTTGAATTCCCAATAACTTATCCGTTTGTTAAAAAACCTTCATGATATCAACATAAAACCTCTCCTATCTGTAAGTAACAGCTATTTTAGAAAATAATAAATGATAAAGATTTCAAATTAACCCATTACGCGTCTCGCCCGTTGAGAGTAGGCTACTTTATATTAAATTTTAAGATTGGTTTATTGCCACCACTTTATTTTATTAGAAATTTCATTTAAGTTAATCTTAATTCACCTTAATTTCACCTTAACACTGGAACCGCCGTATCGAAAATTCCACAGAGTAGTAACAGAGAATCAACTTTCATACACTGTAATGGCAACTTGTTTAACATGGGATTACGCATAGATAGTAGCGAGACGAGCGGATGACTCTGAAACTACGATCATAACATAAGAGAGGTTGCTAATTCGGCGAACCATCGCTTCCTTGGCGACAAATGATAAAAGAAAAAAGAAAAAAAAATACAGCGACGGCTTGCTGCTTCTTGTTTTGAAATTTATGAAAGAATTATTTTAATATGAAATAACTTTGACGTATTCGTCTTGCAAACAATACATGTGTCTCTTCGTAACATAACGACCTAATAATCTAAACTTGAAAATTCAAGAATAATAACAGTAATAATTACGAATCAATATAAGCGCGGAAATCTAATATCAAATAGCATAAGCACGTGTGCAAAGATAATCAAATCAAATTCAGCAAGAAGCGCCAAACCATAATAGGGTTACAGTTAAACAGAAATCACGAGGATAAAAATCGCCAACGCGATGGTTTAGTTTTTAAGTGATCCACTGCGGGCGTTCTTTTCAAGTCGAATTGAGGCTCTGTTATGTACTCTGTGGAAAATTCCGACCGCTACCACATAAATATATTTCGATTCGAACTTATTATGTATTTCTAAAACAAAATGAATAACAACATCGAAATAAGTTTAAATAAATAAGCTAAAACGTTGTAACTAGAAATTCTGGTATGTTATATTTTTAGAATACTTTAGTGTAAAATTTGCGGCCGTCCAAGAGTTAATGACAGATAAATTGATGCAAAAATAATTCCAATTAAAGTATTTTTAAAAAATTAGTGGGAATCCAGTCTGAAAAAAAAGTAGGCTATGGTACCCATTAAAGTGAAGAGCGTGGCAATTAAGAGGTTAAATACTCACAAAAAAATGAATACCCATTAATAATCTTTTATCACTTTATGTTGTTGCTAATACCGTGATTTCCTGTGTAAATCCGCGGATAAAACAATTATTTTTCGACCCAGAAAAATTTGAAAATTAAATGTGAGTTTTTACATAGCGGTTAATATTTACCTTCGATCACAAAATAAAATTTCTGGGTCGAAAAAAATTGTTTAAAGCGCGGATTATACGTTGGAAACTACGGTACTACTCTGTTGAACATTTAAATTATTACCTGGTTTCACATGGGTTTATCAGAGTTTCCTGACCTTTTACCAACCACTATTATTATCTTAGAGAAACTATTTTCTTTTAATCTATCTATATATTCCAATTAAATGATAGAGAATTTCCTGTTTGAAAATACTGTTATCCAAAAAGCCGGAGACTTGGCAGCTCTGGGTTTTTAAACTAGGGCTCGAAAAATTCAAATTCCCGACATCAGTGTTGCCAGACGAACTACTTCTTTTTAATTTGATTGACACCATTTTTATTAAAGGATAAAATATACTTTTATTAATATGCAATTAAGGTAGTCGAATTTTACAACTCCAAAAGAGTTGTGCCAATCTAAATTTAACCCTTTCCGGCACGGGCAAATTCTGTTAGTAAAATGCGAAATTATCGATTGACACCAGGATTCACAAACCAATTGTTTAGATATCTTGAATTCCTTCATTTAAGCTTTTATTGTAAAAGCAAAATTTTACTAAAATATTATTGGTGCCAATTGCAAGTTTCGAATTAAAATTAGGTATCCCAGACCGGGCACAGAGTGCCGGAAAGGGTTAAAAAGGTAGCTTGTCTGACAACACTTTGATGTCGAGCATGTGGATACTTCAAACCATGTTGTAAGGAAACTGTTAAATCTAAACTATGCTGTATGATTTGGTTTTTATCGGGATATTTCTAGAATTATAAAAAAAAAAAAAAATATTAAACGGAAATAAGTGGGCAAATGAGAAATTAAAACATGTTACTTGCAAAAAAGTAATCGAGTAATTACAACCTATTATCATTTTCCTATCTTTAATGCGAAATACTTAATATACGTTTACATAAGATGCTCTTTATGTTCTTGCTTCTGCTTCGTTATGCCACATGAGAAAAATTAAAGCAATGGATTGATCTATATGTTAATCTTGGCAGTATTTAATTATCGCGTATTTTCTCAAAGTGATCGAGAGTGATATCATTTTGCTTATCTTTTTACATTAATACAATTGTATTATTATATCTAAGTGTTATATTTAGTGAAGTATTAACGGCTTTGTATTTTCAATTAGTTGTGCTACATTTTTCTGCGTATCAGAACTTTTCGAATTAAAGTTTGAAAACAAGCGCGCATTCTACATAATTAATTACGACCATTGGTATTTCGTTTAGTAATGTCATATTAATATTATTCTGTTTAATTTATCGCAATATCGGCGCTTATGTTGAAATATCCAAACAATGTTCTAAATTTGATATTTCCCTATTTCTTACAGAATGAGATTATCTCTAGCATTATATCCCTATTAATCACATCGAGCTGCCAATATCCGAGAAACATCAATATCAAGTCCAGGTATATTTAAGCTGCTCTTATTAGCGCTAACATTCGAGAATATGGTTTCATTCCGTCATTTTTAAAATCTTTTAAACTTGGTTATAAAATCGCAAAATAAGTTTTAATTAAGTTCTTTATATCTGGATATTTTTGAAATCGAAAATATTTTGCATAGCAAATTTAAAATAAATAGTACTTTATTTACTGCAGAACTTTGTTATAAAGATGCTTTGTACTCATTGCTTAAAGTTACTTATTGGAATTTTATCGATAGCTGGTTGTAAAATGGAGTTAAGAATAAAAAGTTGGAGACATATAGTGTATTGTCAAGCAGTTGCGAATTAAGTAATTCAGGAAGTTGTTATAAGATGGCAGCTGTTTTCTTTTATTAGATCCACAGTTTCAGATTACCACTGGTGAAAACTGCCACCAGTAGATTTGATCCGGAATTTACATCCTATTTATGCTCATTAATTGTTTTCATTGACACTGAAAGAAGTTTGTCTTGATTGTCAAAATATGGCGGAACTACTACCGCTAAAGTAAAGTACCTCCAATAAAATTTAATATCACTTTTTGTCATAAATTTTTGCTGAAATTTACCATTAACAAGGCGTTTGAGTTAAAAGAAGAATTCTACTTAAATTTCTGATGACTGTTTGCCCTGGAGGTAATGAAAACCTGTGAAAGCTGTTACCTCTGTTGCTTTACTTATTTAACCCTTTCAGGAGCAAAAGAATTATGTTCGTAAAATGACGAAATAATAGACTGACACCAGAATATTCAAACAAATTTCTTAAAAAATAAAATTCCGACATTTTGAACTTCCATTCGAAAAGTAACATTTTATTATAATATTACTGGTGTCATTTGTGATTTCTGGGTTTAAAATTAGGTGGCTAGACCCTCTAGTCACCGCCCTTGAAAGGGTTAAAACCCCTTGAAGGGCCGTGGTACAAAATAGATAACACTTAATTTTAATTGAGGAACGTCACATCGACACCAGAATTTTGAAATGAAAATTTTAATTTCATGAAGTACGTGAAGAAAATCTTTTATCTATTTTGAAATAACTTTGATTTAAAATTCTGGCGTTAATCAATGAATTCAGCATTTTAAAATAAGAAGTGCTTAGGCCCTCAAAGGGTTAAGGATATGTCAGTTCCTCTTACTTAAAAGTTCCATGGGTTGAAAGCCATAATTGTATTAAATAACTATCTCAAACACTTCCATGAAAATACATTTAAATGCAGCCTATAAATGTTATTTCATAAGATGAATGTTTTATCATCATCATCCAAAATTTATCGTAAAACCACATTGGCTATTATCACCTCTTTTTACAATTCTGTCTTTTAAATGTCTCAACTTTTCTAGAAAGAAAGATCTTCCATTGGTAAAATGTTGACACCAGCATTTGTTATTAATTTATCATTTATTAGGAATTTAGAAAAGACTACATTTTAGGAATAATGGAACATTTTTGTACCAAAATTCTGGTGCCATTGTGGTATTTGGAAATTGAAATTAAGTGGTTTTACAAACATACTAATTACGCGGGGCATCCAATTATGCGGGAATGTAATAGTCAGTGTGAATCACATCTCGAGTGCAAATGGTTAAAGAAGATTTAATTAAAACTTCTTATTCGTAACCTTTTCAAATTACAAACTTCATTTATAATTTTATCATTTACTTATATATTTGTTATGGTCTGAAAACATTTAAAATTTATATCCGTGTAATACCTAGATCTGAATTCACACATTATATTTAATGCTATTCCTTCTCTAGATTCCTATTAGGAAGGGCTGCAATAGGAGACTAATTCTTAATTCTATTTCATACCATTTTCTAAAAACAAATTTTTTTAATAAGTTTTGACAACATTTGCACGAGAGCTACACTACGAAAGATTTTTTTTTTAATAATGGTGCGAATAGGATAGGAAAATTAACTCATGTGACAGCCCTGGATAATGAGAGACTCAGATTTTTCTTACACGTGAAACCATGAAATACGAAAGGTACCCCCACTAAAATAAACTGAAGAAAATCTGTAGGTATTTGCCCCAAAAATCTGTAGGTATTTGGCCCATTCTTCATATATTTTTAAGAATATCTTAGAAAACTCTACAGATATTTTACAGGTAAAACTAAATCTGCATAAGTTCTTTTGATTTCTGTAGAATATCTGAAGAAAGTAAGATTTTTTCAGATAATCTTCAGGTAATTTTTAGTGGGGATGGTTCCGAAATTTTTTGATGTATTTCTTAATTATCCATGTCCCATAGATTATAAGATATTAAAAAATCATTCTCGTTTGATAGAAAAGGATTTTGTGCAACCATTAAATATTTTAGTAATGTTTTAAATTTCTAAAATCAATCTTAACTACAAATAAAATTTATCAACTGTAAAAAAAAAAAAAAAAAATAGAAATAGAAAAATAGAAAAAAAGTAAAGACGGAAGCAAATTCTAATTATGATTCACCTAAAATGTATATATTTTTAAACACTCGATAAAAAAAATTAAAAAATCGATAATGGGAAAACAGTTATTCACATATACATAATAAGCGATTCTAAAAATTGCTTTTATCTCTCGAAATATAAAAATCATAATTCTGAAAATTGACATTGCAGATGATCTAAAAAATGGACTTAATTTCGTATGATTGGATTCCCGACTAGGTCAGTTCTATCGTTACTGACGAAATACTGGATGATTGATAATTGTTTTGTAAACTGTGTAGAAAATTTACTAATAAAAGTGGAACACATTTTGTATGTTTAAATGTATTCTTTATAAACTACTTAATTCCAAAATGTCTCCAGATTATTTCAATCTTTTTTTACACCTAAAAATTGCATTTCAAAATTTTATAATTGATGTAACAAAAAATAGAATAACATATTTTCTACCTTCATTGAATTGTAAAACTATCGAAGCTATCCAGTTAATAATGCGATTTAATGTTTTTAACTACACTAAGTAATGAAGAATTTTAATAATAGTTTTTTATAAATAATCTTTGAATAATGAAAAAGAACGAATGTCGTTTGCATATGTAACTAACATAAATTTATTGTGTAACTGACATAATATTATAACTTTACAAAGTCAATAATGGTTCTTAACTTAGTTTGAGAACATCAATTTACAGTGCCTGCTTTCTAGGAATTCTACATTTTTATAAAACGTATAAATAACAAATTTTCCAACCATATCTTTAAATTAACTGTATTATTATTTTTACACCCCCCCCCCCTTCAGTAGCGGCTGGTTAAGGGGTGCTGCATCAATTTATTCACACCACTGAAATTGTATGGTTATTTCAGTTTTATTTAATCAACAAAATTTATCGAATAAGTAATATGAAAGATTCTGTTAAATTTTAGTTGTGTCAAAAATCGGATGCAGCACTCCCTGACGAGCCGCTACTACCCCCCTCCCAAATGAGATTTTTCCGTGTAATTGCCTACTATGCTGTGCATGCGACAGACACATTTAATAATAATGACGTTAAAGTTTAGAGATGATAAATATACTCCTGTCTATCTGCATATAGTATAAGGTTATGACAGTAATATATTCCACAGCATATAACATACAACATCACGAAGCTCACAACAGCTGACTCTCAATTATTGAGGTTATTTAACCATTAAATGCATAGGATAGAACGCGTTCCAAAAAATGCGCAATTCAAAGAATCAGAATTCATACCAGAAAAATCTAAATAGTAAATTTTTCTTTATTTAATTACGAATGGTTCGTCATTATGCAAAGTAAAAATTGCTCTTTTAAATTTCTGATGAGAATACGGAATATGTGAATAAAACCCCCAATAAATCGGGAACACTTATGGTATCGAAAATGATACAATATGCATTTAACCATTTCCGACACACTGTACCCGGTCTGTGATACCTAATTTTAATTCCAAACTTGCAAACGGCACCATTAATATTTTACTAAATTTTGCTTTTACAATAAAAGTTTAAATTAAGGATTTCAAAATATCTAAAAAATTTGTTTGTGAATTCCGGTGTCAGTCGATAATTTATTATTGAATTACAGATTTTGCCCGTGCCGGAAAGGGTTGAGGGTTAAAGTTATTGCTATATATATTGCTATACAGGGTGTATCTAAACTATTGGGCAAAACTTTAAGGGGTGATATCAAGACAAATAATATTAAATGGAAAACTAAGGGTCCCAAACGTCTTCCGAAGGAGATATGCGCCATCAATGTTTAGGTTCCAAAATTTGAAATGATTATAAAAAACGGAAAAATTGGTCGATTCATTTGCGGTTTTCACGAAAACTATTCTTTATGTCAGTATTGTCTTAAAAATAAATTATAAAGATAAATTTCAAAAAATGCCGATAGAAGGCGCTTTAGACTTTGGAGTAACGAACAACTATTTTTTACCGTTATTTTTTGCATCTCATTAACTTTTTTTAGAAGTTTAGATATAAACTTAAATTTTGAGCTCAAAATCTGTGATTAAGTAGCGCAAACTGAACTGTGTTCAATGGGAGTGGGTAGGTTCAAATTTCAAATGATTATAAAAAAAAAAAAAAAAAAAAAAAAAAAAAAACAGAGTAATTGGTCAATTTATTTGCGGTTTTCACTAAAACTATTCTTTATGTCAGTATTGTCTTGCAAATAAATTATAAACATATATTTCAAAAAATGTCGATAGAGGGCGCTTTAGACTTTGGAGTAACGTACAGCTATTTTTTACCGTTATTTTTTGCATTTCATTAACTTTTTTGTAGCTTAGACATAATCTTAAATGTTGCGCTGAAAATCTGAATTGTCGAGAGTGGTTAAGTAGCAAATTACAAATGATAATACAAAATGGAAAAATTGATCGATTTGTTTGCGATTTTCTCTAAAACCATTCTTCTTGTCAGTATTTTCTTCAAAATAAATTTTAAAGATAAATTTCAAAAAATTACGTTAGAGGGCGCCTTAAACTTTAGAGAAACCGACAACGATTTTTGACTATTATTTTTTGTATCTAATTAAATGCTTGCAAAACTTAGACTTAAATTTTGATCTCAAATTCTGAATCGTTGGGAAGGGTTAAGAAGGGCAAACTGAAGTGGGTTCAGGAGTTGTTACCCTGCCCATCCTACGAACACAGTTCAATTTTTCGCTACTTAATTACTCACAACGATTCAGATTTTGAGCTCAAAATTTAAGTCTAAGCTTTCAAAACATTTATTTAGATACAAAAAAAAAAAAAAAATGGTTAAGAATAGTTGTTGGTTACTCTAAAGTTTAAGTCGCTCTCTAACGGAATTTTTTTAAATTAATCTTTAAAATTTATTTTCAAGGAAATACTGGCATAAAGAATGGTTTTAGAGTAAACTGCAAACGAATCGGCCAATTTTACCGTTTTTTATAATAATTTAAAATTTGAACCTCCCCAACCCCATTGAACACAGTTCTGTTAGCGCTATTTAACCATTCTCAACGATTCAGATTTTCAGCACAAAATTTAAGTTTATGTCTAACCTTTAAAAAAAACTTAATGAGATGCAAAAAATTACGGTAAAAAAATAGTTGTACGTTACTCCAAAGTCTAAAGCACCCTCTATCGACATTTTTTGAAAATTATCTGTATAATTTATTTTCAAGACAATACTGATAAAGAATAATTTTAGTGAAAACCGCAAATTAATTGACCAATTTTTCTGTTTTTTATAATAATTTAAAATTTGAACCTACCCACTCTCATTAAACACAGTTCAGTTTGCGATACTTAACCACAGATTTTAAACTCAAAATTTAAGATTATGTCTAAACTTCTAAAAAAAATTAATGAGATGCAAAAAATAACGGTAAAAAATAGTTGTTCGTTACTCCAAAGTCTAAAGCGCCCTCTGTCGGCATTGTTTGAAATTTATCTCTATAATTTATTTTCAAGACAATACTGACATAAAGAATAGTTTTCGTGAAAACCGCAAACGAACCGACCAATTTTTCCGTTTTTTATAATCATTTCAAATTTTGGACCCTAAACTTTAATGGCGCCTATCTCCTTCGGAAGGCGTTTGGGACCCTTAGTTTTCAATTTAATATTGTTTGTCTTGATGTGTATTATCACCCCTTAAAGTTTTGCCCAGTAGTTTAGATACACCCTGTATATAGCTATATTGCTATACATAGCAGTTAGCAAAAATATTAAATACACATACATTTTATATAGGACTGTAAAATTAATCATCAAATACAAGTGTTTAATATGAATTTAGGTTTTACAAAATTACAGTTTGGGAAAAATTGCAACAAATGAGTATCTAAACTTTTAAATAAATAAAAAAAAAATTCATTTGTTTTAGAAACAAACTTTAAAAAAAATCGGAACAACCTGTTTAGTTGAATATTTCGATGGTATGCTGTGCAAAGTATTATATAACAGCATCAAAATTTCCGCGCTTTTGAACAGCAGCATTTCGTCAGAGAAGATGTTCTCTTAAATCGCAATAAAAGTGGCAACTAAATGGAGTGATATTTTGTTACAAAAATACTGGTATACAAAAACGCGGAAATCTCATCCCTACAGACAATCAAGAAAATTAAAATAAAACTTACTGAATGCAAACATGCAAGCTTCAACATCTAGCACCTTCAACAACATTAAATATCAAAGGAAATATTTCATTTTAAAACGATTCATAATTGAATATAATCTTTATTATTAATTTGTGCATTTTTATTATTTTATTTCTATTTTTATCACGTTTTAAAAATATATATGTTGAAATGTAAAGCATTAAGCAATTATCCAAATCTTGAAACTAGGTTATAGATAATCAATTGCATTAATCCCCCATCATATTTTTAATATGTTCCTTACTTTAATCGTCACTTAGAAATGTTTAGTTGTAATAAATTATGAATTCGTGTTATTAGCTATTACAGTTTTAAGAAAATGGTAACCAAGAATCAGCTCAACTTTTAGTTAATTTTGTTATTTACGTCTTTATTTTTAAAAACGAATATTTAAAGCATTTCTGAACTAATTTAAATAAACCAATTAGTAAAAATTACCATAAAATGAAAAAAAAGCAGGACACTTTTCGAGCTACAACAATGACAGTTTATCATCAGCTGAACCAATACGTGTCCGCAGGGGTGCAAAAATCTAGGCGCCAGCAGGCAGTTTCTCACCACAAGATTTATTTCGTTTTTCTTCTTCTAATATTTCGTGTAAAATTCCTGCTAGAATGCTATTGAATTTTGAGCGAAAAAACTTTAAAATTTTAGTGGTGAGAGACTACCCTCTGGCGCCTAGATTTTTGCACCCCTGCGTGTCCGTAAGAAAACAATGTCAGAGATTTACAGTTTACATCTGACATTGTGCCCTTACGGACACGTATTGGTTCAGCTGATGACGAGCTGTTATTGTTGCAGCTCGAAACGCGCCCTGCTTTGTTTTTCATTTTATGGTGATTTTTATAAAGCACATATTTTCAATTATTAATTATCCCCAGTGTTTATGATGTCCATCATTACTGAATTTATTTATTTAACAGTTGTTGTTGTTGTTGTATGATTTATTAAATCCTGAAACTAGATTATCCGTAAACAAAAGTATTAATCACCCCCACCCCCATATTTTAAACATATTTTTCATAGTAATCATCGCTGAAAATATTTCACTTCTTACAATAAGAAATTTTTTATACAAACTTTTACGGTTTCATGATTTGTACAGGGTAGTGAAATCTTCAGATTAGGAAATTCTTCGGAACCAGTATTGTCTTACGTAAGATCCGCCCTTAAAGGTGAAGTCTGCAGCGTTGAGATTTATTTTTCATAAAGCAACATATAGTAAATTAGGGTAACTTTGCTCCATCTTTACGAAAGTTTTATCCGTTCTACCATAGTGGAATCTTGAACAAATATTTCCAATGTGTTGCCAAACTCATACTAATGCCACTCACCAATCGTGTTTTACCAGTACCGTAATTTCGGGTGTATAAGCCGCAGCTCAAACAATTCTTTTTCGACCCAGAAATTTTTAAAAAACAAATATAACTAGTCAGATCGCCGTAAATATATCTCTTCAATCACTAAATAAGATTTCTGGGTCTAAAAAGAATTGTTTGAGCTGCGGCTTATACACCCGAAATTACGGTACCATGTGCGGTCAGCATTTTCAGAAAGAATCACATTTTGAGCACCTTATCGCCAGAACAACGATTGACGCGGAGATGAAGTCAATGCTACGCACCCTTTCTTGTTTGTGACGTCAGACGCCTAGCGAATAGCAACCCTTCTTTCTGCAAAGAGATCGCGTTTATTGTTCATTTGTTTTCCCGTAAATGTTATCAAGCAAATATGAGGAAATGTTATTCACTGTTGTTTACAGTTAAAACATAGTTTAAAACAAAGAGCTTTTTCAGATTAAAATGCTTTAACTTTCACAAAACATCTAAACATAGGTTTTTTTTTTCTCTCAATTCAAAAATATTATTTCCTTAACTCGCTATGTTCGAAGAAATTGAGAAGTTAATTAAAAACAGTTTTAAAGATTCGCTTGTAATAAATATAATTCTATTAATCATATGTTTTATGACACATTTGAACTTAGTTTATTTTGTGTTTTTTTTCGATGCAGCAAGCTGAATGCTCTCGCTTTAGCCAACTCGCCAAGGCTGTTGCTCAAAACGTGATTCTTTCTGAAAATGCGTACGGTCATCATATTCCAATCATAATTTATTTTTTTCACCAGTAAAATTTTATAGTAAATTTGGATTATTTAATACGAGCATTATTCTGATGCAACTAGATAAAATATTCTAGTTTGGAAAACCGACGAAGAAATATTTAAAGTTCTGGAAAAGTCTAGAACAAAATGGACTCTAAATATTGAATAGTTAAGTTGTTAATCCATTAACTGCCAAAATTATATTAAAAATTTTCAACTTTTTAGCTGAGCGTGGTTTGCCACCAAAAAATCTCAAAGATAATTTTCGCTTTAAATATTCACAAGATTTTATGCATTTAAGTAAAGCCAATTATTTGTTTAAAAATAGTGGTTGGTATGCAATGTGTTTTTATTTTGATCGCTGCTTGAGCGCAACGCCAGCTAGTAACTGGATAGTTTTACAGGGAGCGTATGCTTCATGGGATTTATTGAATTTAAGTTGTTTTCGGTAAAAATAATTTTATAATGTGAATCTGAAAAACGAAATTTTTTTTTCATGAAGTAAACCAAATTTTACTTAAAATTCTAGAAAAAGGTGCTCGTATGTCCTTCAAATGTATGAACCCTTGCGTTTGTTGATTTATATAAATAATATTTCTCTTCTTCATTTTTAGTATTTAAATAGCTAGCATAGCAAAAGTTCTTCTTTAATATTTGTTGTCTAATGCATATCGAATTAAGTAGGGTATCGTTCCAAACACTATAATTTTTGTCCGGTTTAAATTTGTATTGAATTATATGCGTCGTAAGATAGAAAACTCTGAAAGATGCCTGTATTGAAAGTTCAAACAAGATATGACTTCATTCTTCAAAATAAAATAGTGCTTGTATCTATCGTAGATATCCAGTTATCTTAATATCAAACTTGAACTGCTCCAAAAAAGCCATAAACATAAATTTAACGAATTTTCTGAAATGCGCTATCAGAGCTGCCAACTTCTACGCCTCTTTAAATGAGAAAAACGCATTTCTAACCAGAAAATTAATTAAATAATATACGTTATGAATTTATTTCATGTTTTGTAGTACTGCAAACTCTTTTAACCTGTTAAATGAAATTTCTGGTTCGAATGGGTTTATTTGGCTGTAAAAAGGCGTAGAAGTTAGCAGCCATGAGCTATAAATCTCGTTTTGTATGATAAATACAATATTGAAAAATAGACTTTCAGTTTTCACTCAAAAGGAGGCATTTACGAAAAAAAAAATTCTATATTTTGTCATAAAGGAAGTTTGTAAATAATTTTAAGCTACGTTTAAAGCATCCTTTCTCAGTCCTTTTAATAAAGAAAAATTATTTAAATTATTTTTCCAGTAACTAGATGTCAATCCACGAATAAAATATAAAATTAAGAGATAGATTAGAACCAGCATAAAAACTAAGAATATTTTTTAAGAATAAAACCACCACAAACGATCGCGTTAACCCTTTAATCTTCATTGGTTTCTCTACGAAACCACAAAATTTTAATTCCGATATGCAACATTGACGCCGGTATTTTTATCTAAAAATATCCCTTTTATTATGTATGTGAAAAATCACGTTTTCTTATTTAGAAATATATTTGTTCTTAATTATCGGTGTCAATCATTTATTTCGACATCTTAGCAATGAAAATGCTTTGATCGTTAAAGGTTTAAGCTAAAAAAAGAACATAGCTTAAAACTGAAATAGTAACAAAAAATAAACCAAATAAAAAAATAAATGAAATGAATCATATTAAAACAACCGGTTATTAATATGTCTTTCGTTTAAGGTAATAAATAAAGTAAAGTAGTAATAAGATATCAAGAGAAATAAAACAGCTAAGCCCAGTTATAATACAAAAAATAAAAGAGAAGTTACTTGTCAAAATTTTAAATATAAATTCGGAGATTCTGAATTAAAACAGAAGCCTGAATTGATGAATTTATCCGATAATCAATTATTTATTAATTTATTGTTCCCTTTTGAACATTTTTTCTACAAAATTGGCAAAAAATTGTAGATTAAAAAGTAATCTAAAAGCAAAAATAGTTCATTAAAAATAATATTAAACATTAAAAAAACTTTCTCAAATTATTTTATATATAAGCTATAGAAATAAATATCTTGAAAATTAAAAAAAAATTAACTGGGAATTAAAAATATAATTCAGTACAGTGTTAAATAACACGAGACGGAAAAAATAACACATTTTAAATTGAAAATAGAAAATAGAAATATTATAAACAAAAAATATATTATTATAAATGTATGCATGTAACAAAAGCAGATTTTGATGGGTTGAATTTTCTTAACACTATAGAGGATGCAAAGAATACTGAATAATTTGTCTATTTATTTATTTAGAAATTCCTAGCTCACAGCAGAAATTTGTACCATTAATTTTTCTTTAACGAGATGATGGATATTAATATTATTTTTCTTTTTTGTATAGCAGTTTTTTATAACTACAACTATTTTTAAAACTACTTCTCTTTCTACATACACAGGTTTAAAACTAAAGGTTTAAAACAGGTTTTAAACTAAAGGTTAAAAACATAATATCTAACTTTTAATATTTACTTAATTTTAAAAATTTTAGATTTTTTTTTTCATACAAGTCTCTATTTTTCTATTAAGTTGTTTTTTACTACAACTTATCTTTTCCAAAAGGCTGACGATAATATAAGACATCTTAATAGTAGACACTGTGTTAACCCTTTAACGTTCATTGGTTTCGCCACGAAACCACAAAAGTTTAATTCGATATGCTACACTGACACTTTTATCTAAAAATATCTCTTTTATTATGTATGTGAAAAATCACGTTTTCTTATTTACAAATATATTTGTTCTTAATTGCCGGTGTCATTCATTTATTTCGACATCTTAGCAATGAAAATGCTTTGATCGTTAAAGGGTTAAGCCGATTGCAGCTAGGACACTTCTCAATCTTGCTTAACCCTTTAACGTTCATTGGTTTCGCCACGAAACCACAACATTTTAATTCCGATACGCAACACTGACACCGGTATTTTTATCTAAAAATATCCCTTTTATTATGGATGTGAAAAATCACGTTTTCTTATTTAGAAATATATTTGTTATTAATTACCGGTGTCAATCATTAATTTCGATGTCTTAGCAATGAAAATGCTTTGATCGTTAAAGGGTTAACCCTTTGTTGCATAGGCTTAACACTTTGCGACGCAGAGAAAATTCATTGCTTAAGTGTTGAAATTGATGACTGACACTGGAATTTGAAAACAGCTTTATTTGTAAACAAGAAAAAGCTATTTTGCAGGAATTTAATAAACCGAATTTTTTAAAATGTGCCAATGTGGCATTTGGGAATGAATTTTTGTTCACTGTAGTGGACAGTATGCAACAAAGGGTTAATCCTTTTAGGGGCAAAATTTATCTGCTCCAAAAATGCTTACATAATTGACACCACATTTTAGGAACACATTGATCAGAACATAATCAAATCTTTTCAAGTATATTATGAAATCGATATTGTTATAAAAATTTACTGGTGCCAGTTCGCAGTTTGGATAATATAACTAACATTTTGAAGATTGAAAACAGCTCAACTGAAAAGGTTAATCTCTTGTAAAGTGTTGGGATATTTAAAAATCGAACCAGAAATCTTTAATTAAATTTTACTTTTATAACTTAGTTTTAAAAAACTTAAAAAGTTGTTTTTTTCTTATTTTGAAATAAATATCGTTTCTAAACTTCTGGTAGGAATTCAACATTACAAAAGCACAATTGCTTGCGCCTCAAAGGTTTAAATGATCAGAATTATTTAATTTTTCTATTTTATAATTTTAAATTTTACTGAAATATACATTTCACCATAAGTATATAGAGATTATTAATGTCATAAAATACATAATAATACACCATAGAAGAAATTTGCAATCTTATTATCATTTTCAGATATTTAAAAAAAAAATCAATCTTAAAACGAAATTTTAAAACAGTCCATGAATGAGAGTTTCTGAAATATTTCCACGATTATTCATTTTTATAATTTAAAACTATTTTCAAACAAATTTGTGTATAGATCTAATTACTTGAATAGTTATTTTTTAGTGATTGTTTCCTGAATTTCATATCGATTTTCATAAAATCTAATTTAACACTCTTAATCAAGTAGAATTTTAAATTGCATACACAGTTATTTTTGAACGCATTATCATAGTTCTTTCTTATCAATTTCATAAACTTTGATAAAAATGTAAAACCCACGGAGCATTTCAAAATCTAAGAATATTTAAAATCAGTTTTGAGAGAAAAAGATTCAAAGTATAATAAAGGGCCGAAAAATTGTTTGTGTACAAAATTCAAACGCTTTTGCTTTGCAAAAAATTATTAAATATGCATGAGGTTTTTCGTAACTGGCTTTGAACAAATCGGAGAATGATAATCTGCACAAAAAAAAAAAGTTACAATTTTAGGAAATTTTTGCTCAAATTATTGTTAACTGTCCCTTAAATACCTTCGCTACGGGAGCCTTTTACGAAATTTTTAATGTTTTGCTACCAATTTTAGAAAATAGAAATTTGTGCATAATTGAATCGACAAAATGCTCCAATTAAATAACGAAAATTTTACAGTAAAATTTTACTAGTGGGGATATTCAAGGATTCGGAGTATTTCATGTGGCACGTATACGAGTCGCTGGTCCAAGGGATTTATTCACAAAATATCTGCACACGACATATCTTAACACGCAAAAATATCTATAACAGGGCTCGTGCGCTTCAAGAGCTGTGAAACACAATTTACCAGAATTTATGTAAAGAAATATTTTCCATACTTAATGGAAAAAAGTGAAACATTGATATTTTCATATAAAATGATTATATAATTTTTCTTTTTAAATTTCTTTATAGTTTTCTGTATAAATTTCCTTGTACAAAAATGCCTGAAATCAGTTGAACCCTTTGAACCCAGTATTAACTCTGATATATTTTTGCGTATTGTTAAGTGTAATGGATAAAATGGGACACCAAATGCTTTGCACACCAATATTTTATAAAAAAATTTTTCGCCTTATCTAAAATGAGAATTTTCTATGATTAAAGATGGCGACATAAACTGTAAAAAAATTCGATGTGTCCAGGCCAATTCTGGCTGAAAATCTGACGACACTAATTCGCAAAGGGTTGCTAGTTTGACCTCCATTTTACTTCCCCTTTATAGCTAAATAACGGTTTCCGACAAGAACTTTTAAAATAATTTTTATCTTGTGCAATCGACAGAAGTTTGCCATTAACCCCTTCGGGACGGGAACCATTTAGGAAATTTTTAATGTTTTGTCACCTGTTTTAAAAAAGAGAAATTTGTGACTTATTAAATCAAGAAATTGTTCCGATTAAATAAGTCAAAATTTATGGTACTTTTTTACTGGTGCCGATAAACATCAATTCTTAAGCCCATTTGCGGTAATGCCCATTGTATTCGTGTCGCTCGTCCCCAAGGGGTTAAATAAATCGAAAATACTTCTTGCACTTTCTGGTGTGAATACGATTTTTTTAATAAAAGTGTAAACCAATCTGGCAACCCAAAATCACCATCATTTGGGTTATCATTTATGGCAACCCAGAATTGCAGAATTTTCATTCATAAATTAAAAAAATATATTGCCTTTTTTCTAAACTAATTTCAAATTGTTGCTGTGTGATTTTTTAACATAATGGTAGGTATAAGCTCAACTTTTTTTATGTGTGACTTTTTACATTCACCCAGAAATTCTATAAGGTATTGTTTTCTTTATTTAATAAAAGACATTTCGTCATTAGATTGATGAAACTTCTTTCAAAATTCGATGCTTTAAAATTTAAAGTAGACACCAACCTGACAACCCAGACCATCATTTTATTTACAAGAATTGTTTTTGCCGTGACAAATAGAGAAAACCAATATTTGGATATCTCAGTTAAAGAATTTCGAAATTAACTTATTGAAGTTAACTTTAAAAAAAGGTGGTACCAATTGAAAAAAATTTTTGTCAGTCAATAAATCTTGAAATTGTCAGAGAGGACTGTAAACAATTTACAAGTATAAAGCGAAAAATGTTAGAAACTAACTGTTTCATTAATGATGCATAAATGATTCAGATGTCTTGTTCAGTTTCAATAGATTTCCAATGTAAAACTTCTGGAATCATCTTTATACATCAACTTGAAGAAGAAAATATCAAGAGGATCTTCCAAAAAATATAAATTGGATATTCTAAGCTAGTCTATATTCGAAAGATTTTTTTAAAAAACAGATATAAATGTATAAAAAAGAAAGAATATTAATGGAAAAATGTATACAGAAAGCAGATGAAAAAAAAGAAAAGTTTTTAATTAAAAAGTATTCTCATACCCATTAATCCTTTCCGGTACACTATGCCCAGTCTGGGACAGCTAATTTTAATTTCAAACGTGCAAACGGCACCAATAATATTTTATTAAAATTTTTGTTTTACAATGAAAGTTTAATTTAAGGGATTTTTAATTACTATAAAAGTAATTTGTAATTTCCGGTGACAGTCGATAATTTTTCATTTTCTAACAGAATTTCCCCATGCCGGAAAGCATTAACCCTTTCCGGCACGGGCAAATTTTGTAATAAAATGAGAAATTATCGACTGACACCGGAATTCACAAACGAATTTTTTAGGTATTTTGAATGCCTTAATTTAAGCTTTAAATGAAAAAGCGAAATTTCACTAAAATATTATTGGTTCCGTGTGCAAGTTTGAAATTAAAATTAGGTATCCCAGATCGGGCACAGTGTGCCGGAAAGGGTTAAGGAAATTTAGATAGCGAGATATTCGTGTATTACTGTGAGATTTTTTTACTACTATTCGGAATGTTTGTTCCATTTATATATAAAAAAAAAAAAAACAGTTTTTTAGCGGCGTAACCAAGCACTCTGAATATTGGTATTTTTTTTTTAAGTTCTGTTCTCCTTATCTTAATAGAAATTTTTCTACTATGAATCAAGGAGAAGAAAACCTTATAACATTACTGATTTTGGGCGCCCACCTTGATTACCCCACTATTTTTTAGTATTAAATAAAAACGCATTTTACCATAATTTCGCATGTATCCGCCACACCTCAGATAAGTCGATTTCCCCCCAGAATTTATTTTAAATAAAATGTGACTTACTTTTGCTTTGCATTTATCTTATTTCTGTTTTGCCGTAGCTGCCAACAACTTCCGCTTTTTCAGCCCGGAAAAATTTAACAGTAAATTTTACTATTTGAAGTCGCCGTAATTTGCTGATTAACTATGGCAAAAATTACTGTTAATTTTTTCCGGGTCGAAAAAAAATAAGAGTTGGCAGCTATGGTTTTACCATAAAATTTACAATCGGAAAAAGACTTATCTGAGCCGCGGAGCGAAATAACAGTACTTCATATTTATATACTGATTTTTAAAAAAATATAAAGTTAAAAAATAAAAACAAAATATTTTAGAGACACTAAAAAGAAACACATTAAAAAATTATATTTTATTAAAATTTAAAAAAAATTCTGAATATTGACTTAAAATCATTATTACATCAGTGTTCGCACAGCTCTAGCACTAAATTTTTACATTATTTTAAATGTATTTCACTGAAGAAAAATATTGCGAAAATAGCGAATCGAGGAGGTGGTTGCGAATTATGTTTCTTAAAAAATAAATATAAATTTTCTTATCATTAATAGTGGTTTCAGAGTCCTTACAAAATATAAGGAGTGTGTGAACCCTTTGCTGAAAATGGTAATTTTCAATATATATATATTGTATCAAGATAAATAATGAAATCGCAATATTTTATTGCAGTATTTTCATTCGTACATTAATTCTTTAATTCCTATGTTCTAGAACACGTTCAAGAAATTACGTAGTTCAGAAAATCTTACTTTAAATCAGAAAGTTTCAATAGCTAATTTATTTTTATTTAAATCCAGAATGTCTATAATGAATTAACCCCTTCGCGACGGGAACCTTTTACGAAACTTTTAATGTTTTGTCACCGGTTTTAATATAGAGAAATTTGTTCCTTCCTAAATCGAGAAAATGAGCCGATTGAATAAGACAAAATTTTCAGTATAATTTTACCGGTGGGAATGCCAAGGGGGTTAACGCCCCGAGGGGTTAAAGCCAACATTACTGTTTAAATTTTTTGGTGGGAATAAAATATACGAATTGATATATCTTAAAATATCTTAAAATAGTCGTCTGTAATTGTAAACTTTACTGATACCCCTCGTAAAATGAAAGGAGTGTTTGATGCATGGAGATCCCATAATTCATTTCTCGGGCAAAATATACGGAATTGGTTCATCACATTGAAGTAGAAATCCGTAAAGATCTTTTAAATGATAAAAATGGAATGTTTTGAGCTATTCTATGTTTGAAAGACCGCCTTTAAAATATCGAATCTAGTAATTCTATTGAAATGCAAGTGATTACTTGAAAAGATGCATACAGTAAATAGTGCATAATTTTTTTCCAATCACCCTCGTCGTTCCAAGCCCAAGCTCGCACTCTGATTGGCTGTTGCTCTCGGCACTGTTTTCATGTAACTTGGCGATAATCATACTTGGCGTAGCGATAGATGCTTCCATTGAGTTTGATTTCCTTCCGAACCGAGTAGAAAGTAAATTTTATATTGCAGCATTGGATTGGATGGAACGTGTCCTACAGAAAGCTGTACTCTTTAAAAGTTTTTACACACAAGAGTTCAAGACCACGAGGATAAGAATGAAGGAAGAATAAGAATGAGTAGGTTAGATTTTAGGTTTACTCGTTCACTTACGAGCGAAGTATTTTTCGCCAAGTATGGCCAAGTTACGTGAAAACTGTGCCGATAGCAACAACCAATCAGAGTGCGAGCTTGGGCTTGGAATGACGAAGGTGCTTGGAAAAAATTTCGCATAAATAATTCAGACTGATAAAAAGTTTTAAAATAGAAAAAGTCCATATATTTACTAAAGAAATTTCTCACAAAAGATAGAGAAAAAGATAGATGTTTTAAATTAAAAATGTTTTTTTTCCCTTATAAATTTAAATAATATTTTTTGTCTAAAAATACCAAAATGGCTTTATATTTCTCTGAAAGCCTTTCAGCTCTTTTTGGTAAGTTTCAGTTAGAAAAAGGAATCCTTTAGGCTTCAGAAAACGAATTTTACTTTTAGAATGTCTTGATTTAAAAAAGAAAAAAAGATTTGTTCAAGAGAGAGAAGAAAATTTAGACAATTGAGAGAAAAAAAAAGAAACATTGAAAACGGTAACAATCATACTTTTGAAAATTGAAAAATACTGCTTAGCTCAAATACATTTCAGAAATAATTTTTACTGTTCACATATTTACTGTATGATTTTCTTAACATAACGGCAGGAATAAGTTCAACGCACGCACTAAATTATTTTAAAACATGGTTATATGCGTGCGAAAATAGTAAAATTATAATTTTCGCGATTAATATTTAATGTTACTTCGCACTACGTTTTAAAAATGTAAATACCGTAATTTCGGGTGTATAAGCCGCGGATCAAACAATTCTTTTTGGACCCGGAAATCTTATTAAGTGATTGAATACAAATATTTACGGCGATCTACCTAGTTATATTTGTTTCTTAAAAAATTCTGGGTCGAAAAAGAATTGTTTGATCTGCGGCTTTTACACCCGAAATTACTGTATTTAACCCTTTAACGTTCACTGGTTTCGCCACGAAACCACAAAATTTTAGTTCCGATATGCAACACTGACACCAGTATTTTTATCTAGAAATATCCCTTTTATTATGTATGTGAAAAATCACGCTTTCTTATTTAGAAATATATTTGTTCTTAATTACCGGTGTCCTTCATTTATTTCGACATCTTAGCAATGAAAATGCGTTGATCGTTAAAGGGTTAATATGTGCTTTAACGGTAATTTAAAGAGAAAAGTATTACAAAATGCTTTGCTTAAGAATAGTGAATCGAATTGAATATAAAAATAGTTATTTGTAATGAAAATTTACGATTTCCCCAAATATAATAAAGGGAGTGTTTGATGTATGGATATACTACAATACATTTAAATTATATAAAATATGTGGAATTCGTACTTATACATCCTATTGAAGTAGAAATCCGAAAAGATCTTCTAAATGATAAATAATGCAATGCTTTGAACTATTTTATACTCAAAAGACCCCTTTAAAATACCAAATATAATTCTATTGAAAAGCAAGAGATTACTAGAAAAGTTGCATACAGTAAATAGTTCAGACTGAGAAAAAGTTTTAAAAGAGAAAAAGCCCATATATTTACGAAAGAAATTTCTCGCAAAAGATAGAGAAATAGATAGCCTTAAATGAAAAATGTTTTTTTCTTGAAAATTTAAGTTATATACATAAATATTTTTTATTATTTTATGTTTAAAATATATCAAAATGTTTTTGCATTTCTTTGAAAGCCTTTGAACTGCTCCTTTGTAAGTTTCAGTTAGAAAAAGGAATCCAATTTCGGGTTTAAATAATGATTTTTATTTTTAGAATGTCTTGATTAAAAAAAATGTTAATTTTTTTATTATTTAATTAAAAGTAACTTAGGGTTCGCACAGCTATACCACTAAATTTTTATAGTATTTTCAATGTATTTCACAGCAGAAAAATTTTGCGAAAATTGCGAAACGGGGAGGTGGTTGCGAATTCTATATCTTAAAAATTAAATATAAGTTTTCTTATCGTTATTAGTGGTGCCAGAGTCCCTACAAAATATAAGGAGTGTGCGAACCCTGTAACTAATCAACAGAAAATGAGAGGGAAAAAAAGAAACATTGAAATTGGTAACAATGATATGTTTGAAAATTTATAATATAATGCTTAGCTCCAATACAGTGCAGAAACAATTTTTTCTGTGAACATATTTACTGTATCATTTTCTTAACATAACGGTAGGTATAAGTTCAACGTACGCACTAAATTATTTTAAAACACGATTATATGGTTATGGGAAAATAATAAAGTTTCAATTTTGAAGAATATCATTCAATGTTACCTCGCGCCAATTTTTGAAAATGAAAATATTTAATATTAGTCCAGTCACTTTAGCATTTTCCTTCGGAAATTTTTTTAATAAAGGTTTTTTTCACAGAGCGATTTATTATGTCATTATAAATGATATCTCAAAAGTCCCCGTTATTCTGCTGTACGCTCCCCCCCCCCTCCTTTGAGGGACATTTAGGAGGGAAAGGGGGCAAAATATTAATTAAGCTATATAGGCAAGTGATACATCGTTTTCCATGTTTTTTTAACACTGAATCGAATGAAACTAGAATCAAGTTGATACGACCAATAGTTTTTTTGATTTATTGGAGTTTTTATATATTTAAAAAAATTCAAATTTTTCATGTACGTATTTTTAATGCGTTTATTTTTTCTTTCATTTTAAATCTAAACATTCATTATTAACGTTACATTAGACACTATATTACAGAACATATAAAACATTACTTTATAAAAAAATGTTTATTATATTTACCTTTTTCTACTCTAAAATATAAATACTCCTTCATAATTGTTCTTGATCATTAATATCTGTCACGTCTAATTCTTCGCTGCCAATTATGATATCCCTATCAGAGATCATCTCTACTGGTGCAATATTTAAACAAGATTTTCCATGATAATTTCCGCATGCTATCGAGCAGTGTATTAGGCCCAATTTCCGGCATCCGCATGCACTGCCGCAATCTTTGGAACATGAACGGAAAATCATGTTCAAAAGCGAATCTGCGGCTGGAAGGTTCGATTGTTCACATGGGAACTAGAGAATTATCCTTTATAACCCAACCCAATTCCTGAGGATCCAGTTCATTTCCAAGCCATGTCTACACGTGGTAATATACTCGAAATAAATGTTGTTTTGTTGCACTTGAATTAGGAGATAGGGTATTTAAATTGACCGCTTTATTCTTTGTGACTGATTTGATGAAGTGTACATACCGGTAATGATCTAGAGATTTTTGCTTAGAAGAGGCACCATAAATGCCCAGAAAAATTTTGATGCCATTCTCAACAATTAGTGCACGAAAAACGTTATTTTGATTGAAAATTTTTATTGCATCTTGTAAATCTGGACGCTTTTGTATTAATTTCATCACAGCTGATTTTCCTTTCTCAAAAATAGCAAATGTTCCATCGCAGCCTGAAAAAGCATGGAGGAATAAAATGTATTTTCTGTATCTTCCTTCCAAACTTCTTGAAGAGTAAATATTTCCTCCACCTGGCTTTTACCTGGCTTGAGGAAAAAAATTCCAAGTTTGGTGGAGTTCAAGCAGCCATGATTATCAGTAAATCAATACCTTCTCCAATAATAACAGAGGCATTTTTGCTAGTTTTTGCGGTCTTGATTGCTGTTTCAACAATGAGGACATCTGCATCATCTTTTGCATGCTTGACACATACACTGATGGATTTAAATTTTTCAGAGAGCAAATAAATCAAACTACGTTTGTCTTTTGCGTGGGAGAAGAATTTTTCTTGGCTAACTGTCACAGTCATGTTTTCATTAAAAAGAATCTCTGTTGATGCCGTTTTCGAGTAACGACGAAATTGCTCCGTGGCTTTGACACTTTTTTGACGATTACTATAACCATCAAATACGAGGATATTGTTTCGACCGTAGTGTTTTTTAACATACTTCACATATATATCACAAATAATCCCGAAAGAATCACTTTGATGCCAGACTACTCGATGAAGCAGATATCCTCCATCAACAATTTAGTTCGCTCTTTCAAAATCAGGATGGACATCTATCGGACTGAAACTGTGGAATAAGGATGACTATTTTATTTTTCTCATTCCAATTTCATGGAAAAGGGCTACTGGGTAAAGAGCCAAATCAAACTTTAAACAATCACGGAGCTCGTCGTAGGATCTTTTCATAATACAAATTCTTTGAAACAGCAACAATGGATCTACAGTTAAGGTAACATCATGCACTGTTATGTGACTGTTCACTGTTTGAAGAGAAAGAACTCGTTCGGCGCGTGAATTTTTCATCTCGTGAAAATTGCCACCGACCTTTTTTGCCATTATAGTTGTACCAACGTTCAGTGCATCATAGCAGTTTATTTTTTTCCACATCACCTGCAACCCCTGTTGCAATGGATATAATCACTTGTATACTTTGGAAAGGATTGTGGACACAAAACCACTCTGATACTCTGTTTACGTCTTCTTGGTCCCATTTTATTTGAGATTCCCGTGCATCCACATGTTGTTCTCCACTTGCAAAAGAAACATCACAGAACTTTTCATTTCTTTCAGAAATGTGTTGCACTTACTAATCCAACATCAAACTTTGTTAAAACACTTTTTTTGTGCTCCTTTCACGCACAAAGCTTCCTTGCATCTTTGAGGACTTCATGAGTGACTGTTCAGTTACCATATCATTTGAAGTCCAACAAAAAAAAATTGTCAGACCTTTTAATAGTGTAAAAGGTCCGAAGTAAATCTTTTCAATGAATTTTCCAATTTTTCCATGTCTTGTATGAGCAACTGGGCACTTTTAGCGTACAAAAAATGTCCTGCAGCATTTTCGTGAAAAACGGAAACCCTAAAAGAATTTCCCTTTGTCTGTTTATGGTCAGGATACTGACAGTGTCATAAATTTAAATGAATCTATGCATGTGAGCGCTTGCTTTCAATAAAACACGACCGATGGAGTGAGAACAGTCGGCCGTACCATTCCTTTCTTTTTCGGAAACTTTTATAAGCATCGTACAGCTATGAAATTAGTTGTGTGGAGAATACAACTGCAAAAACAACTTTAAAATTACAAAAGCCTCTTACATAGGAATAGAGGATACGTTGAGCTCTTGAAAGAAAAAAAAATAGTTCAACAGTCAAGTTATCTGCTAAAACAATGTTATCTGCTAAAACAATATTATCTGCTAAAATAATGTTATCTGTCTGTCATGCTATCTGTTTAAAAATAAAAATGCTTACAAAAGCGAGTCGGGGGTGGAGGCGGCACCCCCTTCCCACTTGCCCGCCCATACGTATTTACGCCCATGCATCTGGGAACTATTAGTCATATCGACCGTGATATTTGGCTTATGAGATTCTAACTCAAAAAAAAGTTCGTTCTTATGAATAATGTCTATATAAAATATTTGAACTTTTCAAAATAAAAAAACTGTTATAACTCAGAAACTATTGGTCGTATGAACTTGGTTCTGGTTTCATTCGATTCAGCGTTGAAAAATACATCGGAAATAATACATCACCTGCTCATGCACCTAAATATATATTTTACCGCCCCCCCCCCCAAAAAAAAAAGAGGGGAAGCGTACATCAGAATGTGTGGGACTTTTAAGATATTGTTTAAAATGGCATAACAAAACAAAACTTTCTGCAAAAAAAAAAATCCTCATTAAAAACTTCTCCGAAGAAAGACCCCTTTTTTGGCTAAAGTTACTAGACTATATGTGAACTGACGATAATTTAAAGAGAAAAATATTACAAAATGTATTGTTTAAGAATAGTGAAGTGAATAGATTATAAAAATAGTCTACTGTAATGGAAAAGTTACGTTTTCCCCACACATAATAAAGGGAGTGTTTCGTGTATGGATATTCCATAATACATTTAAATTATATAAAATATGTGGACTACGTACTTATACATCTTATTACTGTGGAAAAACTGAAATGATCTTCTAACTGATAAAAATGGAATGTTTTTGAATTATTTTATATTCGAAAGACTTCTTTAAAGTACAAATCTAATTGCATTGAAAAGCAACTTGAAAGGGTGCATACAGTAAAATAGCCCAGACTGAGAAAAAGTTTTAAAATAGAAAAAGTCCATATATATTTACTAAGGAAATTTCTTACAAAAGATAGAGATATAGATAGATGTGTTAAGTGAAAAATGCTTTTTTTCTTATAAATTTATATAATATTTTTTGTTTTATTTTTACGTTAAAAAAATACCAAAGTAGTTGCGTATTTCTCTGAAAGTATTTGAATTGCTACTCGGTAAGTTTCACTTAGAAAAAGTAATCCAGTTTCGGTTTAAAAAAAATGAATTTTACTTATAGAATGCCTTGATTTAAAAAAGAAAAAAAAAAGATTGTTTCAGATTTTTTTTTACTTGATTAAAAATACCTTATAAACACAAAATAAGAAAGAGAAAAAAAGAAACTTTGAAAACGGAAACAATCATGTTTTGAAAATCGAAAATGTAATACATCGTTCAAATACACTGCAGAAATAAATTTTACTCTCTGTATAATTTGAAATATATTTTAATTTTTTAACAGTAAGATTCTTTGCTAGTTTTATAAATATACGTTCAGCCCACACATTGAGGTTATGAGACATCAGTTCATGAACAGGGTGCCGAGGGGTTAAGGAAAATACAGTAAAAAAAAAAGAGAAACTACCAATATTTTTTACAGCATATACTTGAAAATTATAAAGGAATAAAAAACGCCAAATGTCCCTTTAACTAGTATTTAACACCTTTTTTGATTGTGTTTTTCTCTGATCACTCGCAGCTATGATTAATTTCAACTATTTCAACTACTGAAAAACTGAAATTGTTTGAAAACATTTTAGGATTATCCAGTATTTTAAATAGATTTTTATTTACAAAAAATACCAAACATTACACGTACATCATTTTCAAATAGAAAGGAAATAAAGATCTTTCTACCGCTTATACCACTTATGTTTAAGCAAAATACTTCCAGAAACTTTAAAATGGATATTACATGTAGTTTTTACGTGAAACGTTAAGCTCTTGTCGTTGCATCTTTTTAATTAAACACTTCGTAAATTGAGATATAAATTCAGCAATAAATGTAGACAATCATTTTTTGAAAAAGGATTCGATGGTATAATTGGAAAATTCTGGTGGAACATAAGAATCAATTAACATGGCTGCCAACTACTACGCCTATTTTAAGACGAATAAACATATTAGAAACAGAAATTTTAAAAGATAATTAACAATATGGAGTGTAATTCATAACCCTGAATATATTTGGCATACATTTTACTAAAATATTTTTGTGGTTCCAAACATGTTTATGTGATTTAAATAGGCGTAGAAGTTGGCAGCTCTGAATTAACCCTTTCCGACACGGGCAAAACCTGTTAGTGAAATGAGAAATCATCGGCTGTCACCAATTTACAATCGACGTTTTTAGAACTTAAGAATCCTTTATTTAAGCTTTCATTGTAAAAGCAAAATTTTCTTAAAATATTATTGGTGCCTTTTTCAAGTTTGGAATTAAAATTAAGTGTCCCGGACTGGACACAGTGTTCAGGTAAGAGTTAATAAAAGAAAAATAAATACTCAGCAATCAGGTTTAAGAATTTAAATACATTTATTTGATAATTTGGTATTTTACGTTAAACTGTAATTATTAATTTATGTGAAAGAATGGTCACTTTAATAAATTTTAGTGTTTCTAAAATTATACATATTTCCCTTGATTCTCACAGCTCTTTCAAGTGTTTGAATGTCTTTAACCCTTTCTGGCGCAGACAAGTTTTGTTCGCAAAATGAGAAATTGTTGACTGACACCGGAATTTAAAGAAGACTTTTTTAGAAATTAAGAATTCCCTGATTTAAGCTGTCAATGTAAAAGTAAAATTTTACTAAAATATTTTGTATGCCGTTTGTATGTTTGGAATTAAAATTAGGTGTTGCCGGAGTGGTAACACTGCACCGGAAAGGGTTAAACCATTGCTTTAAACAATACTACGTCAATCCAACTCTGTATCTAATATTAGATATAAGTAACACAAGAAAAACAATTTGGATTGATGTCTTTATTGATATTGAAGAGAGAGAGTGTAATCAACCTTCAATATAAATTGTGCTTGTATCTTTCGTTGAAGTCTAATCGTTTAAAAATCAAACGAAAAACTGTTCTAAAAAATGGCATAAATATAAATGTAATACATTTTCTAAAATGGGTTGTAAATCTAATTTAGTATAATGTATAAAATACTGAAAAATAGGCCTTCAGTTTTAACCTTAAATAAGACTTATAAGATGAAAAACAATGTTCTAAAAAGACATTTTAGCCCCTTAACCCTTTCCGGCACGGGCAAAATCTGTACTAAAATGAGAAATTATCGACTGACACCGCAATTCACAAAGGAATATTTTAAATATTTTGAATTCCTTAATTCAAGCGTTTATCGTAAATTTTACTAAAATATTACTGGTGCCGTTTGCAAGTTTGGAATTAAAATTAGGTATCCCATGCCGGGCACAGTGTGCCAGAAAGGGTTAACTGGTTTGCCTGAACGCCGTTCTTGCCAGACGAATTTGCTTATTGCATCATTTAACCCTTTAACGTTCATTGGTTTCGCCACGAAACCACAAAATTTTAATTCCGATATGCAACACTGACACCGGTATTTTTATGTAGAAATATCCCTTTTATTATGTATGTGAAAAATCACGTTTTCTTATTTAGAAATATATTTGTTCTTAATTATCGGTGTCATTCATTTATTTCGACATCTTAGCAATGAAAATGCTTTGATCGTTAAAGGGTTAAAGCTTCTTGACGCCACTATTATTTTTAAGAAAATGTTCGTACTATTGAAAGGCGGAAACGTTTTGACTAAATTTTACTAATATTTTATTTAAATAATAGTGGTGTGAGTCCGCTATTTTCAATTTATTGAACGGAAAATAATTAACCAGTTAAGGGGTTAATTATCATAAATAAAATTTGTAAATCCTTTAATTTTACGAATAAAACGTAAAAAAATAATTCAAAATTGCAATGTCCCAGACAACACAAATACATCCTAAAAACATCCAGAAGATATCACGCTTCGGACATGCATGATATCCTGCGGACCGATGAATTGGTCCTATCGACAGTTACAGAACATCCCCTGGGTTTCGAAATGTCACACCTGTCAACATCCTACGGATGTCACTTGATGACACCTTTAGGATGGTTATAGGATGCTTATATGATAACCTCTGGACGGTCCTAAAATCATCCTAATAATGCCATATTCCAGATTAGCTGATATCCTACGGATGGGTGAATTCGTCTTGTGGACAGTTGTAGGACATCCCCTTAAGTTCGAAGTGTGAAACCTGCTAATGTCCTGTGGACAACATTTTACTACACATTTTGTACAGTAATAGAACAGTTGCAGATACCCCCTGGATTACCCAAATCCAACCTGCACTATATAATTTTCTTTTTTGACATGTCAGGGGTTGATCCAGATTTTTATTCTTGGGGCCCATTTTGTGAAAAGCAAAATTATTTCTGTGGTAAAAAAATAGTAATAGTAATGAAATTAGAAACCCAGTTACGCAAATTCGAATACAAGCATTTATTAACAAAAACATCTTTAAATTCTTTTGCTAAAGTTTTTCTTTTTCATAAACTGGTTATATTTACAAATTACACATTTTTAAACAGTTTTTATGAAAAAGAATTTTATAGAATAGCCTATTTTATTAAAAGAAATTTCGTGAAGTGGCCCATTTTATTAAATTAATTTTTTTGAAGGGACAATAGACCTCAAATTTTGCCTGGATCGATCTCTGCATGTGTATAAAAAAGTATGATCTTCAGCATTATTTTATCCAAATATAGCTCTTTTTTTTAACGTATGTATAAAAAAAAATAATCCAAGAGCTTCTTCAGCTCTTCATGGTAAAATAAACTTTTCTGTCTATTTATAATGAGCTTTGTAGTGATGCATCTATTTCTCAAGGGGACTCTCCATTCGAAGACATCCATGAGTGTCTTCTAGCAAACACATTTCCTAATTGGACAGGTTTTTGAATTTTTCTATTAACACGTCGAATGTCATGTCAGTCACAGAGTTTAAAAATATATTGTTTTAAGCAATCCCTGAAGATTTATTTAAATTTTACTGAACTTAATTAAACTTAAAATTATAGGATTTTACTTTCTTAATTATTTAAACACTATTTTTATTTTATATCATATATTACATTGTCAGTCACCAGTAGCCGAAGCAAAGTTCAGTGTTGTCACCATGGATCGCAATGTGTTAAATTTAAATATTTTTAAACAATTTAGGATAGCAAAAGCTATTATGCAATAACTTTTTTTTATTTATTTAATGAATGTATTTTTACTTTCAGAATTGGTAAAACAAAAGTACCTGTATTTAAAAAACTGCAACTAAAATTGGAAAAGTACAAAATACTCTTATTAAAAATAGACCTTAGCTGTGGAATAAAAAATAAAAGGTTAAAAATTTTGAAATTAAAACAAGAACCTACCTAAATGTTTAGCATTAGCGAGCAGATGTTTTTAAGTGAAGTTTTCGTTTTCTCAATATTAAATAATAATCAAACAGACAAATTGTCAGATCATTTACAGAGAGACAAGTTTTCCATTACATTATGATGAATGCTTTATTATATACATTAGTAGATTAAATAATATTTTTTGAAGTATTCACAGAATGCACTTTTAGTTCTTCTAGCCGAGATTTTAATTCTTAATGAGCATTCTTGTTTTTCCATTATCTGCATGAGAAATTTTATTTAATAACGCTTCTTACAAGGTATCAAGTTGATTTTATGATTTTCAATTTATAATTTTCTTTTCAGTTTAAAACAAAATCTTTAAAACAAAAATAATAATAATGGAGTCAATGAAGATCCAAAATGGGACTAACAGAGTTAGGACCTTTCTTGTAAGATATCTAGGATACTACAAAAATGGTAAAATAATAATAATAATAATAATAAATAAATAAAAATCCTTTTTTAAGAGAATTTATTTCAAAAAATATTTTTTCTGAAAAGATAAAATTTTATGACACATTTAAAAAAATAAAAGCATGAAACTCGCTGACATAATGTTTGAAGAGATGTATAAGCAGTTGTGTGTTTTTATTTTGCACTTTTCTAAACAGTTATTTTATTAGTACAAACATTATTTTTATTCTTATTCTCTTGCTTCAAGAAATTTCTTTTAAAATGTCCATTTCGATAATGTTTTTTGCAATATATTCTGCCTGTATCACAAAATGTTAAGCATGGCACATTATAGTTCATGAATAAGATAATCTTGCCAATATGTTTCATCTGCAAGGGGAAATGCTAATATTTCTACAAGCAGACAAATTTGCATGATTTTAGAGTACTTTACAAACATTCATCTCTAGATCTAGATTATCTTATTATAAAATCTAAAGCCCATTTACAGTTCATAGGCAATATATCATTATTAAAAAATAAATCACACTAGGCCACTAGACTAATTTTGATAAAAAATGACATTTGGCAAATTAAAATTACTTTGCAATTAAAACAAATTAAAGATAAAAAAGAAAATTATTTTTCGTCTTTTGTATGTAGATCAGAATAAATCAAGGTTACTATTTAAATAAAAGTAATGATTTTTTTTAGAACAGCAATTACCGAAAAATTAATTTAGTTTTTGAACAAAAAATATAGGCGATTAAAGAATTTTTTTTTTTTTTTTTTTTTTTTTTTTTTTTTTTAATTTGATAAAAACGTAATATAAATTTTAACATATTCCATAATTAAATTTGTTCAATTAAACATTTCTTTTTGAATGACCATGAAAAATTTCCAATAGAGAATAAGCTTTCTAAGCTGAGTTGTAATATTTTTTTTGGTTGTGGTGGGGGGGGGGGGAAAGGAATGGTCTGAAAGGAAAAAATGAAAAGGAGAATTCTAGATCCGTACACCAATTTTTATTTTATCCATCTCTTATTAATCTATACAGTTATATCTTTTCTCTTAACATAATATTTTCTCTCTTTAGCATGTCTTAGCCATGTTTTAATTATGTCTTCAACAGCAGACTTGGTAACAGATTGCTCCTGACAAACTGCATCTGAAACAGAAACAAATGAATATCAGAAAATTTACCTATTTATGAAAAAAGTTTGATTATTTTCACTTTTTAATATTTTAAAAAGTGCTTATTACTTGTCTCAAGTAATGCATGATAATTTATTAGAAAAAAGCGTAAACAAAATGAATAACTTTTTAATATTTGGTTTGTTTTAAATATTAATGTATGTCAAATAATGAAGTAAAAAATGTTTAGTATACTGACTTTGAAGTTTACTAAATATACAATTAATCGGTGACATATCAAAAATATTTAAAACAGAATATTAATTTGGAAATTTTTCGTATACAGAGCATAACTTGATTCTGAAATTTCATAATTATATAGAAGAAAAATATTTCTGAAATATACATTTTAACAATATTTAAGTTTAATTGAAATACAACAATATAAAACGTTTTACTCAGGTGCTTTATTTTTTGAATGACCTATAGATGAAACATGGGAAAGAATATTTTAATGCTTCAAACAAAAAGTAAAAAACTAACTGTGTACAATCAATGAATAATCAAAGTCAACTCAAATTTTTAAAAGCACTTGTTACATCGGCGTATACATTAAATTCAAATTTTTGATTTCTCTAAAGCTGATAAATAAAATGATCCTGTTAAAATGATCTTGTTTTCTATTAAACAGCTTTGCTACAAAAAAGCATTAAAATAGAACAAATGCTGCTGTCATATCAGGGCGTCGGCGTTTTTTCTTTAGAGATTTTGGCGAGAAAACACTGTTTTGAAATACTTGTATTTATAATCAGTTTATTTTATAATAAAAAACATATACATTTACTTCAATACATCAGTTGACATTCATCATCTACAAAACAGAAATTTTTCAATTTTATAAAACAATTTTTTTTTTTTTACTGTAAAAATATATATTGTTTTATAAAATTATTTCTCATTCGGGCGATAACTAGGCCTATTTTTTTAATCGCATTTCAATGAAATTTTGCCAACATTATACAAACATAGAGCTAGAATAATTATAAAGAAATGCATTGTAAATAAAAATGAAATAAAATTCTTACCTTATACCCACAGTCTATTCCACTTTTTACTTATTGGAAATTCGCCATCACCATGCGGTGTAACATAAACATTGGAAGTTGGTTGGTAGGTTGCACATCGAGTACAGGGATAAAATCCAAGGAGTCGAATTATGCATGCATGTAATCCATCCTCCGGCCGTTCTGGGGATAGTACTGTTTGGACGGTCCTGTCTTCAGTATTCTGGGGACATTCAGAGGATAATTTTATAGGATATGACAACTACAGGATCTTTAGGATAATTGTAAAACGTCCGAAGGACGATTGTAGTTGTCTGGGGTGTTACCTGGATATAAATCTAGTAAAAATAAATTCTTCAGAGATGAAATAAAAGTAACATAAAAATAAGACTATTTTTAACCCTTTGAAAGGGGCAAAGGATATATTTATTAATTCTGAACTCTTACTGGAAATTTAGAAAAAAAAATTATTTCAAAATAAGGAAAAGCATAGAAATTAATAGAAAAAATAAAAATTAAAACTGAGAATTAACCACTTAATCGTCGCGCCCGAGACATTCACGGGATGCAAGCTTCACGGCTTTTATTCAGAACTGTTTGATTCCGACCAGTTTTATAAAATAGTGTAACTGGTTTTATTCTGGTATCATTTTCCTTGTCATTAAATGAGAAGAATTTTTTTAAAGTGGTGGCAATAATGAATTCGAATTTTTAAACTGTAATTTAATGCTACCAATAAGGGGTTAAATATAAAATATAGAGTAATAAATTAAACAAGATAAGAACATTTTATAATTACATAGGGCATTTTAAATTTAAAATAAAAATTAAAATATTGTAAACAAAAGTAATTATTTGTGTATATTTTGTATACATGTGTATCAACTAGAGTATTTGAACTCTTGAACTTTCTTAATAGATTTCTAGCGCAAAATATACGTTTATACATGTTATTGAAATGGAAAATAGCGAGAAGATCGTTTAAATGATATAAATGGAATGTTTTGAAATATTTTAGATTCAAAAGATCTGTTTAAAATATCAAATCCAAGTCTATAGAATACAAAGAATGTATTTGGAAAGATGCATTCGGTAAAGAGTTCAGACAAAAGAAAAAAAAAGTTTTGAAATAGAAAAGGTCCACATATTTACCATGGAAATTTTCTTGCAAAACATAGCTAGTAGGCATTAAATGAAAAATATTTTCTTTTCCCAGTTTAAATAAATTTCTTTTCTATTTATTTCTAAATAATATCGAAATAATTGTGTATTTCCTTGAATATTGTTACTTGGTTATCAATATGTTTCATTCTGTAAGATATGTCTTCAGCTGTAAATATAAGACATGGACTTTATTTCTGTTATGCTTAGATAAAAAAGAAAATGCTGAAAAAGAAATTGAAAAGTAAAACATTAACCTCTTCGCGACGAGAGCGTTTTACGAAATTTTTAATGTTTTGCCACCGTTTTTTAAAAACAGAAATTTGAGCCTTATTAACCCTTTCAGGGGCAAGGTACATGTCTTCACAAAATGTTGAAGTAATTCATTGACACCAGTATTCACAAGAAAATTTATTTGTAAACTAGTAAAAGTGTATTTTCGCTCATTTAATAAAGGTGAAATTCTCTTTAAAAAATTCGGGTGCGAATGTGATATTCAGGAATTAAAATTAGGTGATGCCGTGGCGGCATCACCGCCCCTCAAGGGGTTAAATCGAAAAAATGCTCTTATTAAATAAAGCAAATTTTACAGTAAAATTTTACTGGTAGGAACAAGCATTCTCAAGCCTTTATGAGGCACGTTTACGTGTCGTTTGTCCTCATGAGGTTAACCCTTTGAGGGGCGGTGGTATATATTTTATACCACCAAATTAGAACAAGATTCTCACCAGAAAAACTTAAAGATGTTTTATATCTTAAAATTTGGCGGTAACATGTTGAAAAATTGTTTTTTCTTATTACTTACCCGTCATACGTAGTATAGGGTAAGTATTGCAATCGTTTTAATAATTGAAGAAAATTTTATGACGGATTTACACGTTTCAGATACTGGAGATTTCGAAAAACATATTTTTAGAAAAAAAAAATTGCCGTCCATCCGTCTGTGTATCTGTCTGTCTGTCTGTAACCCCTCTATCTCCCGAACAAATTGAGATAGAGACTTGAAACTTTGTATGTGCTTAATATGTAAGAATGGGACGAAGCCTATTTAATATCAATAACCTCGATTATCCGGAACTATTTTTTCGGACTCTCGAAAAGTTCGTTCTGATGAAAGGTATACAAAAATTTTCGAAATGTTTTATTTTAAGGAGGGGATGTAAAAGGCAATAAAATAACACAAATTTTGCATAAAGAACGAAGTCGATCGGATTATTAGTTGTCGAGGTATTTGTAATCCTGTTTTCCACATTCTTCAATTTTTCATGACCCCGTATTTCATTCAAATTTCAATTCAAAGATATATTTCAATTGGACATGAGACGCTTAATCCGACGAAGTAAATTGTTAGTTAATACGATTATTATTTTTGGAGCCATAAGCAGGGCCTGATTACTAACGGGGCACTCTCCCACCAGGAAAAAGATATAAAGAATTTTTCCTTATTCATGACAGTAATCTGGTATGATAAGGGCGTTTAAAGAAGACGAAAATTTCTATAAATTTTTCTGGTGAGAGAGTGCCCCGTTAGTAATCAGGCTCTGGCCATAAGGATGTTTCTTTTACGCAATCCGGTACTACTGGCATATTTTGGAGTTTTATATAATTTGTCGAAATCGGCTCATTAGCAATTCATTAATAGAGCATTACTATGTATATTAAAACTATTTAAATATGCGTTTAAACTTTATTTTGGAATTGCGAAGCATTTTATAAATATTTTACATGCGTTTTATTTTCATATTTTATATTATGCGTATCCATGATGGGTAAGTATTACGGTGGTCCCCCAACGACTAGTTTTAAAATAAAAAATATCGATTTTTCCGGTGACAATTCAATATTACAGAGACATTATTGCTTGCCCCTCAAGGGGTTAAAGAAAAAATTAAAAGACAGACCCCTGTTGCCCATACGTCATATGGGCAACTTGTTTTTGTCAATCATGATTTGCCCACACTACGTGCAGTCTTCTATATTCGAGTCATAATTTATTATTCTCATCAGTAAATTTTTATTGTAAATTTTGCATTATTTAATCCGAGAATTTTTCTAATTAAATTAGGTAAAATTTTCTGTTTTGAAAAAATCGGCGATAAAATGATAAAAAATTCTGTACAAGACAGAAAAATACATACTATTTGATTTTTTTTAAATATTTATCAATTAAGTGGTTAATATAGTGATCGAAATACGTTCAGCAAATCCATTTACTTTAAGGCCCACACTAGTCATTGAAAAAGACCCGGATGATAATGTTAAGTATATAGAGCCGTTCTTTTTAAAAATCTCGCTCAAATTTTATTTTATTTTTTTTTAATTTTTAATTTATTTATTTATTCTTTTTTTTTTGCATAGGATAGCTGAGGACAATCTGCAACCGGGCTAGTTTTTACTTTTTCAGTTTTGGTTTCGGATTTTTTTTTTTTTTTTTTTAATTGCTTTAATTTTCGAAACCGGTTTGAACAGGATCTGAAATTGAAACTGTCATAAAAAATATATAACCAAAATCAAAAAAGTAAAAACTAGCCCGGTTGTAAATAATCCTCAAGAAAAAAAAATCCTGTAAAAAATTTTTAATTTGAGCGAGATACTTGAAAAGAACGTCCTCGTAGACTCAGCAAGATTTGGGATATTCATTTATAACTTTCGTTTATAACCTGAAGTTTGGAAGAGACATTCATGAAACACATCAGGCAGAGAAAAGTTTTCAAATAGAAAAATATTTGAATTGCTTATGTTTACTAAGAAAACTTTTTGAATGATCAGCACAATGAACAGCTCGTGCATTGGTTAAAATATTTTCCATTTTTTTAGTTAACCCATTAACGCCCAGCGTCCTCGTTTGAGGACGGTTACAAAAACAGCAAGAAAGCGGTTTTCCCACCAGTAAAGAGGAAGAAAAATGTATACCTTATTTTACGAGACAGAATCCTTGATAAATTAAGATAAAAGTTAATTTGCTTTTAAAAGTGGTGGGAAATACAAAATTTAAATTTTAGCGAAGAAAATAATTCGGGCGTTAATGGGTTAAATAAAAATCCTTTATATCTTCATATCTTTAGAGGTTTATTTGTAGTTTAAGTTAGTCCAATTTTCTGAGATTTTTAAACAAACTTCTATCATAAAAAAGGTAGAATTTTCTTTTAGGAAAAAGTGGTGGAAGCTTGTCCTGACTGTCAGTTCCAGACTGTGTTAATTATATGTTAATCTTTTCCGGCACAGAAAGATTCTGTCCGTAAAATGATGAAATGACTGACTGCCACCGGAATTTATAAACGACGTTTTTAGATTTTAACCGCTTAACTGGCACTTTGTTTTCTGTTCAAAAAAATTGAAAATAACGGATTCTCACCGCAAAATTTTTTAATAAAATATTCGTAACATTTAGCCTAAACATTTCCACGTTTAAAAAATATAAAATTATTATTTTTTATATAAAAATTGTGGGGTCAAAAGCTTTAACCCTTTAACGTTCATTGGTTTCGCCACGAAACCACAAAATTTTAATTCCGATACGCAACACTGACACCGGTGTTTTTATCTAAAAATATCTCTTTCATTTTGTACGTGAAAAATCACGTTTTCTTATTTAGAAATATATTTGTCCTTAATTACCGGTGTCATTCATTTATTTCGACATCTTAGCAATGAAAATGCTATGATTGTTAAAGGGTTAAATGATGAATTAAACAAATTCGTCTTACCTGAACGGCGTACGGGCAAATCAGTTAAGGTTTTAAAAACTCGCTACTGGAAAGTTTCATTGTAAAAGCTAAATTTATTGAGATATGTTTTGTGCAGATTGGAATTAGATGTAGCTCGTCCTGGATATAATGCGTCGGAAATGGTTTATAAAAAAAATGAAAAGCACGCAGAAATATGTTGTATGTAGAAATAACAATACCAGAGCTGCCAACTTCTACGCCTATTTAAATCTTATAATCATGTTTCGAACCACAAAAATGTTTTTGTAAAATGTATACCAAATATATTCAGTGTTATGCGTTACAATACATATTCTTAATTATTTACTAAAATTTCTGTTTCTAATATGTTTATTTTACTGTAAATAGGCGTAGTAGTTGGCAGCCATGCAATACCAATAATAATGAATTTGATCACGGTAATTATTCTTCAAATTCTATTTTTAATAGCAATATGTAATACAAATTAGCAATCATATTTTGATGTTTTTTAAATGATTCCTGTCATAATGTTATATAGTATCTTATTTATATGTTCTGTTAAAGAAGGAAAAGTTGTGAAGATCTATTTTGAGTTATTTTATATCCAAATGCTTTATTTAAGATTTAAAATCGACACCTATAGAAAGAAGAAATATACTCAAAAAGAGAATTCAGTATACATTTCAGATTCAGAAAACATTTGAAAAAAAATTAATGTGTTAGGTGCACTTTATTTAATAAGAATGATTTTTGCAATAAATAGGGGAAGAGATAGATTGTGCTCTATTTTTAAGGACAAATATATTTTTCCTTTTATTTATATCTTGAATTGTAGTTTGTTTTGTCCACTTGCCTAAAGTATTTGAACAGACCTCTATGATAAAATAAGGGTCTTTTTATTTATAGTTTTATTTTGTCCAATTGCCTGAAGTCTTTGTGCATGTTTCTATGATAAACTATGCTGAAGTTTATTTATAGATTTATTTATTCCGATTTTCTGAAGTTTTTGAGCAATCTTCTACCGTAAAATAAGATAAAATGTTAATTAGGCAAACATGTTAGAGATTTGTCAGGCATGTCAGTCACTGATTGTGAGTTTATGTATAGCTGCCAACGTTTCTGATTTTTTTAACCCGGAAAGATTTTATAGAAATTTTGTACTTATTTAATCGACAGATATAACGATTTTAAACTGTAAACTTTCCAGTCCAAAAAGGCAGAAAATGTTGGCAGCTATGGTTTATGTTTCAATGAAAGAACAAAAAGCTTGTTAAAAAGTGGTATAATAAGAAATAAAAAACATATATATATTATTTTAATAAGGAAAATTTTTCTTTGAAATTTATTTATTAATAACGAAATATAATATAAATTGGATAAAAACACGGGTGTGCAAAAACTAAAGACGAGATGTTTAGTAAAAGTATCGTCGTGCAGAAGTTTTCCAAGTCGACCAAAATCTTGTCATTACTATAAGAAAATTCCAAGATACGAAAATATGGAAAAAAGTGATAAAAAATAATAGAACCCCTTTGCGGCAGGAGCCTTTTACAAAAATTTTAATGCTTTGTCAACGGATTTTAAAAAACGAAATTTCTGCTTTATTGAATCGAGCAAATGCTCCAATTGAATAAGGCAAAATTTACAGTAAAATTTTACTGCTGGTGATAAAAAAGGATTCCTAAGCCTTTTGCGGCACGTATATGTATCGCTCGTCTCCAAGGGGCTTAACAACCGTTTTGCCGCCTTGTTCGGGTGTTAATTTGTCTGGTTCGTCCTTAATTTTTGATCATCTGTGTGCATAGTTCGATGCATTGATTTTCTTAAATATCTTATCTATATAATCTATTAAAGAATTTAATGTTATTGCATACTTTTTAAATGGTATAAATGGAATATTCTGAGTTATTTTATATACAAATGTTTTATTTAAGATATCAAATCGAAATCTGTAGAGTAATATACTCGGAAAATTGCATTCAATATACATTTCAGAGCGAGCAAAGTCTTGAAAACAAAAGTTTGATATTTATTTACTAAGGAAGTTTTTTGCAAAAGATAGGGGAACAAACAGACGTCCTGAATGAAAAAGTTTCTCTTATTTTTAAGGTCAATTTTTTCAAATGTATATCTTTAATTGTAGTATATTTTGAGCAATGTTATCCGACATTTATGATAAAATAAGATGAAATTTTCTATTCTAAAAAATGGAAGAAGTTTGTGAAGGCTATCAGTACCTGGGCGCGTTATTTATATACAGTGGAATACATTATGGGTTTGTAGAATAGTGGTAATTAGAAATAAAAAAAATAATTTACCGTAGTTCCCGGCGTATAATCTGCTGTTCAAATAATTCTTTTTCGACCCAGAAATTTTATTTAGTAATTGAAGTTAAATGTTTGCCGTGATTTTAAAAACATTTCGTTTACAAACTTTTCTGGGTCGAAAAATTGTTGTTTGATCCGAGGATTATACGACGTAAATTACGGTATATTATCTTTTGATCAGGAGAATTATTTTTGAAAATTATTTTTTAGTAACGATTTAAATTGTAGCAATACATTTTTTGATGTGTTGATTTTTTTACTTGATTCTTTTCACAAAGTTATATCGTATGGTATGTATTTATTCTATTAACTCTTTGCACTCGAGAGGCGACTCTTACTTACCATTAGGTTGTCACATGTCCGTTGCAAATCAAGGCACTCTTAAAATTGGGTTAAAATTGCACTGAGTGGATTTGGCTTCTCAGGAAAAAGCTGTAATTTATTCGATCGTAAATGAGTTGTTTTTTAAATGTTTTACTCATCTTGAATTAAATTGCTAATTTAGATTAGTCTTCTTGATTTAAATTGCTTAACCCTTCCCGGCACGGATAAAATCGTTAATAAAATGAGAAATTATCGACTAACACCGGAGTTCAGAAACGAATTTTTAAGATATTTTGAATTCCTTAATTTAAGAGTTTATTGTAAAAGTAAAATTTCAGTAAAATATTACTGGTGCCGTTTGCAAGTTTGGAATTAAAATTAGGTATCCCAGACTGGGCACAGTGTGCCGGAAAGGGTTAACACCTTGGAGACGAGCGACACGTATACGTGCTGGAAATAGGCTTAACCATAATTGTTTATCTTCACCAGTAAAATTATACTGTGAAATTTGCCCTATTTAAACAAAGCATTTTCTCGATTTAAAAAGGCACAAATTTCTGTCTTTAAAAACCGGTGAAAAAAACATTAAAAATGTCGTTAAAGGTTCCTGTCGCGAAGGTCTTAAAAACAACTCGTTTACTCGAGTTATTTCGACCCTTCAGTGCAAAGCTGACTTTCAATTTGTGAGATGAGCGGATTTCGGAGCAACTTGAGTAATTTCTTGGTCACAGATTATTCGATCATTAATCCTTTTCGGGACAAAGTATTTGTATTCGTAAAATGGTGAAATAATTGAAGTGACACCAGTATTTACACAAAATTTTTCTTGTAAAGTAATAAAAGTGTATTTGTACGCATTTAATAAAACTGAAAATTTCACAGGAAATTTCTGGTGCCAGAGTGGGAGTTTGGCATTAAGATTAGGGTTTGTCATTTGCCAACACTGCTCATCAAGGGGTTAAATAAGGCGAAGAAAATTAGTTTAAAATACTAGTGTCCCGAGCATTTGTAGCATCCATTTACGAAGGAGACTGGTGGTCAGTGAGAATCACCTCTCGAATGCAAAAGGTTAACACCTTAAGGGTGTATTTCGATCCGAATTGCTTTTTTTCCGATTTATTTTTAGATTTATTTTTTCTCTCAAATGCACCAAACTTTCAAATTCTCTTATTTAGTAATTACACAAGGTGCCGTAATTGTCGATTTTTTGATAAATGTAGAAAATGTTGCAAAAAAAATGCTGTCAAAAACGGCGTTTTGGACCAAATTTTCCGAAGCGGGAGGTCTGCGAACGAAAAAAAGGACATCCTGAGAAAATAATTGCTTATAAATCAAATTCTAATTAATCCAGCGAAAAATTACTTCACACGGCATCTTCTACATCACTTCAAAAATCACTGCAGAAAGTTTCATGTTTCTACTTTTAAAAATGAGTCTGAAAATGTATCGGAAAATTTCGAGCTGTTGAAGGTGGAAAATCATTTTTTCGAATACACCTTTAAAAGGCCTGAGATGCCACTTACTATCCTATGCTTAAAATTCTTAATTGCAAATTGTCATACAAATTTTTTAACCCTTCATTTACCGCATTATGAATTCATGTAAAATTTTACATTCTAAACCATTTTACGTAAATTGCTTAAACTAAGTAAATTGAAAGTTTTACATAATCATATAATAAATTTTTGGAGGCTTTTAGGAGGAATAAAGGATTTAAAAGGATTAATAAAATTTGAATTTACTGGGATTTTATACAATATATATAATTCCACTCAAATCTTTTATTTTAAATTAATTTCTTAATATTTTAAAGAAATATAAAATCTAGAAATATGATGTTCTTACAATATAAATATAGAAATATATCCGAACTGAGAAATCTCCATCCCTCTTCCTCAGCGCCAAGAAAGCAGAAAAGATATAAAGACAAAAGACGTCATCCTTTGTAATTTTTTTTTTGTTTTTGTGTGTGTGTGTAACCAATAATGCTTTTGGAACAAAATAATGTATCTAGAACTCAATCTAATCAGTATTACAGCTAATGGACGTATTAACCCCTTGAGGGGCGCCGGTATATATTATATACCACCTACGATTGATGAAGATTCACACCAGAAAAATGTTATTAAATTTCACTTTTCTAACTTTGGTGGAAAACAGTCGTGAAATTGCTTTTCCTCTTTTTGATAGAACTTTTTTACAAATTTCCGGTGGGAGTTCAGAATTACACGAACGCAATTGCTTGCCCCTCAAAGGGTTAAAAAATGCATAATAAGTTATTTTAATGGTACTTATAAGTATCGTTGGTAGATAAAGGGGCAACGAGAGGCCCCTTCGCAACGAGAGCCTTTTACGAAATTTTTAATGTTTTGTCACCAGTCTTAAAAAACAGAAATGTGTTTCTTCTTAAATGGAGAAAATGCTCCGATTGAATAAGGAAAATTTTTCAGTATAATTTTACCAGTGGGAATAAACGAGGATTCTTAAGCCTTTTTGCGGCACGTATACGTGTCGCTCGTCCCCGAGGGGTTAAGAAAATTTCACTTTCCTTGAGTGCACCACAGAGTAGTAACAGAGAATCAACTCTCATACACTGTAATGGCAACTTGTTTAACATGGAATTACGCATAGACAGTAGCGAGACGAGCGGATAACTCTGAAACTACGATCATAACATAATAGAGGATGCTAATTCGGCGAAACATCTCTTCCTTGGCGACAAATGATAAAAGAAAAAAGAAAAAAAAATACAGCGACAGCTTGCTGCTTCTTGTTTTGAAATTTATGAAAGAATTATTTTAATATGAAATAACTTTGACGTATTCGTCTTGCAAACAATACATGTGTCTCTTCGTAACATAACGACCTAATAATTTAAACTTGAAAATTCAAGAATAATAACAGTAATAATTACGAATCAATATAAGCGCGGAAATCTAAGATCAAATAGCATAAGCACGTGTGCAAAGATAATCAAATCAGCATTCAGCAAGAAGCGCCAAACCAGAATAGGGTTACAGTTAAACAGAAATCACGAGGATAAAAATCGCCAACGCGATGGTTTAGTTTTTAAGTCATCCACTGAGGGCGTTGTCGAGTTGAGGCTCTGTTACGTACTCTGTGGAGTGGACGAAAACATGCTCTTACTTGTTTACGAATACATTTTCTTGTAAATACTGGTGCCTCTCAATTATTTTAAATTTTACGAATACAAGTGCATTGCCTGAAAGTGTGCGCCGTTTGCAGTCCTGTAAACGGTTAATTTCAATATCCAAATTATCAAATGATGCCAGTATTTTTTTTTTCAACTTTTTTGAACAATTTCGATTCTATAATGTACGTGAAGAAATTTTTTTATTTATTTTCAATAAACTTGTTTGTAAATTACGATGAGAATGAACTACATATCTGAACATTTCTGAAGCTAAAAAATGCTTTATCCCTGGAAGAATTAAATTTCTGATACGGAACTTTATTTTAAATTCAACATAAGAAAAATCGTTACATTTATTGTAAGTCACTACATTTATTGTTAGACAAAAGCATAACTTTTCCAAAATATAGACAGCGAATGGGTGAATTATTAATTTATTAATTTTTGACCCGAACCCGGTGGGTCATATGGCCACACATTCGGAAACACTGGTCTAGGTTATTAGTTACTGTCTGTGTTATTTAAATGTTAACCGCTTCGGTACGAGCGTTTTTTACAGAGTTTTAAACTTTTATAATCGGTTTTTAACACTTTAACAGACAAAGCATTTTTATTGCTAAGAAGTTGAAATAATTGGAAGACACCGGTAATTGCGAACAAATAAATTTGAAAATAAGAAAACGTTATTTATCACATATGAGGAGCCCAGAAGTCAAGGGGTACAAGTGACAAAATGTCGATTTGGAGTAAATTGAGTTTAACCCTTTAACGATCATAGCATTTTCATTGCTAAGATGTCGAAATAAATGAATGACACCGGTAATTAAGAACAAATATATTTCTAAATAAGATAACGTGATTTTTCACATATAAAATAAAAGGTATATTTTTAGATAAAAATACCGGTGTTAGTGTTGCGTATCGGAATTAAAATTTTGTGGTTTCATGGCGAAACCAATGAACGTTAAAGGGTTAAAGATAATTGATGTTAAATTCGAACATCAATAACAATGGACTAAATTGAAATAGGAAACATCTGCTTGTTGCATTCTAATCTTTGAACTCTCATTTCAATAACTGTTAAAAAAATAGAGTACAATTTTCTTTAAATGTATAATTAATCAATATTGTTTGTTTTTCGAAAAAAGTGGTTTATCTCTATAACTCCCCAAATAATCAGAAAATGACCTATATTTCTTTACCTGAAATGAAAAAAGCATATTTCCAGATACCCTGTGCACTTAACTCAATTTTTTCAATTTTGTCACTTATACCCCTTGGCTTCTGGGGTACTCATATATAATATAATAGATTTTTTTAAATAAAAATTCCGGTGCCGTTGTTGCATATTTGAATTAAAACTTTGTGTTTTCGTAGAGAAACCAATGAACGTTAAAGGATTAAAAGAAAAAAAATGTGTCTAATTGAATCGCGAAAATGGTCGGATAAAATAAGGCAAAATTTACAACAAAAATTTACTAGTGAGAATATTCAAGCATTTTGAACATCTTGTTAGGCACGTATATCGGTCGCTCCCCCCCCCCCCCCCCCCACAAGAGGCTTATGAAAAAATAAAATACTTGTAGAAAAGTGGTATAGTTAGAAACAAAAATATATTATTAACTTTTCGTCAGGAAAATTAACACTAGAACGCTCGGAAGGAGTCAATTCGACTACCGGTTTCAATTTGAGCCAGAATTTTTTTCTTGAAATAAAACTAAATTTAAACTAAGTGGATATATGTTAAATAAATCAATTAAATAATTTCGAATAAAATTTGTGGTGTGAAATCTTATTACTAAACTTGTGTAAAATTTCCGGGCATTCTAATGTTAAACTCCAAAATTTCTTTATTTAAAATTAAATATAATTTAAATTGGAGAAATGCATTTTTTGATGTATCAGCATTTTTAATTGATTTCTGACACAAAATTTTAGGCTTCCTTATCTATACATTGTATCAAACAATGAAATGCTATGAAGATCTTTTAAATGCTATAAATGGAATATTTCAATTTATTTTATATCTGAATGGGGATCTATTTAAGATATAAAATCCAAATCTATAGAAAGAAGTAATATACTTGGAAAGATGTATTCAGTAAACAGTTCAGATAGAGAAAAGTTTTGAAATAGAAAATTGCTTGGAGTTCACATAATATACTATAGAAGTTTCGCGCAATAGATAAGGAAACAGATAGATGCATAGGTTGAAAATTTTTCTCTTTTTTGTGGCCATTTTTTTCTTTTTTTTTTTAGAAATTGAAAAGCTGTTTAATTTGCCAAACTCGCTGAATTAAATTTTATTTTTTTAGTTCTACGCTACATTTTATTTACAAACTCTTTTCAAATACAGATGTTTAACATATGAAATGTTTTTCTTCGTATTCATTTAGATTAAAAAACTCAAAATTATTTAGAGTACATTTCTACAAAAAAATTTAAAACTAGAACATTAATTAAAATATTAAAGATACTAGAACATTAATTAAAATATTAAAGATTTTTGCCTACCTAAAATCAAATAATTTTGTACGTTTTAACTTTCGTTCTTCATTCATTTACCATTAAAGTTACAATTTTCAAAAATATTTAATAAAGATTAATAATTGCACATTGATGTCTCATTGTAATTTGTTATATTAGATTAATCCTACGTTGTATTTTATTGCTTGTTAATCTATACAAACAATCTCAGTTCGTTACAGCATGATTATTTTTTATAAAAATATGCCACCAAGTTCAGTTAAATGATTACTTTCAGTTAACATAGGTTAAGTTATTTGTAAATAACAAAATATCAATAAAAATATAAGTATTTATATTTGGCAGTGTAATTGGTATTTCAACTCACTCATAGCTGAAAACAAAAGTTTTATGTTTGTAACAATTCAAATAAATGTGTTTCAAATTTCGTTTATAGTTTGTTGTTATGACAGACAAATTGAATATGACAAGTTCATCTTGTCAAAATGCGTGTATCATAAAGTCGAAAAATAGGCAACTGAAAGAGCTGTCAGATTCATGTTTGTAGCGTGTTAACTGAAACTGTATTTGATTTGATATTGCGGAGATAGAGAATAGAAAATGAAAACGTTGATTTAATATTACGTAGTAAAATAACTGAATAACAAAAAGCTATTTAAAAAAAGTTTTACAAAAATCATTTTTTTTTTTTTTTTTTTTGTAAAATATAAACAAGAAAATATTAAATTTGTGCCCCACTTTCATCTTGTAAAGTATACCCATTGCCAGACGATGCTACAGGAGGCCGCTGTGAAGTAAGTCTTTTAACGATTATGTGAAAAATATTACAGTAAAACCCCGATAATTCGGATTAATTGGGACTGAACCCAATACGGATTATCGAAAACCCGGATTATCCGGAGAAAAAATGAGAAAAGATAAAACATACTTACAGAAAATCACCTTTATGTTAAACTTATTGAATATTTACAGACAGCAAAAATGTTTACTTTGCTTAATTCTTCCGAAAAGATGTCAGAAAAAGTTTTTTTTTGAATTCAGAATGCGACGATGAAACAAGTTGATGTTATGAAAATTAGGCAATTGCTTCTCAAACTTGAAAAAAAATGGCCAAACCCATCCGGATTATCCGGAGATTCGAATTAACGGGGTCCGAATTAGCGGGGTTCTACTGTATTTCATCAATCTCTCATTAGAAACAACCGCTTCCCTAATTTGCCCTTACGTTATATTGGCAATCTGCTTTTGCTAATTATGATTTGCACCGTATTACATATTTCGTTACTCCGTTATATGCCGTATTACATTTCCATTTTCCAATCTTAATTTATTATTATCACCAATATTTATTTATTTATTTATTTATTTGCAAATTTTGTATTATTTAATATCGACCATACTTCTAATTCAATTAGGCAATAATTTCTCTTTCGAAATAACGGTGATTAAAGATTAAAAATTCTGTAAAGGGCAAAAATTCTGTGAAAGATTTTTTTTTCAAAAATATTGATTAGTTAACTAATTCGCGACGGCAGCCTTTTGCGACAATTTTATTCGATTGTCACCGGTTTTTAAAAACAGAAATTTATGGGTTTTTAAATCGAGAAAATGCTCCGATTAGGTAAACCAAATTTTACAGTAAAATTTTAGTGGTGGGATTTTTAAGTCTTTCTGCGTCATGTATACGTATCGTTCGTCCCCAAGCTGTTAAGTGGTTAACCCTTTCTAGGTTAAAACACTTCCACAGGAAAAATGTTAAAATGAATTTATAACATCTTAATTTACAGACAATCACTTTTTTAAAAAAGAGAAATCTATTTTTCGCATACATAATCAAGGTTCGCACACTCCTTGGAATTTCCAAGGACTCTGGCACCACTATTAAAAATAAGAAAATTTACATTTAATTTTTAAACCACAACATTCGCAATCACCACCTTTATTCACAGATTTGGCGATATTTTTTCTGCAGTGAAATACTTTGAAAATATTCTTAAAATTTAGTGGTAGAACCGTGCAAACCCTGATAATGAACCGAAATTTTCATTAAAATTCTGGCACCAGCATGGCATTTGGAATTAATATAAGTGATTTCCTAAATGTACCACTAATCCTGAAAGGACAAACATTTCTTTGTCTGTCATTGTCTTTGTTATGTTCAAAAATGAAAAATTATAATTTGGATAAAAGCATTAACACTAGAACCGCCAATAGGTGTCAAAATGACCCCCTTCCAGATTGGTAATAGTCGATTGTAACCAGAATTTTCTTCATAAGATATGTTTAATGTATGCAGCAGAAAAATGGACTAATTAAATCAGTTAAATATTTCAAAATTAAAATTCTGGTGAGAAACACTTTTTATAAAACTTGAGTAAAATACCCTGCGGTTCTAGTGTTAACCCACCTCGGCACGGGAAAAATATCTTAGTAAAATGAGAAATTATCCACTGACACCGGAATTCACAAACGAATTTTTAAAATATTTTGAATTCCTTCATTTATGCTTTTATTGTGAAAACAAATTTTTACTAAATTATTTTTGGTGCCGATTGCAAGTTTGGAATTAAAATTACGTATCCCAGAATGGACACAGTGGGCCGGAAAGGGCAAAATCATTTTTAACCCCTTCGCGACAGGAGCCTTTTACGAAATTATTTATGTTTCTTTGCCGCTTTTTAACCCTTTAACGTTCATTGGTTTCGCCACGAAACCACAAAATTTTAATTCCGATATGCAACACTGACACCGGTATTTTTATCTAAAAATATCCCTTTTATTTTGTATGTGAAAAATCACGTTTTCTTATTTAGAAATATATTTGTTCTTAATTACCGGTGTCATTCATTTATTTCGACACCTTAGCAATGAAAATGCTTTGATCGTTAAAGGATTAAAAACAGAAAGTTGTGCCTTTTTAAATTGAGAAAATGCTCCAATTAAATAAAGAAATTTTTCCAGTAAAGTTTTACTGGTGGGAATAAAAAGGATTCGTAAGCCTTTTTGCGGCACGTATACATGTCGTTCGTCCCTAAGGGGTTAAAGCATTTTTAAGTATTAAATCATTTTTAAGCATTAAAGCACTTAAACCCAACATTTACTAATATTTATAGTAAAATACCCATACCAGACATAAGTTTTCAAATTTTCATTTTTTTTGTGCAATTTCAATAATTTGTCGTAATTATTAAACAATTTTTTAAGGAAATTGGAAAATAGTTATTGACTTCGGTAAAGAACAGGTAAATCTGAAGTATATCTGAATATTTTTATTGGTTGAATTCCGAATTTTTTATTTTATTCTTTTTCTATTTGGTCCATGTTTAATGTCCGAAAATTGAATACTGCTTTTTTTGTTTTTGTTTTATTCATTTTTCGATTGGTTCATGTTTAATGTCCAACTTCTTTTGACATAAGGACAAAAAATTATTAAAAACTACGAAAAAATTAAGAACATTGAAACAAATTGAGATACAGCTTTCAAACAAATTGCATTTAAAAATGCATTTTCTTTACTCTATACCACGGTGTAAATTTGAAAATGTGTGATGGTTCGAAGTTTTAAAATTTGCAGTACCGAAAATCGTAAAACTAAAATTTCATTTAACCCATTAGTGCCTAGCGTCCCTTTTAACCCTTTAACGATCATATCATTTTCATTGCTAAGATGTCGAAATAAATGAATGACACCGGTAATTAAGAACAAATATATTTCTAAATAAGAAAACGTGATTTTTCACAAACAAAATAAAAGGGATATTTTTAGATAAAAATACCGGTGTCAGTGTTGCGTATCGGAATTAAAATTTTGTGGTTTCGTGGCGAAACCAATGAACGTTAAAGGGTTAAATATAGATATATAAAATTTCATTAACCCTTTCCGGCACTACCAAAATCTGCAATAAAACGAGAAATTATTGACTGACACCGGAATTCACAAACGAATTTTTTGACGTGACAACGTCTTGTAAATTGGTTTGCCGGGAGACACTTCAAGAAACTGCGTTACGTTACGCTCCGCTCACGATACGCGCTCACTTTTCTCTTAACTTTTTCCGGTCACTTGTGGGACCATTTTCTGAACGTGAATGTGAATTCGCTGCAAGGAAGGGGCGGTGCTTAATAGGAATTTTAGATAGTATCAAACTAAGACGAAATACGTTATGTATTAGTTATTAGTATAAAGTACAAAGAAAATAAGTGTAGTTTATTTCGTAATTCGGTGGTATATTATGGAAAACTAATGATATGTGATTAGTGAAAGCCATTTTACTTTAGTTATATTCTGCTCATTGAAAAATTCTTTAATATGCTGTTTACAAAATTCAACATTTGACATCAATAAACATGAAGTAAAATGTATTTAACAAACACAGTGTATTGCAAGTTATTGTATGTATATTTGTATATAAATACGTATGTATGTGTAAAGGTAAAAATAAAATTTTGTTAATATGAAATTCAGTGCGAGATTCTTTGTATAAATTAATGTTTTAAATATAATTCTTTGTATAAATAAATGTTTTAAATTGTTACTATTATTTCATCCTTCTTCCTACTATACGAATGAATATTCACATTAAAATTATTTTACAACTCAAAGTCGTTGTCACGTAAAACTTTCGCCCGTATACCGACTTTACAGGCAACCAATTTTTTAATGTTAATCTTGGGAAATAGATTTAATGCATATGTCTGAATTTTTTTAGATATTTTGAATTACTTAACTCATTAGTGCCTAGCGTCCCTTTTTAGGGACGCTTCAAAAGGTGCATGTAGCACTGTTTTTGACACCGGTAAAAAAAAACAGCAATCTTTATTTTATTTAATTGCAACATTTTCGTAATTAATGAACTAAACGTAACTATTTTAAAAATAGTGGTGCCAACTGAATAAAATTTGTGCAAAAGGTCTTGGGCACGAATGGGTTAATATAAACTTTTATTGTAAGAGCAAAATGTGAGTAAAATATAAATGGTGCCGTTTGCAAGTTTGGAATTAAAATTAGGTATTCCAGACCGGGCATTGTGTGCCGGAAAGGGTTATAAGTTTCTGGTGAGAATCTCGTTTTAATTAAGAGGGATAAAACATATCCCACCACTCACCAAGAAGTTAACTTTTAAAAGGGAATGTCAGTAAAAATATGGAAATTCCCGTTATATCATTTTTCTATATAGGGGAAGAAATCCAATTATAAAGATATTACGGAATTTTTTAAATAAAAATATAAAAATTCGTATATTAAAAAAATAGATAGTAGGTGTTGGGATTTGGAAATTATTTCATATTCTTTTCATCCAAACACCTGTCAGACTAAAAAACTATTGCGCAATGTGAAACAAGAAACTCTGTTTTTCTCTCTGACGTACAGGTGTGGCGCATGAGCGGAACAGTTTTATTCCACTAAGAACATTATTTGTTTATTAACATTTTTTCTCTCTTTTCTGTTTTTGTAGATTAGTTCGAAGTTTTATAAAACAAAGATGTAGATTTGAAATCGTCTGTGCAGAACAATTTGTAAATATATTAATGTATGTGTGTACCTTTTTGTGAATCGTGATGTAATTAAACTAAGAAAAACTATCCAAGTACTATTGTTTTTTTTGAGTCATAGTAGTTTTCTCAATACTGATGCTGGCTATGAAGGCTTAAGACATTTGGAGTCCCGATACCCTGACTTTCTCGAGAAATTGGAATTTTGGAGGTAAGAATTTTTTATGTCTTACCTAATTTTCATAATATGATTTTTTTAGAATCAATAGAAATATTGACATTCTTTTTTTGTGGCAGCTCTGGCTGTGATTATTTAATTTAGGCAGTCGGAGTTGTCACAGTAGAGGCACACGAACAAACTAAGAGCTTTCATTTTTAAAAATACTTAGCAAAATCGATTCTGCAGAAAGTTCTGGGCAGATGACTGAAAAAAAAGTCTTATGTTTTAAAATGTAGATTATAATTAAATGACATAATTTTCAAAAATATCTTCATTTGTGCTTACCAGTGATCTTTAAATAAATAACAGAAATTTAGTTTATATGGCGTCAGCACTAACATAGTTGTAACAACATACATTTTATTCATGAAGCAAGTTTATCTGTTTTCTGAATGACGTCATTTTCCTTATCAGAAACATTTCGATTCAGATGCACTTTTTTTATCATAGAATATTTTCAGTTATTTTATACACATAGATACATTTTTATAATACTTAGCAATTCTTAGCAATACTTTTCAATTATAATACTTAGCAATCATTTGTGCTTACCAGTGATCTTTAAATAAACAACAGAAATTTAGTCTATATGGCGTCAGCATTGACACAGTTATAAGAACATACATTTTATTCATGAAGCAAGTTTATCTGTTTTCTGAATGACGTCATTTTCCTTATCAGAAACATTTCGATTCAGATGGCACTTTTTTAATCATAGAATATTTTCAGTTATTTTATACACATAGATACATTTTTATAATATTTAGCAATTCTTAGCAATACTTTTCAATTATAATACTTAGCAATCATTTGTGCTTATCAGTGATCTTTAAATAAATAACAGAAATTTAGTCTATATGGCGTCAGCACTGACACAGTTATAACAACATACATTTTATTCATGAAGCAAGTTTATCCGTTTTCTGAATGACGTCATATTCCTTATCAGAAACATTTCGATTCAGATTTTCGATTCACTTTTTTATCATAGAATATTTTCAGTTATTTTATACACATAGATTACTTAATACTATTTCTCCGTAAATAATCTGTTTCTTCCGTGACTAGGGAATAATTAATCACACGCGATCATTTTATTATGGTAAAAATTTGTAAAAAACATTAAATTTTCAATTTTAAATACAATAACACATTCACTGATGAAATCACGCTTCTTAAGGGAATGTGATAAAGCAAAATAAATTTATATTGTAGAGAGAAAAGTTTAACTTAATTGCCTCCATTTTGAAGAAATATTTAAAAAAAGCTTTTAAAACTAAAATGAAAGTATAAAAAAGGAGAAAAATAGGGAGATCTTGAAAATCTACAGATGAAAAATTTCATAAAATAAATTACTAATTATTAAAATTGATTCAATAGAAAGCTCAGTGTTGATAAGTATGAAGACAGCCCGGCATTTAAAATATATAGAATATATTGTATATTATCCTAATGTGATAATTATTGTTAATGATAAATTTAATGTATACAATGACAATTTGCTTTCAAATTTTCTTTGAATTAGAAGTAAAAATGCGATGAAATAAAAACTGTTTAACAGAATTTGATTTTCAAAAGATTTTAAAGATATTATTTTTCCCTAAATACCTATTTATTTTGCATTAAATATCTTAATCTTTAAATAAAAATGAACTTCAATGTAGGGTCTTTCAGAAGGCACTTGTCGAAAAGACAGACGATGAATCGCTAATGAAGCTGTCAGGCACATACACTGGACAGATTCTCTTAAATGGACTATAAATCATGTTTCTTATTTCTGAGTATTATTTGAAAAAATAAGCTATAAATAAGAATTTGAATGACGTTAAATAATTTGTAACCGTGAAATGTTTCAATGGAGAATTTATATTTAAAGATGACATTTTGTCTTTATGAAGCTAAGAAATATTGTGATCATTAGTTTCTGTCTAAAGATATTTTGGAATTATTTTTATTCGTCTTATGTTTTTTTTAATTGATACATGATGCAAACCTAATTTACTTTTTTAACTTAGTAACTCATGGAATCAATGTTATTTTTTCTTCTAAACTACTAATTTCGATATTTTCTATTATACCGTTAAATATATTAATATATTTATTATAATGCATTTTATCCTAAGGTAATAATTATTGTACACCATAACTTGTAACAAAAATTGTAGTGCGCAATAACTACAATTTAATTTCAAGTTATCATAAAATTAGAAATAAAAAACGTTATGACATGCAGAACAGTTAAGATAATTAACATTTAGAAATATTTTAACCCCTTAGTGGTCACATTAAACTACGGTTTAAAAATTCAAATTCATTATTGCCTCCTCTTTTTTGAAAAAAAAATATTCATCTTATTTAACCCTTTCCGGCACATTGTGCCCATTCCCCCCCCCCCCCCCTGAGATGCCCAATTTTAATTCCAAAATTGCAAGTGGCACCAATAATATTAGGAAAATTTTGCTTTTACAGTGAAAGCGTAAATTAAGGGATTTTTAATTTCTCAAAAAGTTGTTTCTAAACTCTGGTCTTTATAATATATAATAATAATAATAATTTAAATCTTGCTTTTACAATAAAAACGTAAATTAAGGGGACAGTACACCTTTAAAAGCCGCAGAAAGCGTAAAATTGTATCATGTGTTGTACATTTTTTTAAAAAAGAGTAATGTCTCTGGAAACACAAAAATTTCAAAATATATTTATATGGTATTGAACTTTCTTTAAAAAATTTTAGTTTAGATATAATACAGCAATTTTTTTTTTTTTTTATGGGGTCGATTTCGAAATTATATTTTTAAAAAATTACGACGTATAACATTTCACTGCGCGCAAGATATCTCATGCAGATTTCATGCTATTTGCATAAATTTGATCTTAAATTAAACATAATACCTTGGACTACAATTTGAACTAGAATGTTTATGAATGGCTAATTAGATACAGAGAAATTAGATTTTAATTATAGAAAAAAAAAAATAATGAATTTTTGCATACATTCAACCTTGTAATTTTTTTCATATTGAACACAACTGCATAATTCTAGTTCATTTTCTTCATTATATGTACATGTAGGCAGGGTAAAAATTTTGAAGCTATACTTTGAACGGTTTTGGAGATATCACGCGCGCAAGTGTAAAAAACATCATTTTGAGTAAAAGCCGTTAAAGATTAAAATGTATTTTACAAATGTAAAACTCATAAAAAAAGAAATAAAACTATTAATAATATAACACATTCAGTATTAAAAATAAAATTTGATGCTTGTTTAAATTGATAAATAAAAAAATAGTTTGTAAAATGGAGTAAAATGTAGGAATTTGTGCACATGTTTGCGACTCGCAAAAAATACGAAATTCGATAATATGGTTTGCATTTTTTTTTGTAAATAATAATGTCCCTAGATGCACAGAACTTTCAAAATATCTTTATATGATATTAAACTGCATTAAAAATATATAATTTGGATATATAATGTGCAAAAAATACCAAAGAGTAGGTTTTAAAATGATTAAAAACAAAAAAAATGACGTCGAATATGCATTGAACAATCGCTTACTGCATGCATGATATCTCATGCAGATTTCATACGATTTGCATAATTTTTTTCTTAAAATAAACATAATATTCTAGACTATAATTTAAACTTAATTTTATATAAATGGTTAGTTAGAAAAATAGCAATTACTTTTGAATTATAAAAAACAGAAATCATTATTTTTTGCACATGTTCAATCTTATAATTTTTTTTTCAACTAAACACAGCTGCATAATTCTAATTTATTTTCATGTTTATATATATATTTAGATAGGATAAAAATTTTGAAGCTATACTTCTCATGGTTTTGGAGATATGATATGCACAAGCATGCAAAACTTCATTTTGAGAAAAAGCCGTTCATTTTTGCACACATTCAGCCCTATAATTTCTTTCAAACTATACACAGCTGCATAACTTTAGTTCCTTGTCATCTTTGTATGAACAGTTAGGTAAGGTAAAAATTTTGGAGCTGTACTTCAAATGATTTTGGAGATATGCGCAAAAGCGAAAAAAAAAAAAAAAAAAAAAAAAAAAAACATTGAGAAAATTTTGTTTTATGATTAAAGTAGATTTTTAAAATATAAAATTCAGAATGAACAAAACAAAACAATTATATAACATTCAGAATTAAAAATAAAATTAAATGCTAGTTTAAATTGATAAATATTGAAAAATTTGTAAAATGCTGCAGAATACACAGACTTGCGTGAAAAACGATAATTATGTAAATAGGAAACATTCCACTTACCTTTAAAAAAAATTCATTTAATGTTATATTTTACATTGTATTGACTTTTCAAGTGAATAAAATATATGCTTTTTTATTAAATTAAAATATTTAATGAAAAAAATATTTTTTTATTGAACAAAAGCAGCTTTTGAATGCATTTTAAAACTTTCCGCTTTCATACACTATACCTTCTTTATCTTTTATTTTTTCAAGTTTTGAATTATTTATCATATATCTAGCTCTTCGAGCTTCTAAGCTGCATTCTTTTGCAGCCTTTTCTGCTTCTCTAATCCTCAGTTCATCAGCTTTCCTGGCTGCTTTGAGTGCATTTTGTCCTACATTAAAACCTACAGTTTTCAAAACTTGCAGTCTTCCTTTGCGCCCTTCATTGAAAGCTACAACTGCTTCATTCGCAGCTATTTCAGCAATTAATTTGCTTGAACCTGAAGTTTTAGGACACATTTTCCAAACAAGTGAATTAAATGATTCATTCGGGTTTTGAGTTCGACCACCGAGGCACCGTTTTAGTAAATTTGGATCTGACAAGTCGTTGAAAGTTTTTTTGATGCAATCCATGACAGGTACTGCCATTGTGTGTTTGTGTTTAAACTGTTTCAGGGTGTTATTTGCTTTTGCTTTTTGGTATTCACACCAAGATGTTGAACCAACAGGGCAGAAATCATGTAGCGGTTCACCGTCAGTTGAACGCTTGTGAAAAAAGATTGCCCAAATTGCTTTACGCGTGTCTGCGACGGAATTTTTATTATCTCTTATGGCTTTTCCATAGTAAACTGTCACTTGGTTTATAAATTTGTCTGTTAATCGACCTTTACCACTTAAAGGCTTACCATCAGCTAATTTTTTTCCACGCATTCAATTTTTCAATTGTCGTAGTCGGCTTCCCATTCTTTTTTGAATATGTCCGACACATTCGACTTTGTTTAGATCAGTTTTTGATCCATAGACATGGCTCTTTTGAAGTTCAAGGAAAGTTTTAGTATCCCCATCCCCAATGTAATTCAGATATTTACCGTTATAGAGTTCTTCGGAACGATTGAAAATCTTAAGCATACCATTTACTTCCATCATTCCCGCAGACCCCACATGATTTTTAACACACCATTTTTCATGATTTTTTTTCCATGTTTCAAATTCTGCGCCCGTTTTCCTTTTACTAGTTTCACAACCTTTACAGTAGGATGACATAACCTCTATGTCTAAAACTTTTCCATTTTCTGCACCAATCACACTGACGATTCCAACTTTCGATGAATGTCCACGCGTTTTCCAGGATCCATCGCCACTAACTGTTAGCTCAGATTGTCCTGTAATTTCTACTTCCTGTTTCGTAGAATTTTGCATTGATAATGAAGCAACATTTTTAACAGAATTGCATATTTTTCTTACCGATTTATTGTATGCACTTTTTTGAATAGGTTCTGGCAGATCCATTGCTCCACAAAAAGTTTTCATGCTGCAGTATCCTTGCTCTATGCATCTCATAGAATAAATAAAACGTCTATTTATTTCAGGCACGTTTGACTTTTTGCCAATCATGTTGGAATTCCTGAAGGTTGACACTTTATCACATTCAAGACATGTAATTGAAAACACTGATGACAGGCCATATTGCAGGGATTCTGATACTTGAATGTTCGATCCACAGTCTTTGCAGCACAAAAATTCGGCTAACTTATTGAAAAGTATAGCGATATCAATAATTCTGTATCTTAAATTGTCATTCGAAACAAAATCAGAGTCCAATTGACTACTATTTAGTTTCTTATAAGATGAACTAACACCTTCTGATACACTATCATCCGATTTCGAATGACGATTACCATTAAATCGTCGCTTCTTTGGGCGTGTTCCCGAAGCACGTTTCGAATTATTCATTATCAGAACTGATAATAAATGCTTTAAATTCAATAACAATATAAGATATTGAAAGATTTGTTCTGAAAAGAACAGTTTTGTTTAAATTTAGGCACTTATTAGCGATAAAAACAAAGTAAAAAGATAAGCAAAATTGTAAACACGTTTCAGAGCAAAATCATGAAATTATAACAAGCTTGGTGAAAGTGGAAGTTAAAGTATATGTTTTAAAGCTTTCTTCTTGCTACTTAGGGCATTCAACTAGAAGAAAACAAACGCATTTTCGCAAAATTTCCAAATTGCGATAAAGTGAAAACCTGACAACAAAATTTAAACAAACTGCCATGACAGCTGTCGAAGGGCATTTAATTCGGAAACGGGGCCGTGATGCTTGGAACTTATGGAGTGATGTTGACATTTTCAGCAATATCTCGGTAAATAAGAATCGCACAATTAAAACATTGGTATCAAATTATTCAGAATAAAATTATCTTTATAAAGAAATAAAAATTGAAAAATCGATTTTTTGACCACTTTAAAGGTGTACTGTCCCCTAGAGTTCTTGATTCCTTAAAAATTCATTTGTGAATTCCGGTGTTGGTCAATAATTTCTCATTTTACTAAGATAATTTGTCCGCGCCGTAAAGGGTTAATGACAAGTAAAATTATAACATAATAAAACCGATTACACTATTTTATAAAACTGGTGGGAATTAACCCTTTCTGGCGCAAGCGTAGTGTGTTCGGTCTGAACACACTTAATTTTAATTCCAAACTTGCAATTGGCACCAATAACACTTTAATAAAATCTTGCTTTTATAATAAAAGCTCAAATTAAGAAGTTCTTGATTTTTTGAAAAGTAGTTTGTAAATTCCGGTGTCAGTCGATAATTTCTCATTTTACTAACAGAATTTGTCCGCGCCAGAAAAGGTTAAACAATCCTGAATAAAAGCCGTGAAGCTTTCAGCCCGTGAATGTCTCGGGCGCGACGATTAAGAGGCTAAATGAAATATTTTAAACGAAATACTTATTTATTTCAGATAAAATGTGTAATATTTTAAATAAAAATACTTTTCTGTTAAGCGTCTATCAAAATATTTTTTCAATAAAGCAGACGATGAATCGCCGATGAAACTCACAGGGACAAACATTGAAGAGATTCTCTTAAATATTCTACATATCAAGTTTCGTATCAGAGAGAAAATTCTGATAAAAAAAAAAGATATAAATAAGAATTTAAATGACGTTAAATAATTTTTAGCCATCGAAAAGTTTTAATGGAGAATTTATATTTAAAGATTACGTTTTGTCATTTCTTTTAATCACTGTTGACAAAAGAAAAAAAATTGCGTTTAATTAAACTGAATATACGTGTCCAAAGGGTTAAGATCAATTATTCTTCAAAACACTTTAAAGCAATTATTTTATTCTAAATACCTGTTTATTTCACTTGAAATATCTAAAACTTGAAATAAAATTGAACTTCTATGAAGGGTCTTTCAAAATGCACTTATGGAGTAGGCATGCGATGAATCACCGATGAAGCTGTCAGGTATACACATTGAACAGATTCTCTTAAATGGACTATAAATCATGTTTTTTATTTCTGAGTACTGTCTGAAAAAAATAAGATTCTTTGAAATGGACTACAAATCATGTTTCTTATAATAGAGGACTTTCTGAAAAAATAATCTATAATAAGATTTTGACTGAAATTAAATAATTTCTAGCTACCGGAAAGTTTTAATAGAGAATTTAAATTTAATGATGACATTTTGTACATATGAAACGTGGTTTATAGCCATTTTAAGAGAATGGTCATGAACCTATGAACTCGGTTACCGTGTTCATTAACTTCCGACTAAAGAATTAAATTTTATTTGATTTATGTTTGCTTATTGCTAAGTTACGTGAATCTAACTTTTTTTCTGTTTAATTTGGCTAAAAAAAATCTATATTAATTATCTTTTCTTTTAACTGTTTTACTGTTGTGCCCTTACGTCTTACGGGTAACGTACTTTTGAAAATAATGATTTGCCTGTATCACGTATATGCATCCCATACTCCGATCATAATTTAATATTCTCACCAGTAAAACTTTATTGTAAATTTTGAAATACCAATCCAAGAATTTTTTCGATTTGATTAGGCAAAAATTTCTGTTCTGAAAATCGGTGATAAAAGTAAAAAAAAAAAAAAAAAAGAAATCTGTAAAAGACTGGGAAAAAAACTGACATCATTAAAAAGATGTTTCAAAAATATTCATAAGTTAAGTTATTAAAATTCTACTTTTAATATTACAAATTACTCTGTTAAATATATTAGTATGTTTATTATAAAGCATTTTATCCCACCCTCCAAAAAAATTGTACACGATAAACTACAATAAAAATTGTTAATACCAGTCCTACAATTTTTTAAGGTAGCTTAGAATAAAAATTTTACGGAATACAGGTTATTTAAGATAATCTGTTTTTCAATATATTTTAAGGAAATTATTTTATGCTAAATATCTGTATTATAAAGGCCAAACGTATCTGTGCGTAACGCATACGTCATTTTGCGAATGGCTATACTTTCACATACAATTCGGTTTTGCAATATTCGGTACTGCAAATTTTATACTTCTAAACAGCGCACATTTTTAATTTTTACACCTTAGTATAAATGCTTTTAAATGCAATTTGTTTGAAAACTGTATCTCAGTTTATTATTGGCATATTAATTTTTTTCTAGTTTTTAGTGCGAATTTTGTAATTGTGGCAACAGAAATACGCCATTTTCTTTTAAAATTGATAAAAATGTACGCATGTAAATTTTGAGAAAATGAAAATCATGACTGATTTAGATTTCATGTGAAATTAAGACCGTGTCAATTTGAAATATTTCTTTTTTTTTTTTTCTTACGCATTTATACCAAATATAACAGCCTCAATTGATAACTTCAATGTAATCACTGATCTTTATTATATTTTGCTTTATTATTATATTCTTCCATATGCGATTAAAATTTAATTTTAACAATTTGGACAACTGTGTTTTATAGAAATTGTATTTTTCTTTTCTTCTTAATTTTAGCTTTAACCCTTTGCGGGGCGCTGGTTTCATAGATATACCACTTAATTTTAATTCCCAAGCGCCACACTGGCACCAGAATTTTGTTAAAGAAAATTACGGTTTATTGAATGCGCGAAATATAGCGTTTTCTTATTTACAAATAAAGTTGTTTTCAAATTCCGGTGTCAGTCATCAATTTCAATACTTAAGCAATGAATTAGCCCTGCCCCTCAAAGGGTTAAATAGTATTTGTTTGATATTTAGACTGACCATTGTAAGATGCATTTTTTTTACTGTAGCTAATTTTGTAGGTTTATTATAAATCAATAAATTAGTTTCTTCTTAAACATTTACTTTCGTCGAAATTCGACGGGTTTCACCTTGTTTATTTAATTTCAAATATCTAAAACTTTAAATAAAAATTAACTTTTATGAAGGGTCTCTCAAAGTGCACTTATTGAAAAGGCAGACAATAAATTGCGATGAAGTTGTCGGACACATACATTGAACAGATTCCCTTAACCCTTTAACGTTCATTGGTTTCTCCACGAAACCACAAAATTTTAATTCCATTATGCAACAACGACACCGGAATTTTAATTAAAAAAAAAAAAATCCGTTTTATTATGTGTGTGAAAAATCACTTTTTCCTTTTTACAAATATATTTGTTCGCAATTATCGGTGTAAATCGTTTATTTCAACATCTTAGCATTGAAAATGCTTTGAACGTTAAAGGGTTAAATGGCTTAAATCATGTTTCTTATTTTAGAAAACATTCTGAAAAAATAAGATATAAATAAAAATTTGAATGACGTTAAATAATTTCTAACTGACGAATAGCTTTAATGGAGAATTTATATTTAAAGATGACATTTTGTTTTTATGAAGTTAGGAAATATCGTTTTCATTAATTTAATTTCCCACTAAAAATCATTTTATGTTTGCTTTTTGCTAAATTATATAAACCTGACACTTTTTTCGTCTTAATTTGGCTAAAGAAATCAATATTAATTTTCTTTTCTTTTAAAGTCCTAATTTTTATATTCTAGATTATATTGTTAAATATTTCAATATAATTATTATAATACATTTTATACTTAAATAATAATTATAGTACAAGATAAACTTCAATAAAAATTGTTAAATACAATAGCAACAATTTTCTTTCAATTTAGCTTAGAATAAAAGTAAAAACATCACAAAATATCGAATATTTAAGATAGTTTGCTTTTCAAAATATCTTAAAGAAATTTTTTTGAGATAAATATCCATTTATTTTGCCAAAAATATCGAAATTTTAAAACAAATATTAACTTCTATAAAAAGTTTTTTAACCCTTTAACCCTTTCCGGCACATGCAAATTCTATTAGTAAAATGAGTGATTGTCAATTGACACCGGAATTTATAAAGGACTTGTCTAGATATTACGAATTCCTTCATTTAAGCTTTCATTGTAAAAGCAAAATTATATTAAAATACTACTGGTGCCGATTGCAAGTTAGGAATTAAAATTAGGTGTTGCCGGCCCTGCAACACTGCGCAAGAAAGGGTTAACGTTCAAAGCATTTTCATTGCTAAGAAGTCGAAATAAACGAATGACACCGGTAATTGCGAACAACTATATTTGTAAAAAGGAAAAAGTAATTTTTCACACACATAATAAAACGGATTTTTTAAAATTAAAATCCCGGTGTCGTAGTTGCATAATGGAAATAAAATTTTGTGGTTTCGTAGAGTAACCAATGAACGTTAACCCTTTCCGGCACGGGCAAAATCTGAAGTAAAATGAGAAATTATCGACTGACACCGGAATTCACAAACGAATTTTTTAGATATTTTGAATACCTTGATTTAACCTTTATTGTAAAAGCAAAATTTTCCTAAAATATTATTGGTGTCGATCGCCAGTTTGGAATTAAAATTAGGTATACCAGACTTGGCACAGTGTGCCGGAAAGGGTTAAAGGGTTAAGGGGCGCCGTTTGAAATCTGAAAAGGTTAATCCAATTGCGCACTAGCACCAGTAAATTTTTAGCACCATTTCGATTTCACAATATAGGCGAAAAAGGGCTCTTGATTATTTTTAAATAAATTTGTCCGTAAATTGCGGTGTGAATCAATTATTTAAACATTTTGGAGCAGAAATTCCTTACCCCTGAAACAATCAACTGTTTGAACTCGAAAGGTGACTCTCACTCACTACTACACTGAAAAAATGAACCACTCAAAAATGAGGGAGTCGATGTGCGAATTTTTTTTTCCAAGCACCTTCGTCGTTCCAAGCCCAAACTCGCACTCTGATTGGTTGTTACTCTCGGCACTGTTTTCACGTAACTTGGCTATAACCATACTTGGCGAAAAATACTTTGCTCGTAAGTGAACGAGTAAACCTAAAACCTAACTTACTCATTCTTATTCTTCCTTCATTCTGTGCTCTTGCGTATTATTATCTTGTGTTATTTTATAAAATGACTAATGCTTTACTTATTAATAAACGGGAAAAGTTACTTTGTACTCGGTTTGGAAGGAAATCAAACTCCTCAATGGAAGCATATATTGCTACGCCAAGTATGATTATCGTCAAATTACATGAAAACAGTGCCGAGAGTAATAACCAATCAGAGTGCGAGCTTGGGCTTGGAACGACGAAGGTGCTCGGAAAAAAAATTACGCAGTCGTTGTACTCATATCGAATTGAGTTTGTTTCGATAAAAAATGAACACATTACATTCTCAATTTTGAAACAGCATATCTATATTATAAAGGCCAAACGTATCTGTGCGTAACGCATACGTCATTCTGCGAATGGCAACATTTTCCCAAGCAATTCGGTTTTGCAATTTTTGCTACTGCAATTTTTATACACCTAAACATCGCGCATTCTCAATTTTTACATCGGCGTATAGAGAAAAAAAATGCACTTTTAAATGCAATTTGTTTGAAAGTTTATCTTAATTTATTTTTGGGGTATTAATTTTTTTATTGTTTTTGTTCGAATTTTGTAATCGTGGCAACAGAAATGCGCCACTTTTTCTTAAAATTGAAAACAAAAAAGGAAATTAAAATTTTGTATGTAAATTTTGAGAAGATGAAATGAAAATGATAACGGGTTTAGATCTCACGTGAAATTTTATGATCGTGTCAATTTGATTTTTCTTTCATTTCATTTTTACCAAGCACAAGGGCCTCAATTGATAACTTTATCATAATAACTTATTATTATCATGTTTTACTTATTACATATGCGTTTAATTTTAATAATTTGGACAACTGACTTTTACAGAAATGGTATTTTGTTAATTTTAGCTTATAATAGTATTATTAAACTGACTAAAATAAGATGCATTTTTTACTGTAGTTAATTTTGTACGTTGTTATAAATCAATGAAACAGTTCCTTCTAAAGCATTTTCTTTCGTCGAAGTTCGACGGGTTCCACCTCGTGTTATTAAATTCGAACAAACGACAATTTTGTACCCTGTATTGGTTTATCTCATTCATGACGGCATAAAAGATGCTTATTCATGTAAATGTTAAATCATGCACAGCATTTTAAAATAATTTTAAAGTATACTTGCAAATAATGCTCTTGCATAAACATATTTGAATTCCGTATTTTACTTATAATTTTGCTATTTCTCTTAATAAATAATTAAATAAAGGTTTATTGTTCATAATTTTGAGCAAGAAATAAATACAAGCATATTTTCACTTTAATTTGTTAATTCGGGGGGGGGGGAGATAATAGTGATTTATGTTTGAACACAACCATGCATTCAAAAATGAGTACATGTGTTTCACAGTTTTTAGAACTTTTGGATCGGAGATATTTTGAATTTGTGAAGTACTTAAAATTATCTAGTTTTTACTTAATTTTTAGAACCCATTTTTTTCAATGTATTGTTGTCAGGTGTCCCTCTTAAATTGGCAAGCCAAATGCTTTGGACACCACATTATTATAGCATTATTATAGTATTGACATATTACAGTTTATTAACTTTCTTTTATCCCAGATTGTTCGGTCAATAGATAAGACGAAGGAAATTATTTTAACCCTTAAATGCATAGGATAGAACGCGTTCCAAAAAATGCGCAATTCAAAGAATCACAATTTATACCTGAAAAATCTAAACAGTAAATTTTTCTATATTTAATTACGAATGGTCTGTCATTAAGTAAAGTGAAAATTGCTCTTTTAAATTTCTGGTGAGAATACGGAATATGTGAATAACCCCCCCCCCCTCTCCCCAATAAATCGGGAACACTTATGGTATCGAAAATTATACAATATGCGTTTAAGGGTTAATCTTTTCCCTGAGTTGCCCGTACGCTATACGGGCAATGTAATTTTACCAGTAATGATTTGCTTGTGCAACGATTTCAAATCATGATTTATTATTCTCACCAGTGTACTTTTATTGTAAATTTTGCCATTATATATATAGTTATAGATAATACTTTTTGATACAATTAAGAGGGCAGCCAAATGGTCCGCGATCTGAACACCAATACTTCTTAACAGAAAATGTCACAGTATGTTTCTAGAGCATTTGTACTAAAATTGACCTCAGAAGGCGGTTTTTGCGCAATTTGCACAAAAAATATAAAACGAAAATCTTTCTAAGGAAATATTGACGTTCAGTTTTATTTAGGAACCCTGAATTACCCAAAAATTTCTGTTATATAAAACCGATGATAAAAATTTTAAAATTTTGTAAAAGTCTCAAAAATGGGCAGCATTTGAGAGTCTTTTTAAAAATATTGATCAAGTGAGTGCTTAATATTTTAGCGTCAAGAGCATTTAGACCACCCTTTTAAGCGGAACACTAATGGTCAATAAGAATCACCCTTCAAGTGAAAAGAGTTAAAATGCACTTATTGAAAAAACAGACGGTGAATTGCTTATGAAACTGTCGAGCACAAACATTGAAAAATCTCTTAACACTTTTCCGGCGCAGTGTTACCACTCCGGCAACAACTAATTTTAATTCCTAACTTACAAACGGCACCAATAATATTTTAGTAAAATTTTACTTTCACAATGACAGCTGGAATCAGGGAATTCTTAATTTCTAAAAAAGTTTTTTTTTTAAATTCCGGTGTCAGTCAACAATTTCTCATTTTACGAACAGAATTTCTCTGCGCCGGAAAGGGTTAACCCCTTGAAGGGCAAGCAATAATGTCTCTGTATTATTGAATTCTCATCTGAAAAATCGAAAATTTTTATTTTAAAATAACAAAAAGTAATTTTTCAACATTTTACCGCCAAAATGAAAGATATAAAAATTTTGTAAGTTTTTCTGGTGAGAACCTTGTTCAAATTAGGTGGTAATAAATATATACCATCGCCCCTCAAAGGTTTAAATGGGCTATAAATCATGCTTCGTATTACAGATAGCATGCTGAAAAAATAAACTCTACATAAGAATTTGAATGACGTTTAATTTCAAGCTGGTGAAACGTTTTTATGGATAATTTGTATTGAAATATGGTTTTTTTTCTTTAAAAAGGATAGAAGCATCGTAACAATTTTTTAGGCAAAAATACACTTTTTTTAGTTGTATGTTTTCTTACGTATGTAACGCTTACTTAATTTCTTAACTTTTTAATTGAGTAATGGAACCGATGCTTTCTTTTAATTTATTAAATTCGATTTTCTCGTTTATACTCTTAACCCCTTAACTGGAACATTCTTTACCGTTCAATAAATTGAAAATAACGAATTCTCACCATAATTTTTTAAATAAAATATTCGTAACATTTAGTCTAAATATTTCCGCCTTTAACCCTTTCTGGCACACTGTGCCCGGTCTGGGATAGTTAATTTTAATTCCAAACTTGCAAACGGCACCAGTAATATTTAACTAAAATTTCACTTTTGCTATAAAAGCTTCAATTAAGGATTTCAAAATATCTAAAAAATTCGTTTATGAATTCCGGTGTCAGTCGATAATGTCTCATTTTATTACAGATTTTGCCCGTGCCGGAAAGGGTTAAATAATATGAAATTATTATTTCTTTTAATTGTGGTAAAAAGCTTTAAATAATGAATTAAGCAAATTCGTGTTGCCCGAACGGCGTACGGGCAAATCAGTTAAGGGATTAACACGTCCACGCCGGCGCGTACCACCGTTTCATTTTTGAAAATCGGTGGCAAAACATTAAAAATTCCGTAAAAGGGTCCCGTCGCAAATGTGTTATATATTTTACTATATTTAGTACAGGATTTGTATGTTTCCTGGAATTTCTAGACTAGAAAGATCTTCTGCACCAGTACTTACTTATTGAAAATTTCACCTAAAATAAGGCGAAATTTCGCGAATTTTCACGAGATTTATTATATATATATATGAGGACCCCAGAAGCCAAGGGGTATAAGTGACAAAATTGAAAAAAAATAAACTAAGTACACAGACGACCTAAAAATATACTTTTTTCATTTCAGGTAAAGAAATACAAGTGATTTTCTTATTATTTGCTGAGTTATAGAGGCAAACCACTTTTTTCGAAAAACAAACAACATTGATTAATTATACATTTAAAGAGAATTGTACTTTATTTTTTAACAGTTATTGAAATAAGAGTTCAAAGACCAGAATGCAACAAGCAGAAATTTCCTATTTCAATTCACTCAATTGTTATTGATGTTCCAATTTAACATCAATTATCTTTAAACCCAATTTACTCCAAATCGAAATTTTGTCACTTGTACCCCTTGGCTTCTGAGGTCGTCATATAAACAACACTGATATTTTACCAGGAAAATAATGGGACCCGCACAAATCATGCAGTGTAAAGTATTGTATTCTAAAACAATAATTACTGTATAAGATAAATTGTAATAAAAAATGTTGTATAGGATATGTTCTATTTTTAAGACGCTACGAAATACACAGGGCTGTCACAGGCTACTATTTTTATAACTTTTTCGCACCAGTATTTCTCTAATATTCATTTTGAAATATGTTTCTCTTGGAAATGTTGTCAAAGTAAGTATTAAGGATTTCTATAACGATAAAGTGGTGTCAGTTAAAATTAAAAGCTTGTCGCCTGTTCAACCCTGAATACAGAATGTATTAAGTAAATTTATTTTTCAAAACATTAAAAACAAACATTTTGAGCTAAATATCTATTTGTATGAGTTAAGATATCTAATGCTTTAAAAAAATGAGATTCTGTGAAGGCTCTGTCAAAATGCACTTATCGAAAAAGCAGACGATGAATCGCCGAGAACAGATTCTCTTAAATGGAACATAAATCTTGTTTCGTATAACTGCGAACATTCTGGAAAAAAAAAGTTATAAATTAGAATTTGAATGACATTGAATAATTTCTAGCCATTGAAACGTTTTAACGGAGTATTTGTATCTAAAGGTGACATTCTGTGTTTATGAATTAAAAAAATATATATCGTAATCAATAAATTTCTCCAAAATACATTACGAATTTCTATATTTGTTTAACCGCTTCCCTCATATATTCCGTACGTCATAGAGGCGATGCGTTTTTATCAATGTCTATTTATTATTCTCGCCAGTAGGGCTGGGCGATATCAGAATTTTAATATCGTGATATATCGCTGACCAAATATCGATAATTTTCGATATATCGATATATTTCAATTCATATGTCACTCCATCATAAATGTAACTGTTCTCTGTATAAAATACTACAAACACATAATAGTATATATATGTGTGTGTGTATGTTAATTATAAAAAAAAAAAAAAATATCAATATTTTAACATGTTCCAAGGAACATAAATTTTAATTTTTATGTATTGATTCAAAATATGCAAACCCTTTATCTGCAAATCTGATCTAAAATATGTGTTACTGAAAACTCTTAGAAAGTTAAACATTATAAATCATTAAAATGAAACAAGAAAATGTATATAAGACAACAAATAGACATTAGATATATTGAAAGAAAATACTTTAATTACCTATAAACTTAGAATTTTTTTATTACAAAAAAAAAAAAAAAAAAAAAAAAAAAAAAAAATTGCATTTTTGCAATTTTGGGCAGTAAGGAACAACTTCTTTTCGTTGTTATAATAAATAATTCTATTATCAGTCAAAATACAAATGAAAGCATTAGAATAATCAAAAAATTTTTAAGAAAACACGAAATTTCTTTAATAGAGTACAAAGTCCCAAATCAGGACGTTTTGCTAACTACCGGTTTTTTTTCTGCTTTTAATAATAATGCTGAATTAATCTCTATAATGATCTTTTACTTTTTCGATTTTGTCTACAGATATTTTTCTACGATGCTTTTACTTTCGAAACCAGTTTCAAAAATGAAAGTATTCCAGTAAAGAAAAAAAAAACTTGAAAACAAATATTAAAAAACGGCTTTTATTGAAAGAGATCAATCTCAGATGTGCAATGCAAAAACAATAAATAAATAAATAAACAAAAATATGGAAATGCAAACGAGGTATAAAAAAAATAAGATTGACATTGAGCGGATGTTTTTGCATTAGTGAACTTTTGAAATAAAAAGGAGCCATGATATTGAAAATCAAAACTATCCTCATTCTTTTATGAGAGATAAACTGTTCGATTTTTTTTTTTAACTTATAAAAAGGGTCTTGTGAAAGTATCAACTAGTTTCAGTTTTTTAAGTGCGCTAAAAACACATTCAACGGCACATACAAACGAAAAGGGGGGGGGGGGGAGAAAAACAAAACCTTTTATTCTTTACCATTAAAAGGGAAAAAAATTCATAACTCCTAAGTTAATTTACCGATTTTTTTCAAATTTTCAGCAATTTGCAATAATAGTAAATTAGGGTGAGTGACAAATTTTTATTAAAATATAATTAGTTATTACAAAATTTGATCATCTTTTACAAGTGCCCAGTACAGCAGAACCTCAAAGAAAACGTAGGAAACTATCCATCATTTGTTTTTGTTTATCGAACTCAGCGAAATCGAAACTTGAATGTTTATACAATAATCATATTGTCATCTGCTGTGGATGGGTAATATGTTTTGCCAAGCAGAAAAACACCATCCATAGAGTTTTAGCAATCTTTCAAAATGAAAAGTATTTTCCTTCCTAATTTGAGAAAGATTTTATTTATTTATTTATTTTTTTTTGGGGGGGGGGGATTTTTTTAAAAACCCATACGCAAAACGGGTAAAAATATTAGCATCCAATAAACTCTAAAACTAAGGTGAATCACAATGAAAAAAGAAAAAACTTCCGCTTTAAGTAAAATTTCTGCTTAAAATAAATGACATAATAGAATTACCAAACATGTAAATTATTAATGTTATTAATAAAAAATGTAAAATAATATGTGATTTAATATAATTATTTATTAATGCTATTAATAAATGAAAAACAAACATACAAGAAATATCGATTAATTGTGCTCACATTCTTGAAAATATGTCAATGAATTCATTCCGGCAGCAATAACTGTATACAAGCTCACAGGAAAACAACAGTCAGCCATCGATATGGAGTCAACAAGTGATTGTATGGGAAATGCCCTATCCTCGAACGAGTGTTTCAACTTCGATTCTCGAACGAACTCCGATAAATAAAGCGGTACATCAGAATAGTAGACTGTTCGTCCATACTCCGGTATGTGCGCGACACCAGCACAAAAAGTAGACGGTTCGCCCATATTCCGGTATGTGCGCGACACCAGTGCAAAAAGTAGACTGTTCGCCCATATTCCGGTGTGTGCGCGACACCGGCTCAAAACCGAAAGTATCACGCAGGTGCCGATTACAGCGCGAACATTTGCAAAAGTAAACAACTTTTGCGCCGACAGAGGTAGATTCGAAATTCCGTAACTCCGTAATTCCGAAAGTAGAATGAAATACCGTTTGAAACGATATATCGTAAGGATTGAAATCTCAATATCGTTACCGCGATCTTAAAGAAATATCGATATATAACGATATTACGGTATATCGCCCAGCCCTACTCGCCAGTAAATTTTTATTGTAAATTTTTCATTATTAACCCTTTGGGGACGAGCGACATGTATACGTGCCGCAAAAAGGCTTAAGAATAATTGTTTAATCTCACCGGTAAAATTATACTGTAAAATTTGGTTTATTGAATCGAAGCATCTTCTCGATTTAAGAAGGAACGAATTTCTGTATTTTAAAACCGTTGATAAAACATTAAAAAAATTGTAAAAGGCTCTCGTCGCGAAGGGTTTAACCCATTAGTGCCTAGCGTCCCTTTTTAGGGACTCTTCAAAAGGTGCATTCAGCACTGTTTTTGACACCGGTAAAAAAGAAAAGCAATAATTATTTTATTTAAATGATGCATTTTCGTGATTAATGAAGTAAACTTAAATCTTCTAAAAATAGTAGTGCCAACCAAATAAAATTTACGCAAAAGATGTTGGGCACGAATGGGTTAAAGTGGAGCATTTTTCTGATTCAATTATGCAAATTTTCTGTTTTGAAAACCGGTGACAAAAGATTAAAAATTCTATAAAATACGTGAATAAAATTGCATTATTCGAAAATATTTTTTAAAAATATTAAGTGGTTAATACTTTTTTATATTATTTTCGTTTTATTACATAAGCTTAATTTCTTCATTTTTAAATAGATTAACGGAATCGATAGTAATTTTTTAAGCTACTAATTTATTACCTCGAATATTCTCTTAGACACTGTAATATGTTTCGTAGAAAATATCTCATACTTAAAAATAACCTATAGAATAGAATAAAATTTTGACAGCGGTCTTACCCCTTAACCCTTTGGAGGTGAGCGACCCGTATACATGCCGAAAAAAGCCATAATAATCCTTGTTTGTCCCACCAGTAAAATTTAACTCTAAAAATTGCCTTATTTAACCGGATTTTATACTAGATTTAGTTAGGTATTCTGTTTTTCAAAAACCGGTGACAAAACAATAAAAATTCCGTAAAATACTAACGTCGCGAAAGCGTTAATCCTTTCCGGAACGGGCAAAATCTGTAATAAAACGAAATATTATCAACTGACACCGGAATTTGTAAACGAATTTTTTATATATTCTGAAATTCTTAATCCATTAATGCCCAAATGATTTTCTTCATTAAAAATGAAATTTTGGATTTCCCACCACTTTTAAAAAGCGAATAACTTTCATCTTTACTTATTGAGGAATTTGTCTCGTGAAAAAATATTGTTTATTTATCTTTCTATTTACTGGTGTCAAAAGTTCTTTATTGCCTTTTTTTTTTAATCGTCCCTAAAAAGGGACGCTAGGCACATTTAAGCTTGTATCGTAAAATCAAAATTTTATTAAAATATTACTGGTGCCGATTGCAAGTTTGGAATTAAAATTAGGTATCCAAGATCGGGCACAGTGTGACGGAAAGGGTTAAGGGGAAAGAAATCTCTTTTATGAAGAAATTTCATTGGAAAAAAAAAAATATCTTACATTTGTCCGCCAAATTTAAGAATGTAAAATTCTGTTAAAATATTGTGGTGAGATTCTTTTTTAAATTTGGTAGGATATAATATATTCCACCACTCCTCGAGAGGATACGCAGATAATAAATATAATGTTGAGGACGAATATTCAAACGTAGTTCTTTTGGCATGATGTATTAACATATAACGTTATAAAAAAACGTGTAAGATATACAAGACGTATGACATTATAAAGACTACATAAATACGTAACATTATCAAGACATATAACATCATACAGACATATTTATGTAATATTACTTATATTTTTCGAACTGAATAGAATTTCATAGCATTTATTTTATATAGCAATAATTAAAGAAAACTTTCTGTAAATAAGAGATAATATAATTATCTTGTTTAAAATGATTTAGTTAAAATTTCAATAGAAAACTCCCGTAATATGATGTGGTTTGTTATTTAGTAACAATTAAAAGCTGCTACCTAAATACGCTGACGGTTATTTATCGCAGCTAAAACTTGTAGAAAAAAGTAAAAATAGGGATTAATATATAGATGCAGCTATGGGTGTAGTCGTATAGGATAGTAAAATAACATAGGATATACGCTCTAAGCTGAGGGTATACACTGAAGGCAGTGGGTATACAATAGAATGTGTATACTATAAACTATCTTGAAAAACAGAAGGTATACGTTACTCCCTAAAAAAATCCAGAAAGTATACGGCGCATACCCCCATATACCCTTCACTTCATCTCTAGATGGAGCGAATATGGAACTTCTCTCTTCAGTCATATAAATAAAAAAAATGCATCCTGATTGTTGATATATAATCGATTGGTTTAAACGCATTTGTTGAAAATTGTTAAAAAGCGAAAAGAAATCAATTCTAACAAAGTTGCCTGTGACTGTAATTTTTTTAAGGATATATAAATTTGTGAAACCATTTATTGCATGAATGACTCGTTTTAACCCTTTCCGGCACGGGCAAATTGTGTCAGTAAAGTGAACAATTATCGACTGAAACCGGATTTCACAAACTAATTTTTTAGATATTTTGAAATCCTTAATTTAAGCTTTTATTGTAAAAGCAAAATTTTACCAAAATATTATTGGTGCCGTTTGCAAGTTTGGAATTAAAATCAGGTATCCCAGACCGGGCAGAGGGTGCCGGAAAGTGTTCATGTTTAATTGAACACTTTAGCTATTATACAATATGTATAATGAATAAAACACAGCAGATTCACTAAAGCGTTTCTTTAGTTAGAGTTCGGATAAAACTAGATTAATCTCATGGCGTATTATTCTTTTTTGATCATCATAAAAATTATTATTACGTCAGATAGCAGAAACATACTTTTTGAACAATTAAATTTTCAATCCATTTTTGATCAAAAATTGGGACTCTATTATGGAAAATCAAACTTCATTATTTGTTTTCAAAATAAGTTTGTATTTTGTACTTAACTCAAACGAAATAAACTCGATTCGATTTTCTTTCATTATCTTGTAACGACGCGAGAGATATTCACAGAATAAGTCAATTACGTCGAGGAAACATGGAACTTTGGACCATAAAATTCACAAGGCATGTTAATTGAATACCAATGAACATAGCTCGGGACATAAAAGACTTAATGGATATATTTTAATGAAGTACGTTCAATTTGGAGGTAAATAAATCACTGCATTTTCATTAGGAACTTGAAGGATTTATATTGCCTTGTTTATCGAAGTTAACGCGTGCATCATAAATTTTATTTACTAAATAAGGTCAGGTGTTGCAATAATTGTGACGACACAACACTTTTGGTAATTGATTTGTTAAGACTTAAAACATGATATAAAACAAGTGGTTAGATCGATCGTAATTCGCGCAGAGGGCTTCATTTAATTATTCCTTTCAAAATATTTAATTCTTTAATTAATAAATCTAAATTTTAAATTTAATTTTAAATCTTTTATGTTTTTAAATTGTGGGTAAGAACAAGATGGCAGCAACATTGTTAAACATAATTTTAAAAATATTACAATCGCACTTAAAAAAAATGAAATAAAAAATATTAAAAAATACTCTTTGGACAACTGTAACAGCATATATCTATATGTCTTAAAAGCATATTTAATGACATGATTTAATTCTAGCTAAAAATTAAAGACAGAAACGAAACAATTATATTGGCAAAAGAAGCAGTAAAATATTTAAATCGATCTTATAATGGAATGTGAAATTAATAAGTGAAATCCACAGAGTCGTTTCAATGTCTTAACTAAGTCTATTTCCAGCCATATCATAAATATATATGTACCAAACGAAAAGGTTAAGAAAATACATTAAAAATGTTAATTTGCTTAAAAGACGTCACTTAACATATATGTTAAAAAGATATTAAAACCTATATTGACATATTTAACCCTTTGCGGCGCAGTGAAAATTCATTGCATAAGTATTGAAATTAATGATTGACACCGGAATTTGAAACAACTTTGTTTATTAATATGAAAAAGCTATATTTCACACATTCAATAAACTGTAAATTTTTTATGGAAAATTCTGGTGCCAATGGGGAGTTTGGGAATTAAAATTAACGTGATGGGTCATTTTGACCCGCAAGCAATGTATAGATGTCGATTCGAACCAGAAATTTCTTCTTAAAATAAGTTAAATATATGCTGCAGAATAGTAATTTAAATAGATAAATTAAATAGTTTAGATTAAAAATTTTGGTGTCGATATATTTATTTGAAATGTGAGTAAAATTGTCCGCGGTTCTAGTGTTAAGTGGTTTCATGGATACACCAGTGCGCCGCAGGGGGTTACTCTATTTCATTGAGTCATCACCAGAATATATAATAGAACTACTGGCACGTTGCACGTGAAAATCGTATTTTTTCCCGGTTTTCATATAGATAGTGTTTGTAGTTCTGTTATTCATTCTGATTTTAACTCAATAAAAGAAGTGAAATCCGTCAATATATGTTTTTTAACCCCTTAACTTTTTCAGGGGCAAGATACTTCTATTCGTGAAATACAGAAATGTGTGAGTGACACCAGAATTCAAAAACAGATTTATTTTAAAATAAGCAACATCTTTTTCTTTTTCTTTTTCTTTCTTTTTTTTTTTTTTGCTTACGTACTTGATAAATGAATTTTTTTTCCTTTTAATATACTGGTGCCAATATGCCATTTATCAATAAAAATTTTATTATCCAAAAATGAACCAATGTCCTTGAAGTTAAATGTGTTTCATGAACTGGATTCATGCAAGAACACTTTATTTCGTTCGTTACCAAAAACTTTTTGATATCACTAATTTGTAACTGTAAATTTATCGTTATTAATTGTCAGATATTTTTCGATTACGTACAGCAAATATTTTAGTATAGAAAAAGTGGTGCTTCCGCATTATTTTTAATTTTTGTTGTCTAAAAAGAAATAGCAGTTCAAAGATTAATATATTTTTAATGTATTTTATTAAAATGACTTATTTTAACACTAGAATATTTGGAAATTTTACTCAATTTAATAATAATGTTTCTGACCAAAATTTTTATTCAACATTATTTAATTGATTTACTTACTGAAAATTCGCATGTACCACTTAATATAAATTATCAGGATTACTTAATTAAACTTAAATTATTTCAAGAAATATTTTCTGGCTCGAATTGAAATTTAATCACATGGTTGGAGTCGCATCGACTCTTTATGGGCGTTTTGGTGCCAAGCAAATAAATTTTTTTTAGTGTATGTTATTGAATTTTTCGTTTGGTATATATATATTATTTTAATATACTTCGCCCTATTTAATTGTAAAACTATGCATTGCTAAAGCTTAGAACAGGATGTCATCATCTCATAATGTAACACATGGCGTAGTGCAATTGTCACATATAACAGCTGGTAAGTTAATAAATGACGCCTCATACCTGTCATATAGTACATTAGGAGTGCATTAATGGCATACATAAATGGCATGCATGACGCCTTACTTAGTTTGAAGATGTATTTCCACGATTAGTGCATTATTCGATGAATATTGTACTCTCCTGAATACTAAACAAACTGGATTTTTTTCAATCTGTACATTTTAGAATGAGATGAAATATTAACACAATACTTCAAAAATCTGTATCTATCAAGATTATACAAGCATTACTTTTATAAATTTAAATGAATATGTACAGGAAGTTTTACAAAATAATTTATTAAATTAACACCTGAATGCCCGAAAAGAGAAGATTCGATCCGACCACGTAATTTAATATCATTTTGAGTCAGAAAGTTAAATTTAAACTATGTAACTTTTTTTTGGTAAAGCATAAACATAAGATAGTATACAGCAGGCAGTTTGAAAAAAATTTAATCTTTTATACTTTCTAAAGTTACACAATAATTATTTTAAACTTAACAAGTGAAATGAAGTAACTGAATAAGCCAAAATGTTTAGTAAAATTTATTTGTACGAGTAATCGATGATTATTTAGCACCTTATAAATTAGTGTGATCATTGATCGATATGAAAAAGTTAAACGGCAAAATTTAAACTGGTAAAACTGGGTAAAACACTAAATTATTTAGTTTTTTAAATATTTAAGATCAAGCTTCCATATAATCTCACCAGTTTATTTATTTTTTAATTCCCTTTCTTTTTTCCTAGCTTTAAAAGAAAACTTTACATTTCTATAACTGGCAACACCAATGTTGTGTTTCCCCATGAATTTTTGTGTTGGATAATAAAAGGCTACGATCATAAAACTTTTATGTTGAGTCTGAAAATATCCATGTTAAATATTAAACAGCGTTTATTTTTTCTACTGAAAAAAAAAGATATAAAACTTAGCTGTAAAATAATGCATCATGCATCATTTCATCGAAACAAATGGCTATAAAACTTATTTTTGTACTATTGTAGTGTTTTTATTCAAGATACATTACAGAATTTCTTTCGTGGACATGTTAGTAAAAAACACAGAAAAATTGATCGGGATGAAACATTTTTTTTCACATAACTAGTTTGAATTATTTACTTAATTTTAACCAATTATCTACTGGTGTCGTGTTGGCACAAAGGTAAAAACAAATGCGCATTCTTTGTTCGGTCATATTTATCCTTTGTAATTTTAGCAATGATTTTTATCGTATGCGTTTGTTTATACGATTTCTACGAATGTTTTTGTATATAACGTATCCATGAGCGCTGAGTTGCGATTAAGTTAAATAAATTACAGTGTTTTTTAAATATGTGTTTTTATAAATTTATGAGTGTTTAATAATGACTTATCGACGTAAATTTTGGTCCGTCGACCACGAAAGATCTGCCTATAATTAAGTGCAAGAAGTAAATTCTGAATTACTCGAATTCCAGAAAAGCCGATATAGTTCCTTGCAATGGACTTTATTAACCTTCCTACTCTGTTCAAATTTTACTGAATCTTCATAAAAACATTTCACACCAGAATTGTTATTTAAAATATTTTAATATGTTTAATTGACTTATTTTTCTGAATATATTATTTAACTTTCTTTATGAAAAAAGTTCTGGTTCGAATCATATAAAACAAATTATAGTCATGGGTCGATTAGACCCATTCAGGGTAGGAAGGTTGAAAGATTATTCCAAAAACGTTTATGAAACCTTTTACTGCTGCAAAAAAGTCTGTTTTTGATTCTAAGAAGAAACTAAATGTTGTTCTTAATACATTCATGTTTAGAGATCGTTAAAGAAAAATACAGTTCAGAAATCATTTCCAAAAGAAGTATTAGCGACGGATAACTTTCAAGAAGTAGTTCCAGAGTAGAGTTAATTCTATACAGAATCAACATAGTACTTATGAATTCTCCAAGAGTGGCTTCCGACCTCAAATTTGTAAAAACAAACTTCTACCAAATGAATATGTAAAAAGATCTTCAGATATTTTATTAAAGAGAAATTTTATAGAACGTCCCTGTACTCCAGAAGAAAATGTATCTGAAGAAGAGATTAAGTTGTCTCCTGCATGTAGTTCTCCTATAGAAGAAGTGATACTTCCCAAATTTCCTTGTTCTTGTGTTGAAAAAAAATTCCTTGCTTATGTTAAGATAACAGCTTACAACAAATTTGAGAAGCTGATGATACCTTTGATGACAAAGTTGTTTATTGTAGAAATTATGTGTCCCAATATTATCTGACACCATCATTTGAAATAAAGCAGTGTTTTCTGTGATACGCATGTTTGGAGACTTCGTCAGTAGCATTGTTGTGCAAACTGCGGCCTATTCTGCTGCCAGGGAGACTTTCTGTTTATATTCATTTAAACATTTAGAAAAGAAAGAAAATCATCTATTTCATCAGTCTTTGTTAAATGATTCCATCGCCTGGTCAACCACCCAGTTATCCCCGTTGTTGCCAGTTATCTAATTTCACAACTGTGAGTCTACTGTATTAATCTGCTTCAGAAAATGAGCAGAAAAGCGTGCCTTTAACCCTTAAATGCACAGGATAGAAAGCGTTCCAAAAAATGCGCAATTCAAAGAATCAGAATTCATACCAGAAAAATCTAAATAGTAATTTTTTCTTTATTTTATTACGAATGGTCTGTCATTAAGTAAAGTGAAAATTGCTCTTTTAAATTTCTGGTGAGAATACGGAATATGTGAATAAAACCCTCAATAAATCGGGAACACTTATGGTATCGAAAATGATACAAATTGCATTTAAGGGTTGATGCGAGAATATTTATACCCGAGAAAAGTGATTGTGATGTATTTTTAAAAGTTAACCAAATGTTACACATGAAACAGTTAATTCCACTGACTTTTGTATTGAACTAAAAAACTTTAATATTAATGACTTCAAAAACAATTCTTTTTAGATAGATCCTATTAATTCCATTCTGTATGATATAACTGATTTAAGTAATAACTATTGTAAGATAATTCGTATTTTCGGATTTATTTTCAGGTTTCTTAGTAATAGTAAAAATGAAAGAAAAGAGGGTCCTTTAGACCTCGAAGAGCTCAACAAATCATAAAATTTTTTATTAAAAAGTGTTCAACATGAATTTTTTGACAAGGAAAGAAAATCCTTGCAAAAATCAGGTAAGGCAAGTAATAGTAGTGAGATAAGAAACCTTCACCTATTTCTTGATAATGCAGGTCTTCTTAGAGAAGGTGGTAGGTTAGCAAACAGTAACTTAAAAGCCAACCAAAAATTTCCTGTTTTACTGCATAATAAAAAAAATTACTCAGATGATAATAGCATACTTTCATTTTCGATATTAATATTTAAGTATCAAACTTTACGTTTTGATTTAAGGCTGGGGTTTTGGACTTTAAATGGTCGTGAAATATCAGAGAAACAATTTAAAATTATTATATGTTTCACGGTACAAATATTGTAAAAAGATTATTTTTTCTGAATGCAATACGTTTTATAAGATATTTGAGTGTAAATGTGTAAAATTAAATTTCTATTTTATTGAATATATTATGTATTGTAAAAGATAGTCTTCATACAAAATGCGTATAGAGAGTGTATATATATATGTTATTGGATTTATTTAAATGACATCTATTTTATTCAGATGGCTTGAGTTATTTTTTGAAAAATAGAATTTTTCAACCTTTAAGTACTTTTAAAATCAAGGGTTATTTTTCAGGGTTATTTTTCTGGGTTATTTTTGAGATAATATATGAGAAATGAGATAAAATTCTTGCATCATTTAAAACAAATTTAATTTGAGTGTTAGATGTCATGAGTGTACATCACTACATCAGGGGTGCAAAAATCTAGGCGCCAGCTAGCAGTCTCTCACCACTACAATTTAAAAGTTTTCTTCGCTTAAAATTTAATAGCATTCTTACAAGAGTTTTTTACGAAATATAATACGAAAATTAACGAAATAATTTTAGTGGTGAGAGTCTGCCTGCTGGCGCCTAGATTTTTGTATCCCTGCACTACATAATGACTGCAGAATTTTAGATGTTTGAAAAAGAAAATGTTAAAATAAATGATTTAGTAATTATAAAGGAGGACAATGTTGCTATTTGTAATTGGCATCTAGGTAGAATTGTAGAGTTATTTCCAGGTAATGATGGAATCATCAGAGTTGTGAAAGTGAAAACACAACGAGGGATTTTTAAGAGATAAATATCTAAAATATGTTTGTTACCCATGGAATAGTAATTGTTGTTTATTTTAATTTCACACTTATTGTTTACTAGTACATGCTGCATATTTATTTTGAAATTCCATGTGTAATAATGCATTATAATTGTGGTTGAATGAAAATCATTCAACGAAGGCCGGTATGTTCGGTCTATATGTTCGGTATGTTTTGTAATTTGGTTATAAGTAGGGATGAGAATTTTCCGCAGTTTTCCGCGTTTTTTCCCACCAGTATAATTTTAGAGAAAATGTTATTTTAGTCAAACGAAAAATACTGCGATTTAACAAAACAATGTTTTCTCTAATATTATACTGGTATGTAAAAACGCGGAACACTCTCATCCCTAGTTATAAGTTTTATCGTCTGCTATTGTTTATACGAATTCTAATATTGTTTTTGTAAATAACGTAGCCATGAGCAGCTGAATTGCGATTAAGTTAAATAAATTACATTCCATAGAGTTTTTTTCAAATATGTGTTTTTATGAGTGTTTATAATGGGCTACCGGCATTCTTAATATTTATATTTAATTATCTATGAATCAGCCACTATCTATGAATATAAAGATTTGCCATGCTTGAAAACAAAAAAATTGCGGTGGCAAACATTTTTCGGCCCCCTTCCCCCAAAAAAAGACGATTTTTATGATGTTATAGTTTTAATGGTTAATAGGCACTTTTTCCCCCTGTATTTTTTTTTAACGAATCGCTACCCTATCTATATCTATATCTATATATATACACTGCTCAAAACAATTAAAGGATATTGCAGTTTTAGTTGGATTTTGTATCTGGGAAACTTTTTAGCTGATTGATACATGGTCGACAGACATAGTAGGTTATATGAGTATAAATTACACATGTTTGGCAGAATAAAATGCATTTTATTGCGCATTTGTGTACAGAAGGAAAAAACACAATTTGTGCATATGAGAAAAAAAGAATAAGAATTGGTGTTTTCTTCAAGGAAAATCATTTTCAGTAGGGGGTATGGTTTCCACGGGCGGCCAGCAACGTTGAACACCTTTGAGGTATGGACTCAATGAGGCTATTAATGACGAGTTGGGGTATTCTGCCCCACTCTTCCAGAAGAGCTCTTTCCAGATCTTGGAGAGTTTGTGGGGGTTGTTGGCGGCCAGAAACTCGTCTTCCTAGAGCGTCCCAAACGTGCTCGATTGGATTCATGTCTGGAGAACACGATGGCCATTCCATTCGAACGATTCCTTCCTCGAAACGGAAATCCTCCACCAGGTTTGTACGATGTGGCCTGCAGTTATCGTCCATTAAAATGAAGTTATCTACGATTGCTGCAGCGTAAGGGACTACAATAGGTCTGAGGATCTCATCCGTATATCGGCGACTGGTCAGAGCTCCATCTCGAATGATGTAGAGGTCAGTGCGCCCGTCAATGAAGATGCCACCATACACCAACACTCCTCCACCGCCAAATCTGACACTTTCGTGCACGAACGCAGGATTATTCCTACTGCCAAGGTCCCTCCAGATGAAAATACGCTTATTATCCGGATGCACAGAAAAACGGGACTTGTCAGAAAACAGAATATTGCTCCATTCATTTCTCCTCCAGTTGACATGCTCGGTTGCCCACTCCCTGCGGTCGCGACGATGCCTTGATGTTAATCTAACACATACCATCGGTCGGCGAGCATACAGACCTACAGCATGGAGCCGATTTCGGACAGTCTGAGTTGAAATCGTGGTGCCTGTAGCCGAGCGAAGGTGTTGTTGGAGAAGAGTAGCGTTCATGTTTCGGTGTCTCCGAGCTGTTAACGCTACACTACTGTGCGAATTAATTGGGACTAACATGTTTTCTAAGAAAGTTGTTCCTTTCTCGGGTTTTTTCTGCCTCAAACCGGTTTCAACTATATTTTCTTACAACGCGCCACTGCACTTGACTAGTCTAAACCGGTTTGATCACGTGATCATGACATGTAGAAAATATTTCCCTTCAGTTGCGCTTCAGTTGCTGTAAGGAGTGGTCGATTGTGTTAATTGTTTGCTTCGGATGCGCATTTAAAAAATGGATATCCCTCCCAGGTAAAGGACAAGAATTGTTATTCTTAGACAGCATACCTTTATGACTGTGAGAGATATTGCTGCAGCAGTTGGAGTTGGCAAATCAAGTGTTTCTAGGATTATTAATCAGCAAAAGAATTTTGGGACATTGTCTCCAAAACGAAAGAGTAAATGTGGTCGCAAACGCAAGGCCACACCTCGAACAGACAAATTTCTTGTACGAAATAGTAAAATGCATCCTCGCAAAACAAGTACAGATCTTCAGAGAGAATTATTAGCTACTGGTGTGAGAGTGGATTCATCGACAGTTCCACGAAGGCTTATTGAAGCTGGATGATTTGGAAGAAAACCAATCAAAATATAGTTATTAACCCGTGCAATGAAGAAAAAACGTTTGGATTGGTCCAGGAAATATCAATCCTGGACTGCAAAAGACTGGGAAAATGTTGTATTCAGCGACGAAACGCATTATTTTGTACAAGGGTTTCAACCAAGATTTGTTAGGCGAACTGATGGAGAACCCATCAGGGAACAACATCTTACACAAACAGTTAAACACCCTCAGAAACAGATGTTTTGGGGTTATTTTACTTCTGGAGGACCTGGCAGCTTAGAACCAGTTGAAGGAATCATGAACTCTAAAAAATACATCTCTGTAATAGAAAGAAATATTAAATATTGTGCCTACGATGCACACGTTCACTGGTGGTGTCGGTATCTTTCAACAAGATCTTGCTCCATACCATACTTCTAAGCTAACAAACAAATTTTTTCAAGGACAGAAATTAACGATTTTGGATTGGCCTGGTAATTCTCTGGATTTAAATCCCATCGAAAATTTGTGGAGCATTGTAAAGAGACGTGTGAGTAAAATGGACAGCTCAACAAAGAAAAGAATGATTCAAAATGTTATAAAAGTTCGGTTTCGTGATAACGAGGTCAAACATATATGTTCTAATTTAGTGGAATCCATGCCAAAACGTGTACAGGATCTCATTCAAGCTAGAGGAGGACATATTTCGTATTAGATTGCTATATAAAGCATGTAAGTTAACCTATACAAATTAAACAACATTTGTAAAAAATTTTATGTTTGTCCCAATTAATTCGCACAGTAGTGTAAATACCGATCTTCATTGGGCGTTGTTGCTCGTCTACGACCTTGCCCTGGTCTTCGGCCTGCACATCCACTCTTCAAAAAACGGTTCCAGATCCCTGAAATGACACTTTGTGACACTCCAATGGCTTGCGCTACTTCGGCTTGAGTTAGGCTCTTTTCTAACCTTCGAACAATTCTCCAAGCTTCTGAATCTGTCAAATGACTTGGCTGAGACATCGTACTCATCGAAACAAAGCAATCACTGAATGCCGATCATCCTTGTCTTCATTCTCTTTTATCCAGTTGAAAGTCAAATTTCATTCGCTGCCGCTGAAGCGATGTTTTTGACGTCGAACTCAAAATTTGCATATTCCACAGTTTGAAAACCAGAAAATTTTGCATTTGTGATTCTCTTCTTCTATTTTCGGCAAAAAAAATTCGTTTCTATCTTTATTTTATATAAAACTTCAAATATCCTTTAATTGTTTTGAGCAGTGTATATATACCGTAATTTCGGGTGTATAAGCCGCAGCTCAAACAATTCTTTTTCGACCCAGAAATTTTTAAAAAACAAATATAACTAGTCAGATCGCCGTAAATATATCTCTTCAATCACTAAATAAGATTTCGGGGTCTAAAAAGAATTGTTTGAGCTGCGGCTTATACACCCGAAATTACGGTATATATATACACTATATTGCCATTGATTATGGGACACTTGCGATTTTAGACATTTTACTAAATATCTAGAAAACTACAGGAGGATTCATCTCGAAACTCTTAGTGTATAAATATAATAGTATAAGTCATACATCACCGTGAAGATTTTTTCCTGAAACTCCAAAGGGGACCGTCAACAAATTAAAAAAGAATGAATATCTTTTGAATAACCCTGTCAAAACTAATGTAGCAAAAACGCTCAAACTCTAGATTGTGATTGATTGCCTTATTGTAATAAGCCTTGTTCATTTTTATGCAAATAGCATGCATACTCGCAGAGTAATTAAGGTTTTTATAAAAATGATCCCAAATTTTTCCAAGTTTTTTCCTTATAATTTTCAGAGTTCTTAATATAAAATATTATTTTTTTCAGAAAATATGAAAAATAACATTGCACACAGTACCCTGTAATCAGAATTAAAAAATAATGAAAATTGTATAAAAAATGAGTTGGTTTACTAAATAATTTTTTACTGCGCATGCTTCAACGATATCAAAATTTCATTTGCATATTATGTTAGCTAAATGTATAGAGCAACTTTTGTAAAAGTCACAAAATCATAACTTGAAAATTCTGACAATAATCGTCAATTGAATAAGTCGAAAATCCGTTATTCTCAAAATGAAGCAAAAACAAGAGGGGTTGTGTCCATAAATTCATTGATTAGTGTCAATATAGAATACACAACATGGGATGTACTACTGCATTTGGATAAAATCCCTCATTTTTTTGCTTCATTTTGGAAACAACGGATTTTGTCCTTTTTCTATAGACGATTACTTTCAGAATTTTCAAGCTATGATTTTGAGACTTTTACAAAAGTTGCTCTATATATTTAGCTAACATAATGTGCAAACTGAAATTTTGATATCTTTGACGCATGCACAGTAAAAAATTATATAGTAAACCTGCTCATTTTTCACACAATTTTTATTATTTTTTAATTCTGATTACAGGGTATTGTGTGCAATGTCGTTTGTCATATTTTCTGAAAAAAATATTATTTTATATTAAGAACTCTGAAAATTATAATGAAAAAACTTGAAAAAATTTGGGACCATTTTTATAAAAACCTTAATTACTCTGCGAGTATGCATGCTATTTGCATAAAAATGAACAGAGTGTATTACAATAAGGCACTCAATCATAATCTAGAGTTTGAGCGCTTTTGCTACATTAGTTTTGACATGGTTATTCAAAAGATATTCATTCTTTTTTAATTTGTTGACGGTCCCCTATGGCGTTTCGGTAAAAAATCTTCACGGAGATGTATGACCTATACTATTATATTTATACACTAAGAGTTTCGAGATGATTCCTCATGTATTTTTCTAGATATTTAGTAAAATGTCTAAAATCGCAAGTGTCCCTTAATCAATGGCAATATAGTGTATATATATATATATATATATATATATATAACTTACACAATGTGTATCTTTTAGGATAAATATTTATATTCATTAGTTTTAAAATATTTTAAACCAAGAATACACATGATCATATTTTGTCTACTTAAAAACTTTATTTGTTTTAGCCTCATTTATAATAATTTAAAAATAACAAGATGTGGCAAACAAGTTATAATACCATAATGCATAGAAAAGCCTTGCATAAAAGTAATAAATTCTCCATTCTGTGAAGAGAATTTTACACGATGGTTAGATTTTACTTTAATAGATGAGGCCAATGCAAAATCACAAACATGCATGAAAGTATAATAATCCCATTTAGGTAATTTTACTTCGTATTTGTAATGACGAACCTTAACAGGGAAATTATTATTCTCAAAAACATGTTATTTCACTTTGCAAAATATACACTGTGTAATGTTAGATTCATATAATACTGAACCTGATGTTGAAATAATGATTTTAGAAAATTTTTGGAATTACAGAGATTTGGTACTAATGTATATTAACAAATAATGTCTGTATTCGAAATTACGAAATAGGATTAAGGAACATACTTTTTGGGGAAAATAGAATTCAATATAATATATATGTGTTAAGGTTAATTTGATAAATTTAAAAATAATTAATAACTACTTATTATTAAAAATAACCACGTATTTTGGTTAATTAGATAAATCTTGCATATTAATCAAATTTAGCGGTTATTATTAACAATTGATTTGATTGATAAATCTTAGTACCGAATATATACTTTACAGAAATATGTATATCATAACTGTTTGAATCTAACAACAAAAATAATTGTTAACCCCTTAAATGGTTAATTCTTTCCCGTTCAATAAATTGAAAATAGCGGACTCACAGCACGAATATTTTATTTAAATAAAATATTCGTAAAATGTAGTCTTAACATTTCCGCCTTTCAATAGCATAAAATTTTTTTTAAAAATAATAGTGGTTTCAAAAAGCTTTAAATGATAAAATAAGCAAATTCGTCTTGCCCGAACCCCGTTCGGGCAAACCTTTTAACCCTCTAACGTTCATTAGTTTCGCCACGAAACCACAAAATTTTAATTCCGATACGCAACACTGACACCGCTATTTTTACCTAAAAATATCCCTTTTATTTTGTATGTGAAAAATCACGTTTTCATGTTTAGAAATATATTTGTTCTTAATTACCGGTGTCATTCATTTATTTCGCCATCTTAGCAATGAAAATGCTATGATCGTTAAAGGGTTAAGGGGTTAAGTGGCAGTAATGCTCAATAAAAACTAGTGTTCCAAGACACAGGACAGATAAATTAGCTTATAAATACTTTTAATCTTTGTCGGGAAATGTTGAAAAAGAATGCGGTCAGTATGATGATAACCATTCAAAACGCAGGTTTATTAGTTATATACATATATACGCATGTTTTTAATTAATGCTTTTATTAAAGAAACGCTACTATGAACATTATACAGATTCTTAAAGTGAGAATTCCAATCTCTTTCTTCTTTTAACGCAACGAGAATATCCCCGAATCTCAAGCCTCATTAATCATGTGATGCTGTCAAGTAGCGATAAAATGAAATAGTTGCTCAGAAATTTACGGTCGAAAAGTATTCGAAAACATGAATTTTGTTTCTTTTCACAACACTGATATAGAATGTTTATTTTTAATGAATATGTTTAGAATTTAGATATACAGTAGGTTATGTCATACTTGTTAGGGATGTATTTCAGAATTGACCACCCCTTTCTTAAATCCTTTCCAGATCGGGCAAATTCTGTTAGTAAAATGAGAAAATATTGACTGACACCGGAATTTACAAACGACATTTTTAGAAATAAAGAACTCCTTATTTTAACCCCTTGAGGGGCGGCGGTATATATTATATACCACCTACGATTGATGAAGATTTACACCAGAAAAATGTCATTAAATTCCCCTTTTCTAACTTTGATGGAAAACAATCGTGAAAATGCTTATCCTCTTTTTGATATAACTTTTTTACAAATTTCCGGTGGGAGTTCAGAATTACACGAACGTAATTGCTTGCCCCTCAAAGGGTTAAGTTTTCATTGTAAATGCAAAATTTTATTAAAATATTAGGAATTAAAGAGGAATATTTAGGAAAGAAGGTGCCATTGTGGCGTTGCGAGCATATCACTACATAAATGGTATGCGATATAGCAAAGGACCAATAAATTCTTCTGCATTGAACAAAATCAGGAAGAAATTTGAAGCTACATGTTCTTTGGCGTCACGTCAAAGAAGTTTTCGTCACTCAACAGCCGCTACTGTTACCACGGCAGTGCGGCAGAAGGTGCAATCCATGTTGTTGGATGCTGCACATGGGAGTGCCGTGCTCGAGAAACTTCGAGGCCGACAGGAGTGTCATACGGAAGTGTCTGGAGAGCACTGCGAACAACTTTGCTACGGTACCCTGCAAATTGCAACATAACCAAGAACTGAAACCTCCCAACTTCGACTCTCGCAGAGCTTTTGAGAATTTGGTATTCAATAAGATGGAAGAGCAGCATGACTGGCTTCACACTGTGCTCTGGAAAGATGAAGAACACTTCACACTGTCTGGCTCTGTTAATACCCACAAATATCTAGTGTGAACCTCAGAAAATCCACAAGCATTTGTTGAGACATCCTTGCCATAGCCTAAAATAACAGTTTGGTGTGGCTTCACTGCTGAATTGATAATTGGACCATTTTTTTTTCAAAAAAGTCTTACAGACTGGTTTCAAAACAGTTTCTGTCGCTGGTCAGCGATACGTAGTACTGTTACAAAACAACAATATTCCTGAACTGCAAGAGCGTCCAAACAGTCACCTTTATGCAAGAAGGAGCACCCCCTCATATTGTTCTGCCTGCTACGCTTAATATTTGGAGAAGATCGCATTATCAAGCGCTACTTTAATCACGCATGGCCTCCAAGATCTCCCGATCTGATACCATGTGACTTTTGGTTGTGGGGATTATTGAAGTCAAAGTGTATCTCGACCAACCGGCATCACTAGCATCACTGAAAGATACTATCTGCCAAAATGTGTCTGCCATAACGCAAAAACGCTACTTAAGGCTTTGAACAGTGTGGCATCTCGTCTGATAGCTGTTTTTCTGAAAGATGGACGACGCATTGAACATTTACTGTGTGTACTAATTAACTGTATTTTAGCTGAATTGTAAGATTGTCAACATTTTTTCATTTGTGAATAATAAATACTTTGATGCAATAAAACACTATAGCGCCATCTGTTGGTTGCCAACAGAACAATTTTTTCGTTGCCATACAAAACCCAGTTTCTTTTCCATCCGTTTCGTGCAAACCGTACCTTTATATCTTGATTCTCTTTCGAATTATTCATTTTTAAAGTTCGTCCTGACTTTTTGATCACCCGGTATACAGGGTGTTTTTAAACTCATGGTACAAACTTTAAGGGTATGTAGAGCACCCAGTAATAATCATTTATTGTATTGGAATGTATGGGAACAAATGACGCATTAAGGTAAAAACACCAGGGGAAGAATTATTCCCTTTTTTAATTTTCAAAATTTCGCGTTCATACCAGAAAATTTTTATACCATCCTTTCGTTTACATTTCATAATTACTGAATAGTAAAATTCTTTTTCGAAAAATTTTCGTATCAAATCGAAATTTTTTGAATTGAAAAAGAAACGGAAATAAACATACTTTGAAATAGAAATGGAGTTTTTGGTTGATCCCGCTGGTGGTAGAGGACGGAAAGTGACTGGTTGCATTCAAAATCATTCATTCAAGTAAATTATATCGACATTTCTAACTGTGCTATCGTTCATCATGGAAGACTTTACATATGCCGAAAAAGCCGACATGCATTTCAAGAAGGATCGTGCCAGTGGCAGCGCCAGAATTGTCCTACTAATGTATCAAAAGTAGCTTCCTCGCAGAAGAATGCCTGATCATAGAATGTTTTAGCGCTTATACCATCTTTCTGTAACCGGATCTTTCCACGTCACCAGACAGGAAACTGGTCGAGAAAGTACTGTATGCAGTTCAAGCCTGGAAGAAAATATTTTGAATTTTGTGAGTGAAAATCCTGAATCAAGTACAAGAGCTGTTGCACAGAATTTAGGTGTGAATCATCCGACCGTTTGTAGAGTGTTAAATAAAAATCGATTTCATCCCTTCCATTTTCAACGTGTACAAACTTTGAATCTGAAAGACTATCTTCTGCGGTTGAACTTTAGCAAGTGGGTTTTACAGCAACATGTATTGTAGCCAGACTTTACTGCTCATATTCTATTTACAGATAAGGCTGTATTTACGCGCGAAGATGAATTTAATGCACACAATTTCCATCTTTGGGCAACCAATAATCTACATACAACGCGGCCACATGCGTATCGACAACGATTTTTTGTGAATTTGTGGGCGGGTATTATTAATAATTATTCGATTAGTCCATACCTACAACCAAAGAGGATGGATGGTCGCTGTAACCTTATTTTTTGCAACAGGTTTAATCCTTTCCGGCGCGGACATATTCTGTTAGTAAAATGGGAAATTATCGACTGACACCGGAATTTACAAACGACTTTTTAATAAATCAAGAACTCTCTAATTTAAGCATTTATTGTAAAAGCAAGATTTTATTAAAATATTATTGGTGCCAATTGCAAGTTTGGAATTAAAATTAGGTGTGTCCAGACCGGACACACTGCTCCGGAAAGGGTTAACCAGAACTGCTGCAAGATGTTCCGATCGCCATTCGTAACCGGATGTGGTTTCAACATGATTGAGCGCCCGCGCGCTTCACCACTGATGTGCTCAGTTAACTGAATGCCACATTTGGAACGCGATGGATTGGGTGTGGTGGACCAGTTCCTTGGCCACCGCGATCTCCCGATTTATCTAGCCTCGATTTTTTTTTATGGGGTCATCTAAAGAGTCTTGTTTATGAGACTCCAGTTGACTCAGACGAAAATCTAGTATCTCGCATATCCGAATTTGCTGCACGTGTGCGGGAAATGCCTGACATCTTTAAAAGTGTATGCCAATCATTCCACTGACGCTGCGTAGCATGCATTGCGGTTGGTGGGAGCAATTTGGAACACTTATGGTAATATTATTGCATGCATTATTACTTACTTTAAATTACATTGTAAATAAATATTTTTTATTTTTTATTCAGGCATTTTGTTTCATTAGTTTGCCAATTAGCACTTTTTTTAAATTCAAAAATTTCGATTTCATACCAAAATTTTCAAAGAAGAATATTATTATTAAGTTATTATGAAATGTCAGCAAAAGAATAGCATAAAAATATTCTGGTAGGAATGAGAAATTTTGAAAATTAAAAAAGGGGACTAATTGCACCCCTAGTGTTTTTACCTTAGTGTGTCACTTGGTACCATACATTCCTATACAATAAATGATTGTTACTGTGTGCTCTACCTACCCTTAAAGTTTGTACCAGGAATTTAGAAACACCCTGTATAAACATTATGAAGCTTCTTTATAATAAAATTCCAATTTGTTTCTTCATTTAACGCAAAAATAAAAACTTGAAATTTCAAGCTTCATTTAACATGGCATACTGTCAAGTTGCGATAAAATGGAATAAGTGCTCAAATATGTACGGTCAAAAAGTATTCGATAAGCATGATTTAATTTCTTTTCACAACACTGATATATACTGTTTATTTTTTAATAAAAATTTATAACGGTTTTAGAATTTAGATATACAATGGGTCATTATATTCTTTTATGGAACTTATTTCGAATATAAATGCAGGTATAGAAACTAATTCTGTTTTGGAACATTTATTCAGCTGTTTTAATATATTTAAAAGAGTATATGTATAATTGAGAGAAATATGTATTATTTTATTGTTATTTACATTTTCACATTAAATAAAACCTTTTTTTGTAGTCACAGTAAATTTTGAACAAATAAAGACATGCAACGCCCTTAAAAGTCTGAAACGTACTAATAAAAAAAGGCAATAAGAAAATAATGAAATTGGACCTATGTTAAAATGTACATTCATATATATTTAATGTTTAATCAATGAATTAATAAAATAAAAGCTTTTATAAACATTCTGAAACTCTTTTAAGCGAAAATTCCAAACTTTTTCTTCATTTAACACAACAAGAATATCCCAGAATCTCAAGCCTCATTAATCATTTGGTGTTGTCAAGTAGCGATAAAATGAAATAGTTGCTGCGATATTTAAGCTCAAAAAGTATTTAAAAAAAATTTAGTTTATTTTCACAACACAGATATAGAATGTTTATTTTTTAAGAAACATGAATAACTGTATTAGATTTTATATATACAATGGGTAATGTTTTATTTGTTTGGTACTTATTTTAGATATAAATGTAGATATAGAAATTATATCTATTCTAGAACAACTATGTAGTTTTATTAATATTTAAAAGAATATATGTGATATTTTAAGATTTTGAGCCATAAGAATTATATAAATTTATATGATATTATTATATAAATTTTATTTATTTTTAAAAAATGTATTCAAGTCTGTCTTAGTTTACACTATTCAATCTTTTAATATATATTTTTTAAAAAATTCAGTCGTTAAATGTATGCGTATTGCAAATTATAATGCTTCTTGTAGCGAAATTCCGATCGCTTTCTTCGTTTAACTTGACAAAAATGTCCCAGAATCTGAAGCCTCATTAATCATATAATGATGTCAAGTAGCGATAAAGTGAGATAGTTTGTCAGAAATTTACTGTCGAAAAGTATGAATTTAGTTTCTTTTCTCTAAATTGATCTAAAATGTCTTTTTAGGAAATCTGCAATACGGTTTTTCAATTTAGATATACAATGTGTAATTACCCTAATAGCATGCATGGTCACAGTGACGTCACTGTGAGTCACTTTGGTCACATCACATCTGTGACCAAAATGTCACCACTCAGTGACATCACATTGTGACTGAGATGTGACTTTCTTAAAAATCTTTAGAAATTTATAAATATCCTTCAAAACATGTTATTTACTTTAAAAAACATGTTTCTGGTAATTAAAATATCGTCGCTTTTGTCACAGTTTCATCACAATGTTAATGTCAAATTAGTCACAAATGACACTTTTTTCACAAATTTGTCACATTGTGACCACTTTGTGAAACGTCACAAAAGAGCTCTAAAACGGCCATAACGGCTTCACATTTTAGTCACTGTGACTTCACATCGACGTCACGTGACGTCACATCGACAATCGATAGTCACAAAGTCACCATGTGACTTCACAACGACGTTGCAGTGACGTCACCATGCTTTACGGGTATGTACTTCTTTGAGACTTATTTTAAATATAAATGTAGATAAAGAAGTTAAAACGTTTCTAGAACAAGTTCTTAGCTGTTTAAATGCATTTAAAGGTATTGATATTTAATTCTACAAAATTAGTTATTATTTTTTTGTTATTTACATTTTTATATTAAATGTAACTTTAATTCATTTGTTCTTGTACGCAAAACTCCAATAAACAGACTCATTGAAAGGCATTTTTCTAAACTATGATTATGAAGTATAAAACATATGCAGTACAAATCAAACAAACGCAGTTAAGATGTATGAAATATTTATAACTATAATGTGTTTGATTAATATACCTAATGAAATAAAAAAATATTTAAGAATAAAGCAATATATTTTCATGCTTAAAAATTTTACAAACCTTTTCCGACACATTCGTCCAAAGTCGAAATCACCTAATTTTAAAACCAAATCTACAAAACAAACCAAAAATATTTTAAGAAAGTTTTTCTTTTTGAATGAAAGTTTAAAATAACGCTTTGTTAATTTATAAAAACGTCGTTCGTAAATTCGAGTGTCAATCAGTCATTTCATAATTTTACTAACTGTTTTTTTTCTGTCGGGAAGGATTACAGGTTTTCAATAAAATCAGGGGGTTCGGAAGCACCAAGTGATTTTTGGAGTTTTGGTACCACATATTACACAAAGTATTGATCGTTTTATCTGAAGATTATTATCGATTTATCTGAAATTCTTTTCATTAAATAAGATAAATATTATCTTAATGAAAATTTCGGTAAAGGGTCACGGAAGCATAAGAACTCTGAAAGTCAATAAGAATATAATGAAATCTGGGCGTATCTCAGAATTAGAATTTATATATACCGCATTTTCGGGTGTATAAGCCGCAGATCAAACAATTCTTTTTCGACCCAGAATTTTTTAAGAAACCAATATAACTAGTTAGATCGCCGTAAATACTTGTCTTCAATCACTAAATAAGATTTCTGGGTCCAAAGAGAATTGGTTATCCGCGGCTTATACACCCGAAATTACGGTACTTAACTCATCTATACTTTACTGATCTATATTTTTGAAAAAAAAAAAACTTTCAAATAATGCCTATTTTGTATGTCATTCACATAATTTTAAGTTTTCTATCACCGATTTTTCAAATAAATAAATAAATTAATAAGTAAAAATAAATAAAATTTGCCTAGCTGTATCGGAAAAAAAGTTCCTATTGAATAATGCAAAATGTACAGTAAAACTTTACTGGTGTAAATAATAAATAATGATTGGAATAAGGATATCCGTACGTGGGATGAGCAAATCATGGTTGACAAAAACACGTTGCCCGTATATTGTATAGGCAGATCAGGGAAGCACGGTTAATCCTCTCGCTGCGAACTAGAGATTACTTTGGGCATGCATTTTTGTACCTAATTAACCCTCTTTGTCTATTCCCACCAGTTATTTTTTAGTGTAAACTTTGCCTTATTAAATCAAAGCTTTTTTTTATTAATAACAAAAAAATTCTGTTTAGTAGAACTGATGACAAAAGATTGAAACTTCTATTAAATATGGTTATCGCGAAGAATTTAAAAGCCCAGCGAGAAGGTTAAACCCTTAACAGATTTTTCCGTACGCCGTTCGGGAAAGACGAATTTGCTTAATTCATCATTTAAAGTTTTTTGAAGCCACTATTTTTTTTAAATAACTTCACACTATTTAACCCTTTAACGATCATAGCATTTTCATTGCTAAGATGTCGAAATAAATGAATGACACCGGTAATTAAGAACAAATATATTTCTAAATAAGAAAACGTGATTTTTCACATACAAAATAAAAGGGATATTTTTAGATAAAAATACCGGTGTCAGTTGCGTATCGGAATTAAAATTTTGTGGTTTCGTGGCGAAACCAATGAACGTTAAAGGGTTAAAAGCGGAAATGTTTAGACTAAATGTTACGAATATTTTATTTAAATGATAGCAGTGTGAATCCCTTTATTTTCAATTTATTGAACGGAAAAGAAATAACCAGTTATCGTTAAACCAAGGTTTTTATGAAACGAAAGCTATTATAAACATTATGAATCTTCTTCATGCGAGAATTCCGATCTTTTTCTTCCGATCTTCTTTTGAGAATATCCCCGAATTTCAAGCCTCATTAATCATTTGATGCTGTCAAGCAGCGATAAAGTGAAATAGTTGCTCACAAAATTTCTGTCGAAAAGCATGAATTTAGTTTATTTTTACAACAATGATCTAAAATGTAGTTTTAAGAAATATGTAATACGGTTTCTGAATTTAGGTATACAACATGTAATTACATACTTGTTTGGGGGTTCTTTGTAATACAAATGTAGACGTAGAAATTAAAACTATTTAAGAACAATTATTTAGCTGGTTTAATGTATTTAAATGTACTATGTTTTTAAACACTGAACGGGGGTTGATGGCATAGTTAGAAGGAAGCAGAGCCCCCTAGTATATATAATTATACATACTTATATACAGGGGTGCAAAAATCTAGACGCCAGCGGGCAGTTTCTCACCACAAAATTTATTTCGTTTTTCTTCGTCTATTATTTCGTGTAAAATTCTGCTAGAATGCTATTCAATTTTGAGGGAAAAAACTTTAAAATTTTAGTGGTGAGAGACTACCCTCTGGCGCCTAGATTTTTGCACCCCTGCTTATATAATGTATATATAGATAGATGTATAGATATATAAACATGCATTATATAAACACATGAAATATACGTGGTGAGTATACGCAGGTATACGCTGTATTTTTTCAGATTTTTAAAGAAGTTCCTTACACCCACTTTTTCCCATAAAAAGCTGCAGCGTATAAATTAGGCTTGACGTTCATATCTTTGGCGTATACATCTTGCCAATAGCGTATACATTATGATTTATTAAATACATAATTGCGTAAGACGGATGCGTAAATGTATCTTTATTTTTCAGGTTGAATACCATTAGTTTTTTATTAAAAAGAGTCTAGTTCAATAGTGCAAGATTTCACCTTATTCAATGAGCGATTTTCTGCATAAAATACTAGTTCCGAAGAATTTCCTGCTCTTAGTTAGCAAGAGAAATATACCATGAAATGTGTTTTTTAAAAACAGTGGTGTGAATGGAATATAAAAATAGCCATTTGTAATTGAAATTTTGTTATATCATTACGTACATGCAACGTTTTAACTAAATTCAGATAAACCCAAACTTGTACTACAGATAGAAGTTTAAGAAATTCATCGATTTAAGAGACAAAGCTAATATAAATAATTCATAAATATATGTATGTATGCAAAATATACATTTTTTCATTAAAAAAATGTGATTAAAATTTTTGTCTATTTAAAATTTTTCAATAGAAGATAGAGTCTAACTAAAACTAATTATTAAATGCACCTCTTATGAATTCAGATAATTACAAAGCGTTAAAACAATTTTTAAAAACATAATTTCCGATTGCCAGGTGTTTCCTCTATTTTATAAATTCAATGAATCCGTTAATAAGTTTGAAAAGACAGTTAACGTTTGTCCTTGATTTAAAAAGAAAGTTTTAAATCTGTAGTAGAATACAAAATGTAGAGAAGGAACGTAGTGTCTCAGAAAGTTAAATAAAAGACATTCATTTGAAACTTCCTTCGTGAATGTGCTTAAATCAGGTGCTTGAAGAACATTTACTGTTTTCTTTTCATTCACTAGTAGCATCTAACTCGTAAATTCTAATTCCCATTAGGTTTGAAACTTTCTCAACAAAAGACAAATAGACTAGAACTATTTAAGTTTCTCTGGAATTTCCAAGTTTAATATCTAAAGGGAAATGGTTTGAACTATGCAGAGTTTACATAAATGTTTCCCTCATTTATTACTTGCTACGTCGCAGATACAAAAGTGAACAATCAACGAATAAACTAATTTTTTTAAACATGGAACATAGGTTTTTGATTTTTAATCTATGCAATTTCAATTACAACAAGTAAAATAATGAAATGTAAAATAAGGTAATTAAAGGCTAATTCCATGGGTTCTGTAGTGTAAGTCACATAACTTTTTAATTACTATGCTTGTTAGCCACCGTTATTTTCGAAAAGTCTGCTTGGCCTTATTCAATTAATGAGAATGTGCCAATAAAATTAATCACATTTTTTTTGTTCTATAATACTGGTAGCCAAAAATCGTAGCCTGTGACTTACACTACAAGTACTGATGGAAATAGCCTAAAGTAATCAATATAAAGTAGAAATTCGCTAATCCGCACAACTTGGTTCCAAGCGTTTGGGGGATTTGCTTTTATCAGATTGCAAATCATGAATAATTAATATTTGTTAACTCCTTCTTTCCCACTTATTAATTCAGATACTTTCAAAACGCTAAATTAACTTTTAAAAACATAATTTCCGATTGCCAGGTGATTCTACTATTTTATAATTTCAATGAATCCGTTAATAAATTTTGAAAAAATATTAACGTTTGTCTTTGATTTTTTTTTTTTTTTTTAATCTTGAGTGGAATACAAACTATTACGCAGGAACGTATTGTTTCAGAAAGTTGAATAAAATACATTTATTTCAAAATTCCTTCGTGAAAGTGCTTAAATCATGTGCTTGAAGAGCTTTTACTATTCTCTTTTCTTTTATTAGTAGCATGTAACTCATAAACTGCAATTCCCAGTTGGTTTGAAACTTTCCGAACAAAAGACAAATAGACTGGAACTATTTAAGTTCCTCGGGAAATTCCAAGTTTAATATCTATAGGGAAACAGTTTGAAGAATACAGAATTTACATAAAAGTTTTCCTCATTTATTACGTGTTACATTGCAGATACAAAACTTAATAATCAAGGAATAAATTAATTTTTAAAATATGGAACATTAGGTTTTTCATTTTTAATCCATGCAATTTCAAGATACAGCAAGTAAAGTAACAATAAGGTAATTAAAGTAGTTGTTACATAGTAGAAAATTGTTAATCCGCTCAACTTGGTTCCAAGCATTTGACGTATTAGAAGCGTTTATCCAGGGACGCATGCGCTGCATATGGCTAGTTTCAACCACTAAAGTTTAATAGTATTTTTTACTTTATTAAATCGCGGAAATCTTGACATTTTATAAAGTGAGAAATACTTTGAAAATTAATTGGAATGAATCTTGAATTTCTGACGCAGGGCTTGAAATCCTGCTTTTATCAGATTGGCGATCATGCATATTTAATATATGTTAACCCCTTATTTTTCGCTTATTAATACAGATAATTTCAAAGCACCAATGTTATTTTTAAAAACTCAATTTCCGATTGCCAGGCATTTTCACTATTTTACAAAGTCAATGAATTCGTTGATAAATTTAGAAAGACAATTAACGTTTGTCCTTGATTTAAAAAAAAAGTTTTCATTCTGTTATGGAATACAAAATGTGGCGCAGGAACGTAGTTTTTCAGAAAGTTAAATAAAAGACATTTATTTTAAAGTTCCTTCGTGAAAGTGCTTAAAATCATGTGTTTAAAGAACATTTATTGTTCTTATTTCATTCATTAGTAGCATGTAACTCGTAAATTTTAGTTCCCAGTTGGTTTGAAACTATCTCAACAAACGACAAATAGACTGGAACTTTAAGTTTCTCTCGAAATTCCAAGTTTAATATTGTAAATGGAAATAGTTTGAAGAATACAAAATTTACATAAAAGTTTTCCTCATTTATTACTAGTTACATTGCAGATACAAAACTGAATAATGAACGAGAAATTAATTTTTAAAATATACATAGGTTTTTGATTTTTAATCTATGCAGTTTCAAGTTCAATAAGTAAAGTAGTCTTAAGGTATTTGAAATAGTTATTAGATAGTAGAAGATCGCTAATCCACACAACTTGGTTCCGAGCGTTTGGCGTATTAGAGGCATTTATCAAGTTGCAGATTGTGCTTATTTTATTTTTGTTAACTCTTTATTTTTGCTTATTAATTTAGATAATTTCAAAGCATTAAAATGTTTTAAAAACATAATTTTCGATTTCCAGGTTTTTCCACTTTTTCTTAACACTAGAACCGCGGCGGCGCACAGTGGAGTATTTGACCCGAAATCCCGGTCAAAAATATTTTTCGATGTAAATATAGTCCTATTGGCTTGAAATTTTTAGATGTTATTGGGTATCACAATGGAATGTTTGGCATTGTAAATGAAGTCTATAGCCTGGACGGTTCATTTACAGAGACACCCAAAAGAATTCCCTTACATTATAGTCAATGGGGAAAAATCGTTTCTTCTGTATTTTAATGATATCACACTTTTAAACGTGCTGAAATTTATATATCACTAATGTGTACTAAGGCACTTATTGTGGAATATGGTGTGCATTTAATAGATCATTCATTTACAGGGACACACAAAAGAATATGGCGGAAGAATAAATTTAAGTATTAAAGTCTATGACCAATAATCGCTGGAAGTGCGTTTGTAGTTGTGTTGGCGTTTTAAAATGGGACAGCTTTTATTAAATATTTATTGGTGTGGATACATTCTATATATCATATACAGTGATGCACAAAAGTTCTCAAGTACATTTCCATGCACGGAATGGACATTTTTAATTGTGTAATGCGTTTCACTGAGCTAACTTTTAGCATACTATGACCTATGCATACAAATCCATAGCTTAGTTTAATATTTTATATCTTAAAAGCTGACGAAGTGTAAGTTAGATTTTAAGACTTCACATATTAATAAAGACGATTCCAACATAAACGTTGAAAAAATTATTTTCAACAGAAAAACAAACAGATGCCAATTTTTTCCCCTAAATTTAAACCAACTCTCGTAAAATAAAAAAATGCAACGGGTAGTTTTGGTTTTTTTTTTTAACATAATCTCGAGAATTTAAAAATTATATAAAAGAAATGGAAAAGAAAAAAATAGAAATAAGCCGCATTGCTATGTTTTTTCTTGTGCTTAAATACATTGTCACAGCGGCAGGAGCCGAAAGCCGCCCGTTTAAAAAATATATTAATTTACCATCTCGACTTTAACCCTTTCCGGCGCGGAGTAATTCTTTCTTTAAACTGATGAAATAATGAACTGATACCATAATTTATAAAAGGAGTTATTAGAAAATATGAAGTTGCTTATTTTCACGTACATTATAAAAGGAAAATTTCAATTAAATTTTCTTGCTGCCGTTTGTCAGCTTTGAAATTAAAATTAGGTGTCCCTTTTTAAGGACATTGCCCTCGGAAGGGTTAATTCCCCCCTTTCTCCTCTTATATTACACACATGAGTCCCAAGAATTAATTAGGGAACCCTTTTTCAATAAATACGTATATATAATTTGAAGGAGATCGGATATTTCTATCAAAGATGTCGAGTTGCGTGCGTATGTACGTACCTACATACGTACATATGTATGTACGTACGTACATACATACATATGTATGTACGTACATACATACAGACATAATATGTAGGGGCAAAAGCTCTCCGGTAATAGTCTGTGAGCTATAAACCTGCAATACGACAGTAAATGTATAGTTTTTATCTCTTCAATTCGGTGGCTGCAAAACGGGGCATTTAAATAGTCATCCCGAAAAATTTTTTTATAAAAAAAATGGCACAAACATGCGCAAGATTTTTTTGCAGAAATTGACACTCAAGACTATAACTAATACGATTATAACTCAAACATGGCGCGGCAAAGCGCGGCACATATTTAGAAAGCTTTCGATATGTATAAATTAGAGCCAAAAACGCTTTAAAAATAACCTTTTTACACATTTAATATTTTTTTATTACATTAAAAACTAAACTATTAAATTAACACTTGGTTTAACACTAAGCTCTGACCTTTGTTAAACACGTAAGCCATGTTTTGTTTCAATTCAACAATTCATTGAGCCACAAAAAAAATATATTTAAACATAACAACAAAGCCAAAAAACAACAAAAAACCACGTCTTCTCACGAAGAAACTTCCTCTTCAGCTGAGGCCCGGAGCCACCATATATAACTCAGGTTCCTAAAATAGACATAGATCGATGCACCAATTAGTTAGCTATTAAAAAATACAATTTTTACAATTGTTGACGAAATTTTAATTTTTGCCTTTTTGACCAGGTTTTTGGGTCAAATACTCCACTGTGCGGCGGGTCATTTTGACCCGTATCATGTGGAGAGATGTCGATTCGAACCAGGAAACTTTTATTAAAATAAGCTAAATAAATGCAGAACAAACACATTTTCAATAAATAGCTTCAACAGTTTTGTATGAAAATTCCGGTGGGAAATATTTTTATAAAACTTGAATGAATTTTCTCGCGGTTCTAGTGTTAAATTTAATGAATCCGTCAATAATTTTTGAAAGAATATTAAGGTTTGTCCTTGATTAAAAAAAATATAAATAAATCTGTAGTGGAATACAAAATGTTGCGCAGGAACGTATTGTTTCAGAAAGTTAAACAAAACACATTTATTTCAAAATTCCTTCGTGAAAGTGCTTAAATCATGTGCTTGAAGAACATTTACTATTCTCTTTTCATTCATTAGAAGCATGCAATTTGCAAATTCTAATTCCCAGTTGGTTTGAAACTTTCTCAACAAAAGACAAATAGACTGGAAATATTTAACTTCCTCTGGAAATTCCAAATTAAATATCTGAAGGGAAATAGTTTGAAGAATACTGAATTTACATACTATGGCAATTCCAAGTACAGCAAGTAAAGTAATGATAATGTAAATGATGTAATGACTATATAGTAGAAGATCGTTAATTTGCAGAATTTGGTATCAAGTATTTTTCGGATTAGAGGCTTTTTATCAAATTGCAGATCATGTGTATTTAATATTTCTTAACCCCTTATTTTCCGCTTGTTAATTCTGATAATTTTAAAGCGGTAAAGTTATTGAAGAAAAAAAAATAATAATTTCCAATTGCTAGGTGTTAACATTATGTTTTTGATTCAATCAATCCGCTAATAAATTTAAAAAGGAAATTAACGATTGCCCTTGATTTAAAAAAACGCTTTAATTCTTTAAAATTATGGAATACAAAATGTGGAACAGGAACGTATTGTCTCAGAAAGTTAAATAAAAGACATTCATTTGAAAATTCCTTCGTGGAAGTGCTTAAATCATGTGCTTGAAGAACATTTATTGTTCTCTTTTCATTCATTAGAAGCATGGAACTCGTAAATTCTAATTCCCAGTTGGTTTGAAACTTTCTCAACAAAAGACAAATAGACTGGAACTATTTAAGTTTCTCTAGAAATTCCAAGTTTAATATCTAAAGGGAAATAGTTTGACGAATACAGAATTTACATAAAAGTTTTCCTCATTTATTACTTGTTACATTGCAGATACAAAACTGAATAATCAACGAATAAACTAATTTTTATAATATGGAACATAAGCTTTTGATTTTTAATCTAAGCAATTTCAAGTGCAGCAAGTAAAGTCCTAATAAGGTAGTTGAAGTAATCATTATATATTAAAAGATGGTTAATGCACACACATTGGTTCCAAGCGTTTGGCGGATTAGAGTCATTTTTCAGATTGCAGATCATGAATATTTAATATTTGTTAATACTTTATCTTCCGCTTATTAATTCAGATAATTTCAATGTGGTAAAGGTATTTTTAAAAACGCAATTTCCTATTGCTAAGTGTTTATACTATTTCTTAAATTCAGTGATACCGCGAATAAATTTAAAATTGCAATTAACGTTTGCCCTTCTTTAAAAAAAAATCTATGGTGGAATACAAAATGTTGCACAGGAACGCAATGTTTCAGAAATTTAAGTAAAAGATATTTATTTGAAAATTCCTTCGTGAAAGTCCTTAAATCATGTGCTTGAAGAACATTTACTGCTCTCTTTTCATTCATTAGAAGCAGGCAACTCGTAAATTCTAATTCCCAGTTGGTTTGAAACTTTCTCAACAAAAGACAAATAGACTGGAACTATTTAAGTTTCTCTGGAAATTCCAAGTTTAATATCTAAAGGGAAACAGTTTGAAGAATACAGAATTTACATAAAAGTCTTCCTCATTTATTACTTGTTACATTGCAGATACAAAACTGAATAAGCAATGAATAAACTAATTTTAAAATATAGGACACAGGTTTTTGATTTCTAATCCATGCTGTGGTGATAAGGTTATCAGTTATTATATGGTACAGAGTTTCAAAGCGTTTGGCGGATTAGAGGCTTTTTTCAAATTGCAGATCATGCATATTTAATAATTTCTATTCATTATTTTATTAATATTTTGGGCAAATTTAGATTTTTTATGCTTAAAATAAAGAAATTACATTCTTTGTAACTTATGAATTAAATAAAAATTATTTAAACAATAATTTATTATTTTCATATTTATTGTGTGTTTCATCAATATATGTTTGTATTAAAACATTTGGTTTATGTCTATGTATTAATCATCATTTTTTTGCAAAATAATTGCAGAAAATCATCACTTTTTTACATAGCATTGAATTTTGCATCACAAAACTTCTAAAACTGACAGTGAAATTTAATACAGTGAAACCTCCAAATAAGGGACACTCCGAATAAGGGACACCTCTATTTAAGGGAAAAAACTTGCAGTCCTATAGATGTCCCTTATTTGGAAGTTTTACTGTATAAAAAACTCCGAATAAGGGACACTTCTATTTAAGGGAGAAAAGTTGCAGTCCCATATGTAGGGGGGATTCACTCCGCATCGGTGATGTAAGCACGGGTTCAAGAAAAGACAAAAAAAACTCCAAGAGAAGACGAGTTATTCTTGACACAAAATCTTTTTATTGAAGAGCATCAAGCGTGTAACAAGGCTCCGGTCAACGGTAAGTCCAGTCGACCGGAGGAACGTAGGAGAATATTGTATCACATAACAGTACCAAGGATGAGAGCCGAATGATAAAAATACAATTTTTGAAACCACTCTCTTTGGCGTATTACATTGGTATTTATCGCCAATAACGAACACCAGATGTACATTTTCGATGATAGGAGACATGCATTTGATTTCCGTTACATAGAGTGCAATGAGAATGCTCAAAGTGTAAAATTTGAAATAATTAATGCCAAACGATAAAAGGGTGTATATGGCACCGGAAAACCACAAAGATTGAATTCTTTACCTAGGGTTAACAAGACTCTCACGGGCTCCGAAAGGAAAGGAATTCTAATGAAATAAAATAAAAGACAAACTTAGCGCATCTGGTTCTTAAGTGAATAGCTTTTAACTATGAATAATTACAGGCTAGAAATAACTCTTTAAATGGTTGTTGCTATGGTAAAATATTTACAGTTACATGAACAAACGGATATATGTTGTGGCTTTAAAGAAAGAATTAGAGATAAGCGAAGTCATATTTTAAAGGAAAAAATGGCCGTTAGTAACTGAAAAGAAGTAAAGGGGTCAAAAATCTAGCTTATTAAATAAAGTTACAAATTAAAGGAATATTGTAATTTTAACTAAGGGGGGAAACAATTATTAACTAATATGTAAAGGAAAACGCCTTTACACCATAGGTGTCCCTTATTTGGAGGTTTCACTGTATTTAATAATTTTAGTATAAAAGAATATTTTCTTTCGTTTTATATTTCACACAAGTAAAAATGTGACGAAATAAATCTGACAAATTATGCTACGCCCGAGTTTCCTCAAGATAATATTTAGTTGTAATATATGAAACCGATATAAATCGGGATAAGCAGGGAAGTGGTCAAATTACTATTGTTTAACAAATTAATAATAGTGATTTTTTTTAAGTTTAATTTTTAATAGTGATTGTAATTTATCGAATTTATTTATTAAATAAATATATTTTTAATCGATTAACTATATCGTTATTAGATATGTTGCTTTTTAGTTATATTTAATATATTTTAATTCAGGATTCGCAGAGCTCTACCACTAAATTTTTACCTTATTTTCAATGTATTTCACTGCGGAAAAATATAGCGAAAATTGCGAATCGATGAGGTGGTTGCGGATTCTGTATCTTAAAAATTAAATATAAATTTTCTTATCATTAATAGTGGTGTCAGAGTCCTTACAAAATATTAAAAGTGTGCGAACCCTGTAATTACATCTACTATAACATATAATCTTGTTGTTTTAAACAAATAAGACTTTTTTGATGAGGATTTAAAATGTAAGCACAGCCATGATACCTAAACTGTGATAATACTTAAGTGTCATCTCTATCACCAAAATATACGTATTTTTTAGAACTAGCGACTAACACTTAAACACTTACTTTAACAAATAAATACACTGGAATGTTGCGGAATACGTGCAGAGAATATGTTTAGTAATCTGTTGATTGTATATCGGAAAGTACTTAAATTAATTGCGATGCTATTCATTGACAAGATCAAACGCGTTGTAAATGTTTTATGTGCATTTGAGAACCTATTCGTTAATAGTAAAAAATAAAGCTATTTTTGCAATGAAAAAGGGTTACTTTCGCTTTGTGGGATGAAAACTGGCGCTAATAATACACAGATAAATTGAACGGTGCATATAAAACTTTATTAATTGATTAATTTCTATTGAATTTATCTTGTAAGGATAACCTTACGCAAAACAAATTATGCGTTAAAATATTTTATAAGTGTTTTAACATATGGAAATAAATCGTAGAATGAGAAACAAAAAAATAATGAAAATATACTAATTTGAAAATATACCATTAGAAAAATGCTTTAAATGTAAAAATGCGTATTTTTCAGAAACAAAATTAAATATACATCTATTTAATATAAAATTTACATAGAGCAGAAAAAAATCGGAAACATTCCTGTTTCATAAAAATGATACATGTACTTAATATAAAATTTACATAGAGCAAGAAAAAATAAGAAAAAAATATTTTTAGCACTGTGGTTCTATTCGAGGCACACCTAATTTTAATTTCAAACTTGCAAATAGCACAAAGCATATTTTAATAAAATTTATTAACACGGAAATGGTTAATAGTTCTATGAAAATTACAGTATATTCAATCCATGTTAGCAAAATGTTGGAAATATTAAACAGGATTTCGACATTTGCAAAACTCTCACTGGGCAGTTTAATGTATAACTACTTATTCATTTGAATGATGTACAGTAATCCTCAATTTGAATAAAATAACAACAACCGCGGACCCTTTCATAATCATTTTAAATATATATATGATTTACTTAGATGTACCTTGAAATGTAATTCTAAACTTTATTTTAATTGTTTTTTTAAAAATCTTATTCTACTTTTCGCTTTTTATTAATAATAGTACAACATTAAGAATACAATATATAAAACTTATTTCAACTTCAATTTTTTTTCTTTCAGTGTTTTCCAGTTTATTCAATTTCTGTCTTGATAAATGTTCCATCAATTTTTTCCTCATTTGTCATCATTTGTAAAACGACATAATCATTGTCCCGAAAGCTAAAGTTTGAAACAAATGTTCTGAAGTTCTAAAGCTAAAGCTGTATTCTTTGCAGATTTCAATTATGATTAATGTTATGAAATATAATAATAAATGTACTTAGGTTTAAACTGCCACAGAATATCGTTCTTATAAAATTATTTGGAGCATTAGGAAACATATGTGCCCATTTTTTGAGTTAATAGTTAAAGAATTACTTTTTTTTTCTTTAAATATTTAATGATTATCATATTCCTGAAGTTTAGATATTGAAATTTCAATAAATAAATGACAACTGTTATAATTGAAATAACAACTGATAATTTTGGTGATGTAAAACATGGAACTATGGTTAAATTGGAAATGACATATCCTTAAAGCTGTGATGATTCAATTGTAATCGGTATAACTGTAAATCATTACTGCCGGGAAAAAAATCCACCAAAAAATTTTAATGTATTTTTTTTCTTTATTTAAATGACTTATTAATACGGAATTTTAATCATAATTATGATAAAAATATTGATTTTCATTGGTGGAAATTTACTTTGGTGGTAGCTAGGCACTGCGGTTCTGCCATATTTTAAAAACCTAAGCAATTTCCTGACAGCATCAGTAAAAGAGAGAATAATACTTTGGACTGTTTGTACGAGTAAAAATGAACGAAAATTTTTACCGTATTTGAGAAAGAAATTATGCACGAAAAAGCCGCTAAAAAAAAGGTGGAAATTTCTATTTAAAATTTACTGATGGAGTTTGCCTTAGAAACCGTTGACCCAATGTGTAAAGAAAAAAAAAAATCAGCCACCATTACGTGACAATCTTCTGAGTTATTCCAATTGCAACTGGCAGACTCAGCACAACAGGTCTATTCCTTTTTAGCCATTACTCCTTTCATATCAAATAAAAAATACCGCTAATTAATTATTAAAAAAATTGTTAAAACCACCGTAAAATAGGCGGTGCAAAAGTCGAAGTGCTATCTGACAGCCTACCATTGCAAAAATTATTTCTGTTTTTTCCCTCTAATATTTCGTACAATATTCTTGCTGTTAAATTTTCATCCAAGAAAACACTTAAATTTTAGTTGTGAGAAATTATCCGCTGGCGCCTACATTTGTGCACCTTTGCCATGAAATGTAAAATAAACAAGTTATTGGGAGTATGTAAGTTATTGTGTATTTTATGGTGGATTTAATTACTTAGAGATGAGCATATTCTACAGACTTTATTTAACGCTCTGACACCGGTTTTTTAAAACAGAAATTTTGAAAATACTGAATCGGGAAAATGTTCGGATTAACCCTTTAACGATCATAGCATTTTCATTGCTAAGATGTCGAAATAAATAAATGACACCGGTAATTAAGAACAAATATATTTCTAAATAAGAAAACGGGATTTTTCACATACAAAATAAAAGGGATATTTTTAGATAAAAATACCGGTGTCAGTTTTGCATATCGGAATTAAAATTTTGTGGTTTCGTGGCGAAACCAATGAACGTTAAAGGGTTAAACAAGGCTATATATTTTTTCTAGACATAAGGTAACCGAATAACTGAAGTAATATAATTTATTAGCCGCTTTCGGACGAGCGAAACCTATACGTGTCGTAAAAAGGCTTAAGAATACGTGTTTATTTCCAGGAGAAATAAACTTTTAAATACTTTTACTATAAAATTTGCCTTAAAGGAGCATTTACTCGATATAATAAAGCACAAATTTCTGTTTTTAAAAACCGAATACAAAAATTTGAAAATTTCGAAAAAGTCTCCAGTCGAAAAGGGGTTAAGGAATAAGTTACATGTGATTAAAAATTGGTTTCCTTTTGTATATAGGAATTGGTACATTATCAATAAAACCATAAAAAATTATCTCTCAATTTATAGACTAAATTTTCTGACAAATAAAAACGCCACATTATGTTTTCCCCTAAGCAATTTAGATTCTTTTTGTGGAGAAAAGTTTAAAATCTTAGTTATTCTTACAATTAGTTAAAAAGACTCATTTTTAAAAGGTCGTTGTAAACTGCTAAATATTTTTGTTGCTATTATTGCTGTACTGTTTGCATTAATTTCTAAAAAGCAGAAATTCCCCGTTTTGAACGGAGAAAATTTTTCATCTTGGAAATGGGAGAATACTGAAATGAAAAATAGATGGTAACTTTGTTGCCACTGAATTTTTTTAATTTTCCGGATGTATAATTATACATCTATTTTACAGTGTCGATAAAAGGAAATCGATTTATCAGGCATGCACACATATCATAGTGGCAATCCGTCCCCTGTAAATTTAATTTAAATGCTTATTTCTTAATTTTTTTCTCAATAATTACTCCAGGATTCGTACAGATCCTGGATTTTCCAGATCAAAAACTTGTTTAGTATCAGTAGTTTCAGTAATTTCTTGTAAAAATCGCTCCTAAAATAGGAAAAAAATTTGCGCTTTTAAACTAGTTTAATATTTCTATGAAAATAAAAGATGAAAATATTTTACCTGGAAAATAACAGAATTCTCACGAACCTTGCACTCAAGCTATTCTTAATATTTTAACCCTTTATTTTAACCTTTTATTTTAACCTCATAATGTTTTAAACCTTTCGATAGCGGCGGTTTATTTTTGGACCTCCTAATTTTAAGTTCTAAATGGCCCATTGACACCAGTATAATGTAATGAAATTTTCCTTTCATTTGTCATTTACGACGGGAGCCTCTTGCAAAATTTTTAATGTTTTGTCACCGGTATTAAAAATCAGAAATTTGTGAATTATTAAATTGAGAATATGTTCCGATTAAATAAGGGAAAATTTACCGCATAATTTTACTGGTGGTATTCCTAAACCTACTTGCGGCACGTATACGTATCGCTCGTCTCGAACGGGTTAAATACGTGCACAAAAAGTTTTGTTTAGTTTGAAATAAGTTTTCTTTTAAATACCGGTGTCAATCACCCATTTCAGAATTTTAAGCATAGAAGTATCTTGCCCCTGAAAGAGTTAAAAGCTGTTTAATCATAATTGACCCATAGTATATAATTTTCCAAATATATATATACATATATATATATATACAGGGGTGCAAAAATCTAGGAGCCAGTGGCTAATCTCCCACCACAAAAATTTTAAAGTCTTCTTCGCTCAAAATTTGATAGCAATCTTACTAGAATTTAACACGAAATATTAGATAAAAAGAAATGAAATAATTTTTGTGGTGAGAGACTGCTTGCTGGCGTCTAGATTTTTGCACCCCTGTATATATGTATGTATATATATAAATGCGATTCAGAAATGATTTGAAAATAAAATAAATTTCCTTTTAATATAAATTATCTTTATTTATCTGCAATTGATTTACCATTTGACAGAACGACTGACGTATAGCTAATTGCATCAAATTATAATTTTTGACTGTCTAGAGATTTCAGAACTATTAAAGATTTTAATTTAGATTTTAAAAAACTATTAAAGATTTAAAATTTTTGAAATTTTAATTTTTTCATATATTAAACTCCTATTTTTCTGAACATTTTTATACAATTGTTACTTTGTTATTTCCATTAGAAACGAAGTCATGATTTTCAGTGTTAAACCCGAACAATAGCTGATCAGGCGTTTCCGGAACTTTGAAATCATTTTGAAGTTTTTGAGCATAACGCTTACAATATCTATAAAACTTCTATTTTTTTTAATGTATTTTTTAAAACATATGTTGCATATATAAACTGAACCTGAAAACATTCTTTTATTGTTCCAAAAATGTTTTTTTAGGTATTTACTGTGTTGAAATTTTTAAAATTTTGTTTAAAAACAACTTTGTATTAAAAATACTTTAAATACAAATTTATGAATGTTCAGGGTAAAAATATAATCTGAAGTCTAAGTTGGCACCAAAATTTTCATTCTAGCTACATAATTTATTTTTTAATCCTGTGCGTTTTAATCCTGTGTTATGCCGGTTTTCAGTTCGTCAAATGTCTGACAGTTTGAAGTCATCTGTTTATCCCTTCGATACAGGAACCTTTCACGAAATTTTTAGTGTTTTGTCACCGGTTTTTAAAAACAGAAATTTGTTCCTTATTAATCAATAAAAATGGTCCGATTAAAAAAAGCAAATGTTGCAGTAAAATTTTACTGGTGGAAATAAACAAAGAATATTTTGCCTTTTTGCAACACGTATACGTATCGCTCATCTCCAAGGAATTAATACTAAAACTAAAATTAATACTAACTTTTAATCTCCTCTTAATTGTACTATGAGTTGCAATTTATTTATCTAATTTTCTTTTTAAGTTTATCCGGTATCTATTTCTCGTTTTTTTCCCATTCTTCTAGAGAGTTGGATTATATTAATGTCAAACTTAGAGTCTCGGATAATCCTGCTCCAACGAAAGTTAGGCATTGCATTCTATTAAATAGATGAAATGAAAGAGTATACTCATATTTTCCATTACATTTAAAATCGCATCTTAAATTCAAATACATTTTAAGGTACAAAATGTTTAAAATTATTTTGTTTTCCATTCCATTTAAAATCGCGTCTTTAATTCAAATACATTTTAAGGTACAAAATGTTTAAAATTATTTTGTTTTTCATTTCTTCAAATTTTAGAGTCTTGAGACCCATTAATTCTACAATTGTGCCTACACTTTTATGGCAAAGTTAACTTAAATCTGATAACAACATTATCAGATATTTAATCAATACTGCTATGATCAATTTAGAGATAATTCACATTACAACTGTACGTCATACTATGCAACATTCTAGTTGACTTTCCATGCAGAATAAAATGCATATAAAAGATTAAGTATTCAAAAGAAATATTTTGTCATACAAAACTGAATAGATGAATGATTTCGAATTGATAATACACAGCTGCGAACTAAGGCTTTGTTCTCAAACCATATTGCTAAAAAATTCAACATTTTCATTCCAGTTGCAAAATTTATTTTGCAATCCTGCGCGTAATTTTGCTATGCCAATTTTCTGCTCGTCAAATGTGTGACAGTTTGGAGCCTCCTGTAAACGCTTATTCTGCACTTTGCATTCTTCTAAATGCATGAAATGATGAAAAAAACTTGTATGTTTCACCACAGTTAAAATTGTATCTTAAAATCAAATGCATTTTAAGATGTAAAAATGTTAAAAAGGTCCTTCTTTTTTTTATTCATTCAATCTTAACCGCATCCCTGATTTGTCCATATGTCACATGGACAACGTGTTTTTTGCCAATCATGATTTTCCCGTTCCATGTACGGGCATCTACATTCACATCATGACTTACTACTCTCACCAGTAATTTTTTATTGGAAATTATGTATTATTTAATCTGATTATTTTCTAACTCACTTTGAGAAAATTTTCTGTTTTGAAAAACCGGTTATATAAAATAAAAAAATTAAAAATTCAGTCAAAGACATGAAAAAAATAGGCATTATTGGAAAGATTTTTTCCAAAATATTGATCAGTTAAACGGTTAACCCTTTGCGTCGCAGGACAAATTCACTGCTTAAGTGTTAAAATTAATGACTGACACCGGAATTCGAAAACAACTTTATTTGTAAATAAGTAAACGCTATATTTCATGCATTCAATAAACCGTAATTTTTTTAAACAAAATTCCGGTGCCAATGTGGCATTTGGGAATTAAAATTAAGTGGCATATCTACCACTGCGCCGTAAAGGGTTAACAATCTCGAGACTCGCTGATACCTTGCCGACGAGTGACACATATGGGTGTCGAAAAAAGGCTTAAGAATCCTTGTTTATCCCCACCAGTAACATTTGCCTTATTTAATCAGAGTTTTTAAAAACCTGCGACAAAACATCAAAAATTTCGTAAAAGGCTTCCTTCGCGAAGGAGTTAATCTGGCAGCTGTGTCTGTCCTTTTATGATATAGTCTAATTAAATTTTGTAACCACATTATAAGATATTTAGTCAATACTGCTATGATCGATTTAGAGATAATTAACATTACAACTTTACATCAATCATTCTTTGCCACATTCTATTTTATTTTTCACACTGATTAAACTTTACAAAAGACTATGTATTCAAAAGAAATACGTTGTCATACTAAACTGAATGTATGAATGATTGTGAATGGTTAATACACAACTGCTAAGACTTAGTTTCAAAACATATTGTTTAAGAATTCAAAATTTATAGCAGTTATGTGCAATCTCTCTATTGAAAAGGCATTTATCGTATGAAAAATAAATACACGATTATTTAGCTTATAGACATTATTGATATCATAAATCAGTGTTTAACCCTTTCCGGCACGGGCAAAATCTGTTATAAAATAAGAAATTATTGACTGGCACCGGAATTCACAAACGGATTTTTTAGATATTATGAATTCCTTAATTTAAGCTTTTATTGTAAAAGCAAAATTTTACTAAAATATTATTGGTGCCGTTTGCCAGATTGGATTAAAATTAGGTATCCCAGACCGGGCACAGTGTGCCGAAAAGGGTTAAATAAACAATTTGTTTGCTATTTGAAGTACAATAAAGTTACCTGTCGTAACAAATTTTGTAACGAGTGCTGGAAAGGAAAATATTCATTTATGTTTTCTCCGTTTTAAAAGTGTAATATTAGAAATAATTATTTAATTGAAGTATATAATATGTTTCTTTAGTTGAATAATTTACGTAACTATTGAAGCAGAAACAAAAGATTATTTCAGTTTAAAATTACTTAATGTATTGTGTTTAATTATTAAGCAAAATGGGGCTCTCGATGATTATACTTACCAAATAACAAGTTTAAAATTTTTAAAGCAAGTGAAAACATAGTTAAGTAAAAATAGTTAATAACCAGTAGAAACTTTAGTAGTAACTTTAAAAGCTATTTTAGATAATAATTAATGTATAATATCTAATTTTCAACAAGAAATTAATAAATGCAATTGAGAAATGATTCCGAAAATAAAATAAATCTCGTTTTAATATCAATTATCTTTACTTATCAGTAATTGATTTTTCGGTAAAAAGAACGACTGACGTACAGTTAATTATACCGAATGACAATTTCTGGCTGCTTTTAATTCTGCATATAACTGTGCTTGCCGTTTTATGGTAAAATCTGCTTAAATCTGGTAACCACGTTATCAGATATTTAATCAATACTGCTACGATCGATTTAAAGATAATTCATATTACAACGTTACGTCATAATTTGCAACATTCTATTTTACTTTACATACAGAATAAACTGTTTACAAAAGACTATGTATTCAAAAGGAAATACTTTATCATACTAAACTGAATAGAAGAATGATTTTCAATGGTAAATACACAGCTGCAGTCTAAGGCATAGTTTCAAAACATATCGCTAAAGAATTAAAAATTTATTGTTGTTATGTAGTTATGTGCAAACGGTCTTTTGAAAAGCTATTTATTACATTAAAAATAAATACATGATTGTTTAGCTACACAAATATTTCTTCATATCATAAATCGATGTTTAAATAAATTATTTGTTTGTTGTATGAAGTACAATGAAATTATCTTTCGTAACAAATTTTATAACGATTGCCGGAAAGGCAAGTATGCATTTATGTTTCTGTATTTTAAAAATATAATATTAGAAATAATTATTTAATTGAAACATATAATATGTTTGTGTTTGTTGAATAATTTACGTAACTATTGATGCAGAAACAAAAGATGACTTCAGTTTAACCCTCTAAGCGTTTGGCCCGTAATATTCCGTACACGAAGCTCCAGGTTTCACTGCAATATAAGCAATGTTTAAGATATTATAATTCTATAAATTTAATGAATTTTCAAAGTATTGAAGAATGATTAAGACTCTCAAGAATTACATTTATATTCCTAAATAAGATTTTTATGTAATATTGAAAGAATCATATTTTATTAGCAATTAAGACAAAATGCAGAGAAAACAACATTACAAATTTACCCATTTGCAAGACGCTTGGAGGGTTAAAATTACATAATAAATAGTTCTATTTATTAATCAAAATGGAATTCCATGGCTGCCAACTTCTACGCCTATTTACAATCAAATAAACATTTTAGAAACAGAAATTTTAGTAAATTATTAAGAATATATATTGTAATGCATAACATTGAATATATTTGTTATACATTTTACTAAAACTTTTTTGTGGTTTCAATCATGTTTATAAGATTTAAATAGGCGTAGAAGTTGGCAGCTCTGGAATTCTCAAAGATTACTCATGCTTTTCAATAACAAGTTTTAAACTAACATTTTTTGCATATAGCGAAGTTTGTACGCTTCAAGAATTATCAAGCATCTTGTATCAGCAATTTTGTAAGGTACTTATTTGCCTTATTTAACCCCTTGGGGACTAGCGAAACGTATACGTAACGCAAAACGGCTTAAGAAGCCTTGTATATCTCCTATAGAAACATTTTACAGTAAAATTTGCCTTATTTAATCGGTGCATTCTCTCGATTTAATAAGGCACACATTTCTGTTTTTAAAAACCGGTGACAAAAAATTCAAAATCTCGTAAAAGGCTACCGTCGTGAAGGGGTTAAAGTCGATACCATGCATTTAGAATCACCTTGTTTAGAGAATTGCGCATGCATTTAAAAAAAAAAAAAAACTATGCTACACAATTTCCAATACAAGATTCATAGTTGTACATTTTCAACATCAAATCGTAAAATGAATGTTACTCGCCTGAAGGGCAAGTAATACTGTGTTTGTAATATGAAAATTATCGGAAAAATCGAAACTTTTTTTTAATAAGAAAAGACAATTTTTCATCACTTTCCCATCAGTTAAAAATATAAAATTTCGTTAAAGGTTTCTGGCGAGAATATTTTGTAAATTAGCGGGATAAAATATACCGCACCGCCCCACAACAGTTTTGAATGTGGATCAGATTCCGTAATTTCCTGCGTATAATCCGCGGATCAAACAATTATTTTTAAAATTGAATATTTCCAACAAAGCGAAAAATTGCCCAGGCCGGGAATCGAACCGAGATACTTGGCATACAAGGGAAATGCTTTACCTGTTAATCTAACTTGGCGATAGTATCTGGGTTCGATTTCTGGCCTGGGCAATTTTTCGCTCAGTTGGAAATATTCAATTCGTATGATTACTTTACCAATTAGTTAGATTGTGTTGAAAATAATAATTATTTTTAGACCAAGAATTTTTTATAAAAGAATTATAATTTAGAACAAGTGAACAAGTTAATCGCTTATATGGACTTCCTAGTTGCGGAGCAACTTAACATCCAGGATACAGTGTATTTCATCAGATTGCCGTAAATATTTGTCTTTGATCACTAAATAATATTTCCGGGTCTTAAAAGATTTATTTGATCCGCGGATTACACGCAGGAAATTACGGTAATCTGATCCACGTTCAATATTTTTCGAGCCAGATCTATTTTTAAATAACGAAATCAAAAAGACATGGCTTGGTATAGCGGTAATTAAGGAATGCCAATGCGTCGTGATACCTCTATGCGCTCTAATGAATTTGAATAAAAACATGGTGATAAATTTCGAAAAATCTAAAATGTAAACTTTTAAGAATGCTGGTGGTGTCCCGCGGGTAATTTCAGAGTTGGAAGAACAAGGTTAAATGTAATGAGATTCCCACCTGAACATTTGGGCAGCATTGAAGGGTTTTCTAACAACAATCAGCTTAACATGAAGTCTTGCAATAAAAGTGGCCAGATAAATTCTTAGTAGAAGAACGAAAAAAATATATAATTTCTCATCTATTAAATTTTCTGATTAGAAATTTCTTTATCCTAGATCAAATTAACCAACAGTTTATAAGTTAAGTTAAAATTTTGCAAGAATGTGGACCATGTAACAAATATTTAAAAACATATAGCATTAATTAGCATACATTTAAAAGCTATACAATCATAAAATTTTATTAACCGATCATCTAGTCATATCTAAAAATTATGTAGTAATCCCTGTTTTTAAATTTGTATTATTTTTCACCGACATTTTTTTCCCGAAATTAGCAAAACCAGTCTCTGATATTCTCACAAAGACATTTTTAAATTTAAAATCAAAAATATTTTAGGAATACGCTTTCATGGGACATAATCTAACAATATTTTACGTTATGTTTTATTAATTCCACAGTAAATCAATTCATAACACAGTTTTGATTTTTAAAAATCGAAACATCTACAATTTTTATCTGTTTAATGATGGCTGTTTCGTGATTATAAAAGACAAAGTTTCGTAGTGGAAAAAGTATTTGATACTTTGAATAAAATCTTTTTTTTTTAATTGACTGCTCTCTTTTTAAAATAACTTTTAAATGCTGTATTGAAGAATATTTTATTAAAATTATCTTTGTTTTATAAAAAATTGAGTAACGCCGTTCCATTTTCTTTTTACCTGAATACCTGCTAGTTTTGTTCATTTCTAAAAAATTTAAAAAAAGGCCTAATGACACTGTAAATTAATATATTTAACACTAAAATTCTGGGTAATTTTACAAAAGTTTTACAAAAAATATTTAAAATATTTTGTTTATTTATTTAATTAATTTTATTCAATTTTTCTTCTTATTCGTGAACATTTTCTCGATTGAATTCGGAATTAGGCTACTGATCTGTGTCGAATTGATACCTGTTCAACGTTTTTGTGTTAAATTAGAGTACAATCATAAGACATACATGCTTAAGTATTTAACCCTATTATTTAAACATGTTTCAGATCAAAGCCACTAAAATTCCCTCTCGCAAATTATTTATAATGTTTTTATGCATCTACCTTGAATCTAAATTTAGAAATTTTCTTAAAAGTCAGTTAATGGAAGTCAGTTTGTGTAATTTCATCTCAGAGTGATACTTGTGAAAAAAAAGCCCAACATTATCCAAATACAAATGCTCTCTCAGGTACATTAAAGACAAAATACATTTTCAAAAGGAAAAATCACCAATGTATCCAACTATCATATGATGCTCCATAATATTAAAGGACTTAAAATAAAAACCACGTATGTTTCAAAAAGATTGTTAGGGAGAAATATCACATCATTCCAGTTTGTCATTCCCAAAAGGGAATAGAATAGGGAAATTTAAATCATTCGTGAAATTAAACAATTGTAATTTAATGAATTTTTAATCCTTTGTATTTGTAAATTAGAAACTTCGACTTTGAACATTCATTAATGTGTAAATATCTTTCAGCCTAAAAGCTTATGCTGCATATATTCAAGATTTAATATCAAAACTCATTTTATATTTCAATTATTATTGCTTTCTCTTGTATAATATTTCATTCCTTTTTATGTTATTTGAAACAGTTTCTAAACAAGAATAAAGCTGTTATCTCATATCTATATAATGGCGTTTTATTATAAAAATAATTTTTAATTTTCGAAGCTGAAGATAAACACTATATTCAATTCTTTAACTAACACTAACTGTATTTTTAGGGAATAGAAGTTTTACCAAAGACGAAAATAAACGTCGTCTCGATTTCTTTTTTCTCCAAGGCTAACGGTCATCAACACTCACATAAGACAACAACGTCACATTAAGCATTAACTCTAGAACTACTGGAAGTCGTCATTTTGACCGCCACATTACGGGCATTTATCGGTTCAAATTAGAAATCTAATTATGAAAATAGCTTGCAATTAAAAGAAGAAGGAAAAAGTTCAATAATAAATTGCAACTGTTTTAAATCAAAATTCTGATGTGAAATATTTTTTATAAAACTTGACTCAAATTTTCAGTATCTCTAGTTTTAATTTTTATAAAAAGGGTATACGCCGCACCTCAGATCAGTGTTGCCAGATTGTCAAAAGCCATTTTCGCCAAAATTTCTGAAAATTTCCCCAAATCAGGCCTTTTTTCAGAAAAAGTCCCCAACGCAATTTGTGCTCAAAAAGGCAAGTTTTCAATTTTCAATTTTCCGTTATAAATTTTTTTAACCAATTTAAAGTCAATTTTTTCCCCAAATCAAGCATTTTTTTTTAAAAAATTCCCCATTTACAAAAAAAAAAAAAAAAAAAAAAAAAAAAAAGAGTTAAGCATTTAAATTTAACAGATTTTTGCATGTATATTCGCAGCCACACTGTAAAAAATTTGGCGCTTTTTCTGCATCGTCACTCCCCTGCTTTTATAGAATATATCGCTTTTGACCCATGAGAATGCTCCATAATAGGCCGAAGTAATCGTTTTCTATATAAGCGGTGGAGTGACGATGCAGCAAAAGGGTCAAATTTTTAACAGTGTAATCGACGAGAATAAGAAATAAATTTTACAATGACATAGGCTCATTTACACTTATTATTTAAATTGTTGCGAGTCGGTTATGCTGGCCTATCATTACATTACCTCAATCTACGCTTTTTATAACAATAACTTTTTCAAGGTTTTGACCATCTCTAGTTGGGGTTTGAATGAATCAAAGATGATGTTGGCATTAACTACATTTATCTGACTTAACCTTTTGATTACGGACTAAGATAATAACTACTTTTATATTCATACGTACCAGAATTAACAAAAGAAATTTCCATTGGTTTACTTCGCTGGAAATTATTCTAATGTAAGTATATTGAAGAAGATTGTTTCCAAAAAGTAGAGCGAATATAGTAGAGAAGTAGTCTTTGGGATGGCTTATGTCCCAACCCCGTAATCAAAGGGTTAAACTATAAAACATGATTTTCATTTTTTGTCATCCCTTCTGAAGCATCTATGTTGTATTAATCATTGTGATTTCGGCAATAATATAACAAATATAGTTTATTTTAATATCTTTAAATATTACATCAAATGAAAGTATCGTAGATTTAGTAATGTAAAGGTCTAAATCGTTTAAGATCTCAGAGTTTTCATTCAAGTTTCTTATGAAAAGAACTAGAAGAGCTGCTGTATTCATTGCGTAACTGTCAATTATAAACGTAGCAATGTGATTGTAGTATGCAATTGGAGATCTTGTAATTGCAAATATCTCTATTGGTATTCCATGAAACACAAATTAATAAGCATTAATCAACAACAAATAAAAGTTATAATTTTTTTTTAATAGTATAAATATATACTATTAAATGAAAAATATATCTGTGCTTGTGTGTCCGATCGCGAAGACAAGACAATCTGCCTCATTTACTTATCTGAAAATTCAAGTGGGGGATAGTCCAAGGCAGATCGTGATGAATTAGTAGTACATGCAAACGGTAAGTAAGACCATGAGAATAATGATTTATATCTAATATTTCTATGTTTTATTTTCGTTTTCAAAGTCAAAATCGAAAGATCCAGTATTGGAAAATGTCTGAAAGTAAAAATTTAAATTGGAAAAACAATTCCCCGTTTTTCCCCAAAAATGTTCATAGTCCCCAAACATGTCCCCAAGAATTACTTGTCCCCAAAAAATTCCCCTGAAGTTTCAAAATTCCCCAAATTGGGGACAAAATCCCCAATCTGGCAACTCTGCCTCAGATAAGTCGATTTCCAATCAGTATTTACACTGGTGTCCAAAATTTAAGCATAATTGGTAATTAAGTAATTATTTTTAAGTAATGAAAGAAATATGAATCGGAATGTGCTGAAACTCCAGGTGTGTAAACAAAATAGTACGCGTCACATATTTTCGCGAAGAGTTTTCCCCGAAATCGAACAGGGGACCGTCCACAAATTGAAAAAGAACGAAGATCTTTTGGATAACCCTATCAAAACTAATGTAGCAAAAGCGTTCAAACTGCACATTATGATTAATTGGCTTATTGTAATGTACCGTGTTAATTTTTACAAGGATAGCATGTATACTCGTAGAGAAATTAAGGTTTTTATAAAAACAGTCCTAAACTTTTCCAAGTTTTTTGCTTATAATATGCAGAGTTCTTATTATAAAATAATGTTCTTTTCTGAAAATATGACAAACATCATTGTACACAATACCCTGTCATCAGAATTTAAAAATAATAAAAATTGTATGAAAAATGAGTATGTTTAGTAAATAATTTTTCATTGCGCATGCGTCAACGATATCAAAATGTCATCTGCATATTGTGTTAGCTAAATGTATAGAGCAACTTCTGTAAAAGTTTCAAAAACATAGCTTGAAAATTCTGAAAATGGGAGCCTATAGAATCAACTCAAAATCCGTTATTCCTAAAGGAAGCAAAAAAATCAGGGGTTTTACCTAAATATAGTTGTACGTGCAATATTGTGTAAGCACTAAACAATGGAATATGGATACAGCCCCTCATCTTTTTGCTTCATTTAGGGAATAAAGGATTTTGATCTCATTCTATCAACGATAATTTTCAGAATTTTTAAGCTATGTTTTTGAGACTTTCACAAAAGTTGCTCTATACATTTAACTAACATAATATGCAAATGAAATTTTAATAGCGTTCACGCATGCGCAGTAAAAAATTATTTAGTAAACCTGCTCATTTGTCATACAATTTTTATTATTTTTTAATTCTGATGACAGGGTATTGCGTACAATGATGTTTGTCTTTTTTTCAAAAAAGAACACTATTTTATATTATGAACTCTGCAAATTATAAGCAAAAAACTTAGGACTGTTTTTATAAAAACCTTAATTTCTCTACGAGTATACATGCTATCCTTGTAAAAATTAACACAGTACATTACAATAAGCCAATTAATCATAATGTGCAGTTTGAACGCTTTTGCTACATTAGTTTTGACAGGGTTATCCAAAAGATCTTCGTTCTTTTTCAATTTGTTGACGGTCCCCTGTTCGATTTCAGGGAAAACTCTTCGCGAAAACGTGTGACGCGTACTATTTTGTTTACACACCTGGAGTTTCAGCACATTCCGATTTATATTTCTTTCATTACTTAAAAAAAATTACTTAATTACCAATTATGCTTAAATTTTGGACACCAGTGTATTTTAAGTAAGATGCAACTTGCAATTGCTTAGCATTTATTTAACTTCATCGTTTAAATAAAGTTTACGGTAGATAAAGAATTAATTAATTCGCGGCGTATACGCAGTAAATTGCGGTATTTCATAGTTGCCAACTTCCCGCTTTTTTTAAGCGAAAAAACCTACGTTACACCAAAAACATTATTGAATTAAATGTTTCTTCATTCGATATGGTAGTTACTCAAAACCAATATGTTTTCATTTATTTAAAAAAATTCTGGTTTAAAGTTCGTTTTGCTATTAAAATAAAGCGGGAGGTTGGCAAGTATGAGTATTTAATAATTATATCTTGCTCTAATTGAGGCATTCTGTGAATGGCAGTAAATCAGAACATGTTCGTCAATCACATTAATGTACACAACTGCAATTTCTGATCAATCTGCATAGTGGTTTGCGTCTTTACATCCAATCCAACCTGTTGTAGTTCTTACTCAATCAAACCTCTGAAACATCTTTTTCAATAAGTTTTGTGGTTTAACGATTTGGGCGGCACAGCACATGTATTCTTAAAATGCTGAAATGATTGAATGACACCAGAATTTAAAAATCGAATTTATTTCAAAACAGATAGCCTCCCCCCCCCCCTTTTCTTTTTTACGTATTTGATAAAATTAAGAATTTCATTTCAAATTTCTGGTGCCAATACGGCATTTCGCAATTAAAATTAAGAAGGAAACATTTTATCCCACCGTCCTTCAAGGGGTTAACTAAATTATAACCTTTCTCTTTATTACTTAGACGAGCCTATTACTCATATGTACGAAATGTGGTACTATTTTATTGACTGTGAACGAGCATGCATTTCGAAACAAGTAATGGAAATATTTTTTGTTTTGCCTAAATACACGTGAATATATCTGACATGGTAGAGTCATACATGCATAATTTCAAAACTGTTGCTAAAAATGTAAATTTCATTACTGATAATGTCAAAATGATAATATTTAATTATACACTATAAAAAATGTCTGCAGAAACTTTTCTGCAGCAGAGATTCCAAGAAAAGCTGATAAAAACTAGGACTTTGTTCCTAGTTTACAGGACTTTGCCATTAGGTAAAAAAGTTATGCCTGTATTAACACAAAATTTGCTGAATTTGACCGCTTATCTGGAAAAAGTGACATTTTCCATAAATTTACTGGAGTATTTCACTTAACCCTTTAACGATCAGAGCATTTTCATTGCTAAGATGTAAACATAAATGATTGACAACCGGTTATTAAGAACAAATATATTTCTAAATAAGAAACCGTGATTTTTCACATACATAATAAAAGTGATATTTTTAGATAAAAATACCGGTGTCAGTGTTGCATATTGGAATTAAAATTTTGTGGTTTCATGGCGAAACCAATGAACGTTAAAGGGTTAAACCACCGTAAATTTACACTTGTTTGCAGAGTATATTAAATTATCTTAGAAATAAAAGATGTCTCAATTTTTATTATTAAATTTTACAGGAAACATTAAATCTAAACTCCATGCATTTTTATTATTAAAATTTGACAGAAAACATTTATTTTAAATTTCATACACTATTCCATCCATATAGCTAAATATTAAATTTATATTCACCAATTAATGTACAATTCGAAATTATATACAAATATCGGAATGCCTTAAAAGGGTTTATTGATTAAATAATCCTAAATTTCCATCAAGTGTTCTTATTAATACTTTAAATTAATGTTTGGTTAATTATTTAATAATATTAATTAATTAAATTAAATGCAAGTATAAAAACATAATAATTTTCAAATAGTAATAATCTGATGACTAACTGCAATTCAACTTTTATGCATTTTTGCTACCACAAAAATTTTACAGTAAATATTGTCATATTTAATCGTCGAAATCTTAAGATAAAACAAATGAAAAATCGCTGTAAAATTTTAAGGGTAGCAAAAATGCAAAAAAGTCGGCAGCCATACTAACTATACAATCCATATTGCTCTTATTTCATCGATTTGACACCCATTTCAAAACAAATCACTCAAGATATTCCTGTCTTATCCAATTTCATACATTTCAAATAATTCCAAGTTTTCTCAACGGTAAGAGTTTTAAAAAAATGTCGTCTACCTGTATCAAAGACTAAAGAAAATACTTGACAAGAGTGAGCGATATTCGCCATAAATCACAGCAGCTTATGATAATAAAAGAGATGACAATCCTTTAGAAAAGCAATAATTTTGAGTACTCTGGTATCATCAATTTTATGGCTTTGCCTGCACCCTATGACATTTTAAGTACGTGCGTTTCAGCGAGTAATTTTATCTTCACAATGCGATGACATCAAACTTATTTAGTTACTATTTATTTATTTTTCATTAAGTATTTTGTGAAACATATATTCCATTTTTCTATACGTCACTTTTTATTTCTTAAATTGTGGCTCAAATTGAGAATTTTCATTGCTGTTAAAATTAATTTAGGAATTTTTTAATAATACATATAAATGTCCTACATGCATATAAAGCAGTCAAAAATGTGTTAATTTAGATTTGTAACAGTAAAAATTCTCAGGAAACGTTCAATTTAAATCTCATATACTGATTTATCTTATAGCAAAATTTCCAAATTGCTTAATGTTTAATATGAATTAATGCTAGGTATTTACTAATTGTATGTGTAAAAATAAATGGGTATCTTTCAGATGATAATCGTTTGGATTATTCATCAGATGAATAAGTGTATAATGCAATTTTCTCTTACTTTATTCTTTTTACAAACATTTCAAAACAAATCTTAGAAGACATTCCTGTCTTATCCAATTTTATATATTTCAAGAAATTTTCATGTTTTTTCAACAGTGAGTGTTTAACCCATAGCTGCCAACATCTTCCGCTTTTTTGGCCCGGAAAAATTTTATAGAAAATTTTACCATTTCAAATCGCCGTAATGTGCCGATTAAATAATTCAAAAATTACTATTAAATTTTTCCGGGCCGAAAAATCAGAAGAGTTGGCAGCTATGGTTTAACCTTCCTACCCTGAATGGGTTTAATCGACCCGGTCCTATAATGCGTTTCATTCGATTCAAACCAGAAAATTTTTCATAAAGTAAATTAAATAAATAATACAAAGATTTAAGTTAAATAAGTATGTTAATCGGATTTAAATAAAAATTCTGGTGTTAAATATTTTAATCAAGTTTGAGTGAAATTGCAACAGGGTAGGAAGGTTAAAAAAGGTTGTCTATCTGTATCAAACACTCAAGAAAATATTTGACAAGAAAGAGTGATATTCGCCATAAATCACAGCAGCTTATGATAATAAAGAGATGACAAGCCTTTAGGGAAGTAATAAATTTGAGTACTCTGGTATCATTAATTTTATTGCTTTAGCTACTCACTATGACATTTTATGTACGTGCGTTTCAGCGAGGAATTTTGTCTTCACAATGTGCTGACATCAATCTTATGTTGTTACTATTTATTTATTTTTCAAAAGGTGTTTGGTGAAATATATTTTAAAACATATATTCCATTTACGTGATTTTTTTTTATTTCTTAAACTGTTGATAAAATTGAAAAGTTAAATTACTGATAATATTAACTTCGGAATTTTTAATCATATATTAAAATGTCTCTACTTAGTTTTTTAACAGTTAAAATGTTTCAGGAAACGTTAATTCTAGATTCCATACACTGCTTCATATGTATGCATATTATATTATTAATTTTTCCTTCGCGATATCTACTTTTTTTCTTTTTATTTCGCTAAATTACCAGCATATTCATTAATTTCCTACTCTTTTATAATACCTATCTAAAATCCCTGTCGGCTTGGCCTATAGGCGGAGGTAGATTTCAAAGAACAAAAAAAAAAAAAAAAAAAGGATTAGAGAGAAATCCAGTTTAACAGCTTTGTTTGGCTATTTTTGAAAAAAAAATTATGTTCAATTTTCTGTAAGAACTAATTTTAGCAGAATCATCCTAATTGAAATTCGCTCATATGCCCATTTTGACAGCATATTTCGAAATATATTCTGACTTTATTAAAAAATCGGTCAATACAGTACATTGTATGTTTCTAAATAAGAAAAAAATGTCAATTGAATGCGTTTGAAAGCAAAATTCAATTTAAAAATGAGTCATAAATTAAGCAATTTGTTATATGAATACATGAACAATTCTTGAATAACGATCGCTACGGGAAATTTTGTGCCCACTTTGAAAGCTTTTTTATAAATATATTTTGCCTTTATCAAAACACTGACCGATACGCCACATTATACAGTTCGTAAGTAAGAGAACCTGTCCATTGGATGCATTTTAGAGCAAAAATTGATTTTAAAATGAGTCAGAAAAAAAGAAATTTGTTATAAAAATATTTCTTCTATTTTTCAATCACGCTCACTAAGAGAAATTTTGTTCAAAATAATCATTTTGGCAGCCTTTTTTAAAATAAATTCTGCCTTTATCAAAAAACTGGCCAATACATCACAATATATAGTTTATAAATAAGAAAACCTGCAATTTGTATGCGTTTAGAATCAAAAATTTTAAAATGCATCAGAATATAAGCAGTTTGGATTTCAGGTTTTTTCTTCAACTCCTATTATTGTTTAATTTATTTTTGCAATAAGAATTGGTCTTATGAAAAACTTGTCAGTATAAAAGTTGTAGATATTATTGAGAAGCTGTAAAATAAATTTAATTGGATTTGATAGTTGAAGAATTTACAAAGTTATGTTTTTTTTTCCATCCCCCTTCTTTTTGTTTTTGTTTTCGTTTTTAATTTTCTTTATTTTTACCTGTAAGAGTTAGTCCTATCAAAAACTTGCAAACACAAAAGTTTTAGATAATTTTGAGAATATTTATAAAAATGTTAGTTGGATTTAATATTTGGAGAATTGACAAAGTTATAGTTTTTTTTTCTCCCCAAAACCCTATTTTTTTCGCCCCTTGAGCCCATTTTTAACTTTATCAAAAATCTGTCTTTCATAAACTTTTGGCCCATTGTTTAGAAGTAATATACACTTTAAACTGATTCGATATCAATTTTCATTAAGTTATGAACAGGGGTGCAAAAATCTAGGCGCCAGCAGGCAGTTTCTCACCACAAAATTTATTTTGTTTTTCTTCCTCTAATATTTCGTGTAAAATTCCTGCTAGAATGCTATTAAATTTTGAGCGAAAACAACTTTAAAATTTTAGTGGTGAGAGACTACCCTCTGGCGCCTAGATTTTTGCACCCCTGGTTATGAAGTTTTTTCTGTTTTTACCCACTATTTCGACCCCCTTGGTCCGATTTTGCCCATTAACGAACTTATACCCTTTGATTTTATGTACCAGTTTGGTGGAGATTGGTGCAGAATTATAGAAGTTATCGTGTCCATAAAAAGTGATATATATATACATTCAGGGTGTCCAGCAAATAACACCCTGATTTCAAAATTAAATTTCTCAAAAACGAAGATCTAGAAAATAATGCGGTAAACGGTTTGTTTATTAGGTAAGTTGTAAAAATCTTATAGAAGTTTCAAACGGTGAATATTTTAAAAAGATTGTGTTCTAATTAAAACAATGCCTGATTTGGCATTTTTCTTGTTTTACTTTTTTATTTATTTATTTATTTTTATTTATTTATTTATTTATTTATTTATTTATTTACTTTTTTGCAGAGAACAAAATTTTTGGCGTACAGTGCCATATTTTAACGATTTTTGGAAAAAAGTTTCAAAATTTCAAAAATTAAGCTCGAAAAATCGATAATATGACACTGTACACTGAAAAACCCACTCCCTACAAACAATCTAAAACAAGAAAAATGTCAACTCCAGTATTCTTTGCAATCAGAACACAATCTTTTGAAAACATTCACTGCTCGAATTTTTTGTATAACATTTTTACAGCTTACCTAATAAACAAACCTTTTATCGCATAATTCTACCGACCTTAAATTTTGAGAAATTTAATTTTGAAATCAGGGTGTTAATTGCTGGACACCATATATATATATATATATATATATATATATATATATATATATATATATATATATAACTGATGCGAATGCAATAGGTAGTATTTCATACGAAATCTACCTAATAATTCTATTAACCACTTAATTGTCGCATTAAATTACGGTTTAAAAATTCAAATTCATCATTGCCACCACTTCTTCGAAAAAAAAAATATTCTTTCTATTTAATGACATTTAAAATTGTACCAGAATAAAACCAATTACATTATTTTATAAAATTGGTGCAAATTCAAACAATTCTAGCTACCACTATTTTCATGCAGAATACTTTCGCTTATAATAATGACAGAAACTTTGCAATTAGATAAGACAAATGTCACTTATCAAATATTCTCGTAGCAAACATTTTTTTTTTTTTTGGGGGGGGGGGGAGGGCGAAAAAATTTTCCCATCACTAGTTTAAAAGTACTGCTTTTCAGAGCAATTTTATGCAAGTTGTGAGTGTTGATAACTTCTAAAAGGCAAAGGGTTAATTATTCCGGAAATTGATCCAGGACGATGATGAATCCAAACGGCAATTTTATTTAGAAAACGATTTTAGAGTGAAATGTACCACGTTGAAAATAAATACATTTTCATTAGAAACTTTTCCGGTTTAAAACGTTTTTGTCTTGTATCAAGCTCCGGTATAATTAAGAGATGCTGACATCTATACGAACAGCGAAATTTAAAACTTGTTTACACTAATTGATAAACAGCTCAACAATTCATACAAATATGGGAATGCTTTAACCACATGCGGGGTGGTAGTTTCATAGATATGCCGCTTAATTTTAATTCCCAAACGCCACATTCGCACCGGAATTTTGTTAACCCTTTCCGGCACACTGTGCCCGGTCTGGGATACCTAATTTTTATTCCAAACTTGCCAACGGCACCAGTAATATTTTAGTAAAACTTTGCTTTTACATTATTAGCTTAAATTAAGGAATTCAGAATATTTGAAAAATTCGTTTGGGAATTCCGGTATCAGTCGATAATTTCTCATTTTAGTACAGATTTTGCCCGTGCCGGAAAGGGTAAAAGAAAATTGCGGTTTATTGAATGCGTCAAATACAGCGTTATCTTATTTAGAAATAAAGTTGTTTTCAAATTCCGGTGTCAGCCATTAATTTCAATACTTAAGCAATGAATTTTCCCTGCCCTGCAAAGGGTTAAAAGGTTTCAGGTTTTAGATTAAGAAGTCCTAAATTTCCTATAAATGTCCTTATTAATACTATTTTGAAATATTTTTTGGTAATTGATTATTAATATATAAAATAACAAATAGGTACCTTCCAAATCGCAATCATTCTGCTTATCGATCCCAGCGTAAATGTATAAAGCAACTTGGCCTTACTTCATCAAATGCAATTATACTTCAAAACAATTTTAAGAAGACTTTTCTGATTTATAAAACTTAATATACTTAAAAGAATTTCAATGTTTACTAAATAGTGATTGTTTTTTTTTCTAAAATCGCATATCTTTATGAAAGTCTAAAGAAAAATCCTGACAGGAGAGAGTGATATTCGCTGTAAATCACAGCAGCTTATGATAATAAAAAAAAGATGACAAACATTTAGAGAAGAAATGAATTAGAGTACTCTGTTATCATTAATTTTATGGCTTTACTTCCTCCCGATGACATTTTAAGCACACGCATTTCAGTGAGTAATATGTATTCACAATGCGATGACATCAATCTTACGCAGTTACTATTTATTATTTTTTAATGTGTTTTGTGAAATACGTTTAAAAAAATATATTCAATTGGTACAAACGTGCTTTATTTATTTTTTAAATTGTTATGTACATTACTCATATTTTTAATTAAGAATTTTTAATTTTATTTAAAAATGTCTCTACTTAGATTTTTAATAATAAAATTTCTCAGGGAGCGTTTATTCTAAATTTCATATACTGCTTCATTTGTATAGCAAAATTTCAAACTTGTTCACACTAATTCGTCGACAATTTGAGAATACACATAAATATAAAAATGTCCTAAAGGGGTTCAGTTTATGGCTTAACCCGTAAGGCATGTCGACGTCACTGTGACGTCGTAGTGAAGTGACTTTGTGACCATCAATCGTGAATGTGACGTCGATGTGAAGTCACAGTGACTAAAATGTGAAGTCGTTATGGCCGTTTTAGAGCTTTCTGTGACATCACATTGTGACCACTATGTGAAGTCATGGTGTGACAAATTTGTGAAGAATGTGTCATTTGTGACTACTTTAACATTAACATTGTTACGAAACTGTGACAAAAACGACGCTATCTAAATTGCCAGAAACATGTTTTTTAAAGTAAACAACATGTTTTGAAGATTTTTTGTAATTTTCTAAAGATTTTTAAGAAAGTCACATCTCAGTCACAATGTGACGTCACTGAGGGGTGGCATTTTTGTCACAGATGTGATGTCACTACAGTGACTCACACTGACGTCATTGTGACGTCACTGTGAACATGCATGCTATGAAGAAAGTACTCTTTAACACTAGAACGCCGGGAAATTTTACGTAAAATTTATAAAATACATTTAAAACCAGAAAAATAAGTTGGAATTATTTAGTTTATTCGTTTAGCTCATTTCATTGCAACTAATATATAACTTATTCCTGGATGGTTTTCTGGTTCAAATCGGCAATTAGTCTAGTGATCGGTGGCAAGTCGACACCGTCCCAGCGTTTTAGCGTTTAGGGCTGCCATAGGAGACTATTGTTACATTCTGTTCACACCAGTTTTTGTCTAATATAAAATTTGAAAGTATATTTTTTATGCAAATGTTGTCGAAGTTTCTGTTAAGGATTTCTATTCAAAGAAAGTGGTGCAAGTTAGAATTAAAAAATCGTCGCCAGTGGCAGCCTTGATCATTTTTTAACATTTAATAAATTGTGGTTATTTTCCATTAGACACTTTACTGATTTGCTTCTATGACGTATGGGCAAGAAGATTTTGTTTTATGCATCGCATAAAACTTTTTGAAACCACCAAATTTTTCAATTACAATTTCATGCCATTTAATGGCAGAAAGGTTAGACTAAATTTTACAAATATTTTAGCTTGAGAAAAGTAGTGTTGATCCTATATTTTCTATTTATTGCATGTAAAAAAGAATCAGTTAAGTGGTTAAATGTTCTTACGTATTATAAAAAATTTTTGGTAATTTATTAACCCTTTGCGGCGCAGGGCAAATTCATTGCTTAAGTATTGAAATTAATGACTGACACCGGAATTTGAAAACAACTTTATTTGTAAATAAGAAAAGGCTATATTTCGCGCATTCAATAAACCGTAATTTTTTCCAACAAAATTCCGGTGCCAATGCGGCGTTTTGGAATTAAAATTAAGTGGTATATCTATGAAACCACCGCGCCTCAAGGGGTTAATAGTCAGCAGGGGTGCAAAAATCTAGGCGCCAGTGGCTAATTTCCTACCACAAAAATTTTAAAGTCTTCTTCGCTCAAAATTTAGCAGCAATCTTGCTAGAATTTAACACGAAATATTAGATAAAAAGGAATGAAATAATTTTAGTGGTGAGAGACTGCCTGCTGGCGCCTAGATTTTTGCACCCCTGATAGTCAGTATTAAAAAATGGTATTTTTCAGATGGTAATTGTTCTACTTATCGATCTGAGCGTAAATGTCTAATGCGATTAGGCCTTACTACATTGATTGCACATACATCTCGAAAACAAATCACTGAAAAATTTTCTGTTTTATCCAACTTGATGTAGTTAAAAATTTTTTATTGTTTTCTGAACAGTGAGTGTCGTTAACAAATGACTAAAAGAAAATCCTCACAAAAGAGAGTGATATTTGCCGTAAATCACTGTAGCTTATGATAATAAAAGAGATGACATATATTTAGAGAAAAATTTGATATGAGTACTCTTTTATCATTAATTTTATGGCTTTACCTCCCTATGACATTTTAAGTACGTGCGTTTGAACAAGTAATTTTGCCTTCATGATGCTATGACATCAATCTTATCTAGTTGCTGTTTATTTATATTTCGAAAAGCACAATGTGAAATATCTTTTTAAACGCATATTCCATTCGTGTAAACCTAATATTTTATTTCTCAATTTGTGGATAAAATTGTAAAGTTTAGTATTGGTAATATTAATTTAAGAATCTAATATTTCATCGAAAAGTCTCAGTAGTTAAAACATTTCTACTTAATTTTTTAGTTGTAAAATTTATCAGGAAACGTTAATTCTTAATTTCATATACTACTTCATATGTGCAACAAAATTGCAAACTTGTTTACACGAATTGAACAACAGTTCGAGAATCTATTTAAATATGGCAATGCCCTAAAAGTGTTCAGTTTATGGATTAAGAAGTCTTAAAGTTCCTTTAAATATTCTTGCTAATAATGTAAAAAAAGTCCGGTAATTTTTTTAACCCTTTAATTCTCATGCTAGAACACGTTCTAGAAATTATGTAGTTCATTTCACACCAGAAAAATTCAATGGCTTATTTCGTTTTATTTAAATACGGAATGTTTTGTTATTGATTAAAGCAAATATTGTTGTTTTAATTTTCTGGTGGGAACTGAAATATACGAATTAAAATATCTCGGGCGCTTTGGGATCCAGAGGGTTAAGTAATTATTTTTTTAAGTAATTATCTTTCAAACGTCAATCGTTCTGCTTATGGATCCGTACGTAAATGTGCAACGCAATTAGCCTTACTACATTGCACGTACATTTAGAAAACAAGTCTCAGAAGATTTTTTTTCTTATCCAACTTGATATATTCTAAAGAATTTTAATTTTTCTTATGAGTCAGTGTTGCTTTAAAAAGATGCCGTTTATTCTATCAAAGACTAAAGAAAAAACTGACACATGAGAAAGATATTAGATATAAATCAAAGAAGCTTTTGATAATAAAAGAGATAACAATCCTTAGGAGAAGCGATAAATTTGAGTACTCTGGTGTCATTAATTTTATGGCTTTACCTACTCTCTGTGACATTTTAGGTACGTGCGTTTCAGCTAGTAATTTTGCGTTCACGATGCGATGACTTCAATATTATCTAGATACAATTTATTGATTTTTCAAAAAGTATCACGGGAAATAAATTTTTAAACGTATATTCCATTTCATATAAACGTGATATTTTATTTCACAATTTGTAGATGAAATTGTAAAGTGTAGTATTTATAATATTAATTTAAGAATCATTAATTTTGCATGAAAATGTGTCAGCAGTCAAAAATGTCTCGATTTAAATTTTTAATAGTAAAATTTATTTGGAAACATTAATGCTAAATTTCATTTGCGCTGCTTCATATGTATAGCAAAATTTCAACTTGTTTACACTAATTGTTCTTCTATTTGGGAATACATATAAATATGAAAATGCCTTAAAAATGTTCAGTTTATGGATTAAATCCTTGGGGAAGAGCGCGCCGCAAAAAGGCTTAACCCCTTAACTAGTTAATACTTTTCTGTACAATAAATTTAAAATAGCGGACTCACACCACTATTATTTAAATATAATTTTCGTAAAATTTAGTCAAAACAAGTTCCCTTTTTTTTTTCAATAGTATGAAAATTTTATTTAAAATAATAGTGGTGTCAAAAGGCTTTAAATGATGAATTAAGGAAATTCGTCTTGTCCGAACGGCGTTCAGGAAAACTAGTTAAAGGGTTAAGAATCCTCGTTTATCCCCATCAGTGACACTTTGCTGCAAAATTTGCCTTATTGAATCGGAGCATTTTCTCGATAAGAAGACACAAATTTCTGTTTTTAAAAACCGGTGAGATAACATTACAAATTTCGTACAAAGCGCCGCCCGCCGCGAAGTGGTTAAGAAGTTTTAAATTTCCTTTAAATATTTTTGCTAATATTACAAAATATATATATATGTATATATCCGGTAATTTTTTATAGTAATAATTTTTTTAAAAAGGTCATCATCCAAACGGTAATCATTTTGTTTATGGATCCCGACGTAAATGCACCGCGATTAGCTTTTTACATTATTGCACGCAGTAGCGGCTCATCAGGGAGTGCTGCATCAGATTTTTCTTACCACTAAAATTTAAGAGAATCTTTTATATTATTTATTCGACAAACTTTCATGATTTATTAAAGCTGAAATTTCTGTACAATTTTAGTGGTGTGAAAAATTAGATGCAGCACCCCCTGAGAAGCCGCTACTGATTGCACGTACATTTCGAAAATAAAAAAAAATCACGGAAGATTTTTCTGTCTTATGCAACTTGATAAATCCTAAAGAATTTCAAAGTGTTCTTATAAGTCAGTGTTGTTTTAAAAAGATGTTGTTTATTTATATCAAAGACTACAGAAAAAACTGACACGTGAGAATGATATTAGACATAAATCACAGAAGCTTATGATAATAAAAGAGATGACAAACCTTTAGAGAAACAATGAATTTGAGTACGCTGGTGTCATTAATTTTATGGCTTTACCTACTCGCTATGACATTTTAGGTACGTGCGTTTTAGCGAGTAATTTTGCCTTCACGATGTGATGACATCAAACTTATCTAGTTATAATTTATTGATTTTTCAAAAAGTATCTCTGGAAACATACTTTTAAACGTATATTCCATTCATGTAAACGTGATATTTTATTTCTCAATTTATGTATAAAATTGCAAAGTGTAGTACTCATAATATTAACTTAAGTATCTTTAATTTCGCATTAAAATGTTTTAGAAGTCAAAAATATCTCTACTTAAATTTTTAATAGTAAAATTTATCAGGAAACGTTACATTCAAATTCCATATGCTGTTTCATAGCAAAATTTCAAACTTGTTTACACTAGTTAATCTACAATTTCAGATTACATATAAATATGAAAATATCCTAAAAGGGTGTGTAATTTATTTAATTAAGTAATTTTTTATTTTTTATTTGTATTTAAGTAATTATTATTATTTTCTTTTCTTTTGAATAAGAATTTTAAATAACAATCGCTCTGTTTATCGAGTCGAGCGAAAATTTCTAACGCGGTTAAGTCGCAACTACATTGACAGCACATACATTTCCAAAACAAATCACAGAAAAATTTTCTGTCCAGCTTGATATATTTCAAGAAATTATTATGTTTTCTCAAAAGTGAGTGTTGTTTGAAAAAATGTCGTCTATGTGTATAAAAATCTAAAGAAAATATCTGACACGCGAGAGTATTATTTCCCGTATATCACAGCAGCTTATGATAATAAAGGATATGACAAACCCTTTAGAGAAGCAATAAATTTGAGACTTCTGGTGTCATTAATTTTATGGCTGTAGCTCCTTCCTATGACATTATATGTACGTGCGTTTCAGCGAGTAATTTTTCCTTCACGATGCAAATATATCAGTCTTATGTAGTTACTATTTATTTATTTTTTAATGTGTTTTGTGAAATTTTTTTTAAACATATAGTCTATTCATGTAAACATATATTCCACGTGATTTTTTTTAATCAAGATGTGGGGAAAATGGTAAAGTTCATTAATGATAGTGTTATTTTAAGATTATTTGTATTTATATATAAAAATGTCTCAATTTACGTTTTTAATAGTAAAGATTCCCAGGAAGCGTTTAACCCGCGAGTAGTCGCGACTTTTTTCACAACGTCATTAGTCGCGCTTGGTCTTTTCGCCGCTGGCTCCCCGCATACCAAATATGTAAAATAAGAAATATTTTTTACCTAATATACGAAAATAACATTACAACTAAGATATAAATTTGCAGTTTTCTTAAATTATGCATTTTATTCATGAGATCTGGAGTAATTGGAAAAAATTAAAAATGAACTCGCATTGGTGAATTTTACTTAGACTTTTTTGCCAATTTCAACTTTGTTTCTAAAAATCTACCTGAAAGAAAAACAGAGGTGTCCTGTTACTTCACTAAGGTGATCGAGAAAGCTTCAAAGTCAGCTACATGGTAGATCTCCGCTGTATTTGTAATGTGATATAAGTTAGGAGAAGATAAGTTATACGGGCGGCGAAAAGATCAACACGCGACTACTGACGGGTTAATATTATATTTCATAGACTGTATAGAAAATCTTCAAACATGTTTATACTTATATTCTACAGTTAGAAAATGCTTATAAACATGAAAATGCCTTAACACTTTCAGGAATAGAATTTATGCTAAAAAAATGTTTAATTAATTAATTCTCACCACATTTTACGAACACATAAATTTGAAAATATTCAAAAGCCCCCTTCACTCTTTCGTAATTTATGAAATCGAAATTATACTAAAAAATTACTGGTACAACTTGGCAATTTGGGCATTAAAGTTAAACTTTTGAAAACTGCAAACGGTGCCCCTGGATGGTTTAAAAGCAGAGGTGCAAAAATCTTAGCGCCTGCCGGCAGCCAGTCGTACTAAAATTTACAAGTTTTCGTCGCTTTTAATTTAACCCTTTGAAGGGCAAGTAATACTGACTCTGTAATATTGAATTGTCACTGTAATAATTGGAAGAAAGATAAATAAGAAAAAGCATATTTTCAACATTATGTCCCAAAAGTTGAAAATATAAACTTCGGTATTTTTTTTCTAATTAGAATCTTGCCCCTGAAAGGGTAAGCATTCTTGGGAGACTTTTACCCGAAATAGAAGCCGAAAAATATTGATATAAATTTACTGCTGAGAAACTGTCTGCGGCCATCGAGATTTTTTGCAGTCTGTGAAAAAAAGTTCAGATTATAGATTAAAAAATCTTAATTTTCCATTAAATTTTCTCCCAAATATTTAAATTAATGTTTGGTATTTATTGACAGTCAGTATAAAAACAAATAACTGTCTATCAAATGGTAATCGTTCAGTTAATTGATCAGCTGAGTAATAAATAATGCAATTTGTTCTTACTTTGTTGATTTTACAACCATGTCAAAACAAATCGCAGATGATTTTTCTGTCTTATCCAATTTGATATATTTCAAGAAATTTTAAAGTTTTCTCAACAGTGAGTGTTGTTTAAATACCGTCTATCTATATCAAAGACTAAAGAAAATACTTGACAAGAGAAAGTGATATTCGCCATAAATCACAGCAGCTTATGATAATAAAAAAATGACAAACCTTTAGAGAAGCAATAAATTTGAGTACTTTGGTGTCATTAACTTTATGGCTTTACCTAATACGCATCGCATTTAAAGTACGTGCATTTTAACAATTAACTTTTAATTCATTCACGATATAACATTAATCATATGTACCTATTAATTATTTATTTTTCAAGAAGCGTTTTTCGAAACATGTATTAAAACATATATTGCATTCACGGATACGTGATTTTTTATTGTGGCTAAAATTTAAAAGTTTCATTTCTAATAATAGAAATTTAGGATTATTTTATAACACATTAAAATGTCTCAATAGTATAAAAAACTCTACTTAGATTTTTAATGGCTAAATTTTTCAAGAAACGATAAATTTAAATTTCACATAATGGTTCATACGGATAGAAAAATTTCAAATTTGTTTACGGCTAGTTCCATGGGTTTTGTAGTGTAAGTCACATTACCTTATAATTGCTATGCTTGTTTGCCACCGTTATTTTCGAAAAGTCTGCTTGGCCTTATTCAATTAATAAGAATGTGCCGATAAAATAAATCACATTTTTTCGGACTAAAATACTGGTAGCCAAAAATCGTAGCCTGTGACTTGCACTAAGAGTACTCATGGAAATAGCCTTACATTAATTGATCGACAATTCTAGAGTACACATAAATGTGGTATTTATGTGAATAGTGTACTGCATTTTCATAGTAGGAAAAAGGTTTATAGATCATCAAACACACCATTAACATTTAACGCTTTGCGACGCAGAGCATACTCATTGCTTAAGTGCTCAAATTAACGACTGACACTAGAATTTGAAAACAATTTTATTTATAAATAAGAAAAAAGCTATATTTCTCTCATTCAACAAACCGAAATTTTTTTTAACCAAAATTCCAGTGTCATAGTTGCGTTTGATAATTAAAATTAAGTGGTTTCATATACATACAAGGGGATAAATAACATTGTACTGCAGAACAATTGTTACCGTAAAAAAGTTTTCCTGAGCCTTGCATTAAAATTCAGCAATCACAGCGAAGGCAAGGAATCTATGGAACACTCTTATCTCCACTTTTCACCTCTCGCTCTCCACTTTTCGTTGGAGACTTCATAGTCTCCCTTGCTATAGCACATTCTTTGAACCATTCATTTTGATATTATTTATTGCTTAGTATTTTATTTTTTATCCCCACATCACTAAGGAAATAACCCTTAAAAAGTTCTGTTTGTAGATTAAAAATTCTCGAAGCTCCTTTAAACCCTTGGAGACGAGCGACACGTATACGTGCCGCAAAAAGGCTTATAAGTCTTTGTTTATCCCCTCCCCCAGTAAAATTTTACTGTAAAATTTGCCACATTTATTCAGAGCGTTTTCCGATTTAAGCCTTTAACGATCAAAGCATTTTCATTGCTAAGCTGTCGAAATAAATAAATGACACCGGTAATTAAGAACAAATATATTTCTAAATAAGAAAACGTGATTTTTCACATACATAATAAAAGGGATATTTTTAGATAAAAATACCGGTGTCAGTGTTGCATATCGGAATTAAAATTTCGTGGTTTCGTGGCGAAACGAATGAACGTTAAAGGGTTAATAAGGCACAAATTTTTGGTTTTAAAAACCGGTGACAAAACATTAAAAATTTCGTCTCCCGTCGTGAAGGGGTTAAATCACTACCCCCTCAACAATGCCTATTCACAGAGCAGACGACAAACGTGAAACGTCATGAAGTGGAGGCGAAATTACTAACCTTATTGGTTCCACAATCGCCACGAAACTCAAAACGCGATCGTTGTCAGGGAAACGGCCTCCACTACGTCACAAGCGAGAAGGCATTGTAGAGGAGGCAGTGGTTAAATGTTCTTACTAATATTTAAAATTGATGTTTATTAATGTGTCAAAAGTAAGTATCAAAGCAAATATGTATCAAATGGCAATCGTTCAACTTTATGTATCACAGTGTAAATGTATAAAGCAAATGGGCCTTACTTCATTCATTGCAAAAACATTTCAAAATAAATTACAAAAGGCGTTTCTGTTTTATCCAACTTGATATATTTCTAAGAATTTCAATGTTTTTTCAACAGTGAACGCTGTTTAAAACAATATAGTGTATCTGCATCAATCAGTAAAGAAAAACCTGACAAAAGAGAGTGATATTCACCATAAATCACATCAGCTTATGATAATAAAAGAGATGACAAACATTTAGAGAAGCAATAAATTTGAGTATTCTGGTGTCATTAATTTTATGGCATTAACTCCTCCCTATGACATTTTAAGTACGTGCGTTTCAACAAGCAATTTTGCCTTCACAATAGGATGACATCATATTACATAGTTGCTATTTATTTATTTTTCAAAAAACGTTTTGTGAAATATGTTTAAAAAAAATCCCATTCATATAAACATGATTTTTATTTCTCAAATTGTTGCTAAAATTGAAAGGATTCATTACTGATAATATTATTTTAAGAATTTATTTAGGTTCTTAATAATGAAATTCTTCAAGAAGTGTTAATTCAAAATTTCATATACTGCTTAATATGTATAAAAAAATTTTCAAACTTATTTACACTACTTGATCTACGATTTGAGAACACATATATATATTTAAATGCGTTAAAATGGTTCCGTTTCAGAAATTCCTACGTAGGGGAAAACGTAATAGTTAGTATTTCATCAAATAAAATTTTGTTCAAAAATCTAATTTAACTTTGAGGCTCTTTCACAGTTTTGCAGAATTGCTAAATTGTAACTAAAGTGCTTCAACACTCGCTCTTCCTGCTTGCACATATGAAGCCAACATGATGTTTAATCTTGAATTAGTTATACACTCAAATTTTTCATCACCATATTCTTTTTTAGCATAAAATGGAGCTATTGCAACAATTTAATAAGAAACATGGAACTTACAATGTGAATATGCACTAATATATTTTTTTGCATCAGAGGAAGATAGAGAGAAATATGAGCACCTCAGACGTTCCCTTGAGCGTACCTCCCCACCCCATATTTCACTTCTAGCCATGTCCCTGGGTAAATTACATCAGTAATTGTAATACGATACCACATAAAAGAAGTCCTGATGATGGTACCCTCAGTTCACTTTGAAATGAGCTCATCTGAATGCAGTAGTTATTAAAAAACTTGAGATATTAAACAAAAACATAATTTGTAGAACAAATTAAAAAAACAAAATTTATTTCCTGCACTATTTAAGCCCGAGAAGAGACAGATATTAAGATATTTGATTTATTTATTTCTACATTTAGTATTAATTTTTGGATCAAATAATTTAAATTATGTGAACATTAAAAAAATAAAAATGAAATTCAAACAATATGATACTTAAAACCCCTAAATCTTAGATTCCGTTCAAACAAAATCGAAACAAATCTTGGACATTTTTCTAACTTCACTTGCAAATATTTGTTTCGCAGATTTTGTATAATGTTTACGGTAGGTATAGATAAAAAGAATAGACACATCTAAAAAGCAAATGTTCAGAAAAAGTCTAAGATTTATTTCGATTTCGTTTGAACGGGATCTAACATTTAGGGTTTTTAAGTATCATATTGTTTGAATTTCATTTTTATTTTTTTAATGTTCACATAATTTAAATTAATTGATACAAAAATTTAATACTAAATGTAGAAATAAATAAATCAAATATCTTAATATCTGTCCCTTCTCGGGCTTAATATAGCAGGAAATAAATTTTGTTTTTTTAATTTGTCTGCAAATTATGTTTTTGTTTAATTATTTTACGTATTATTCGTAACACCATTTTTTCTAAACTTTTAAATTATACAATTATACTTACTTAGTGCGCAATTTTGTAAATTGCCAAAATCAAGCAATATATTTAGACGCCCAAATTTCTTGTAAAAAAGTAAGAGAAATCCTTTCCGCCATTATGCTATTAATGAATACCAAACGAGTTTCCCGAACAAAGTTCCCAGTGGGCTCTTTTTAGAAAAAATAAATAAGATTTCTTGATTGACACTACTTTTTTGAAGGAATAAAATTCGCCTTATTTAACCTTATTAATGACACATTAATTAACCACTTAAATAACTAATATTTTGAAGGGAAAAAAATTCAAATAATGTCCATTTTTTTCATGTCTTTTACAGAGTTTTTAAACTTTTAGCACCGGTTTTTCAAAACAGAAATTTTTGACAAATAAAATCAGAAAAATGTTCGGACTTAGTAATACAAAATTTACAATAGAAATTTACTGGTTAGAATAATAAATTATGACTAGAATATGGATGCCCGCACCACGTATGGGCAAATCATGATAGGCAAAAATACGTTGCGTGTATGCCGTACGCATTTTTGCCGATCCCACCGAAGCTAGCATAGGGGAGAAAAATACGGGCTTCTGATTGGTCGAAAAAATGTTTGCAAATAGATCATCCTGAATGCTAATGTACGTATTAGGAGCGCATATGTGTATATCATTAAAATAATAACAAGAAGAAATTGTATTTTTTTAAAAAGTAATGTAGAACAATTGACTTTGACGCCGTAAAATGAAAATACTATTGTTTGTAAATAAATTGTTCTGATTGTGTATATAAGTGCATATCATGTTAAAAAAATAGAAAGAAGAAATGACAATTCTGTTTTTATTACATTCTAAAAGTAATACAGATCAATTGTTAAACATCCTGATTAACTTCTTTAATTATAAATTCCGAATTATCTATTTCTTTATCTGTTAATAAATATGTAAAAACAGAAGGAAAATCCTGCTTTCAAATGCTTTTCAAACAGAAATTGATGATTAAATAAACGTAAACTCAAAAATGAAGGAAAGCAAAATTATTCAACCAATGAGAAACCCGTATTTTTCTCCCCTATGCTAGCTTCGGTGGGATCGGCAAAAATGCATGACGTACTGGCAAATCAGGGAAGCGGTTAAGGTGAAAACGCGGGAAATGTTACCATCTCAGAAAAATATTGCTAATTGGAATTGATAATTGGCTTGGAATTTACAATAAGTAGCCCATTGGTAATACTGTTTCCGAAATAATAAAATATAGTTAACAAAGGAGTCATTTTGACCCATACCAATTTACTACTAATCAATTCTTACCAGAAATATTTTCATGAGATAATTTGTATGTATCCAGCGGATAAACAGGGTAATTAAATAACGTAAATTGTTTTAACCCTTTAACGTTCATTGGTTTCGCCACGAAACCACAAAGTTTTAATTCCGATACGCAACACTGACACCGGTATTTATATCTAAAAATATCCCTTTTATTTTGTATGTGAAAAATCACGTTTTCTTATTTAGAAATATATTTGTTCTTAATTACCGGTGTCATTCATTTATTTCGACATCTTAGCAATGAAAATGCTATGATCGTTAAAGGGTTAAATAAAAAAACTAGTGTGAAACACTTTTTATAAAACGTGACTTACATTTCCGGCAGTTCCAGTGTTAATCTTAACTGCTATTTTTTTTTCCGAAGAACAAAAACGCTTTACTTTTTTTGTTTTCTTTTTATAACCCTGTGAATTCGGGATATTCGTTTAAAATCATCGTATATATTAATCAATAAATGCTGTTCTCATCACATTTATGTATTTTGCTTAATTTTGAGAAATATTTCTTTTTCTTCAGTTAATTTACCTCCATAGAAAATAAACTAATATTTAGGTAACGTCAAAACATTGTATTTCAAATGTTAGACGAGGATGATAAATAATGCTGTATTACGGAATATTAAAGAAACTACATAAAAAATATTTATGCATATCTGGCAACTTTTAAGCATTTTTCCTACCACAAAAACTTTATAATAAACATTCTCTTATTTAATTGGTCGAAATCTTAGATTAAAAAAATGGAAAATCTCTGTACAATTTTAGTGGTAGCAAAAATGCGTTAAAGGTTGGCAGCTATGGCTTAATGAATTTGAAAAAATGAAATATCGTTAAACTTAGGACAAATGAAGATAAATAATCCCAACAAATAATATTAAACTTAACTTTTTTCTTCTGCGACATTCATTGAAGTTTTGTGACTAGGGATTAAATAATAATAACATTCTTTGAATTTGATAAATTTCTAGAATATGCAAATGTAATATTTTTGGGGAAACAGTACGAATTATTAAAATAATGAAGAATTTCAACTAGAATGTAAAATAAAATACGAATAAAAATAAGTTTCATCAAGTAAAAATCATGTTTGTTTGTCCCGATGAAAATGCATATGCAGAAAGAAATAAAAATACATTCAACATGCAAAAGACATGTATTTTTCTGATTAAATGTTGTAAGGCAAAAAAAATGAAACTAAAATATGTAGTAAAATGCAAAGGTAATAATTGAAATGTAAAGTATTTACACATTTTCTAAATGTTATTGAATTTTAGGAAGTTATTTTTCGAAGAATATTGACACATTATTGTAGTCGAATCTCGGTTAACATGAATCTCAAGGGGAATCAAAATTGTGTTCATGTTAACAGTAATTCATGTTATCAGTATCAAATCTTTGTATTCGTTTTTATAGGGGACTATAAAAACAATTAATGTTAAATGTAATTCATGTCAAACGTGTCCATGTTAACCACGTCTGACTGTATATCCAACGGGCTTAATATAATTATAAAAAACAACTGTTTTAATTATTGTAGATAAGAAAATGAATTAGTATAATAATAGGAGCAGAATTACCACTTAACCCTTTAACGTTCATTGGTTTCGCCACAAAACCACAAAATTTTAATTCCGATACGCAACACTGACACCGGTATTTTTATCTAAAAATATCCCTTTTATTTTGTATGTGAAAAATCACGTTTTCTTATTTAGAAATATATCTGTTCTTAATTTCCGGTGTCAGTCATTTATTTCGACATCTTAGCAATGAAAATGCTATGATCGTTAAAGGGTTAACTGATATGCCCGTATGTCATTCGGGCTAGAAGAATTTGCTTAATCCGTCACTTAAAGCTTATTGCCATCACTAAATTTTTTAAAACAATTTAATACTATGTAATGGCAGAAATGTTAAGACTAAAAATTACGATTATTTAAGCTTTAACGGGTTTGCCCGAACGCCATTCGGGCAAGACGAATTTGCTTAATTCATCATTTAAAGCTTTTTGACACCGCTATTATTTGTAATAAAATTTTCATACTATTGAAATACGGAAATGTTTAGAGTGAATTTTACGAAAATTTTATTTAAATAATAGTGGTGTCAGACCGCTATTTTCAATTTATTGAACGGGAAAGAATTAACCCGTTGAGGGGTTAAATATTATTTGGAGCTTTACCGAATTATTAATTTATTGTACGTAAAATAATAATAATAATAATAATAATAAGTGGATAAGGGGATAATATTATCTATGGTTCGTATGGACATCGTTATTTTACAGGTGATATACCAGCATTACTGTGCTGAAAAGAATTTCCTGGTAATGAAATTATAAGACCCGCGCGAACCCAATTATATCCTTTAACAAATGTACACTCATATCCATAAATTAAGGATAATTCAGTATGACATTGAAATCAAACTGTAAAGCAGAAATTTCACTTGTGGAATTGTCTCACACATCTTCAAGACTAATATGAAAATTTCAGAAAGCCACTAGATGACACCGACAGTACGTCACACTGACTAAAGTGTGAGAAAGGCGTATATAAGGAACGATGGCAAAGAAGTAAAACTGTTAACAAACATTTTTGAAGCCTCTCAGTACCGAAATTGAACAATTATGGCACAAAGACACACGCGGATGATATTTTACGAGTTAGAATTATCGGTCGTCTGGAATGTGGGCGTACTGAGATCGAAGTATCCGAGGAACTGGGAATTGCACAAAGTGTAATCTCTAAACATTTTGCAACGATTCCAAGATTATGGAAATGTCAGTAGACGTTACAGTACTGATTGTCCCCCACTTACAACCAGCGCTCTCGCCGACGCTCGCTATTGAGCCAAATTGCGACTAAATTCTTTATTTGGCGAGTAAACAAGCGATTATATTCGCCAAATTGCTAGTGCTCAATTTTTGCTTTTTCTTTCTTTTCTTTTTCATTTTTCATACATATGCATATATATATATATATATATATATATATATATATATATTTAATATTTTTAGCGGATTGTTGAAATTAGAGTAATAACGATCGCTGTCTCAGTTGTAAAAACTTATTTTAGACCATACTGAAAACAAGTTGGAAATTGCACGTGAAGCGTAGCAAATGAGGTGCGTTCGTACTATAAGTTTTAAAATATTCAGATCTTGCTGATATAGTAGAGCGTACTTTGGATACAGTATAATGGTCGAAATCTTTGTGTTCCTGTAAATATGCAGGGAGTAATTTTTATTACACTTCATTAACGTATATCTTATTCATAAAATGTGAAGTAGGTTAATATAATTAAAACACGCCCCAAACAATGTTTCCCCGTATAACATTATTTAGTGGAACACATTTGTGTGACCCTGTAATTTAATTATAAATATTCTCTGCATCCCAGATTGTACAGAATGCAGATTTTAGTACATACATCATAGATTCATGGCAATTATATTATGTTCAAATGAGTGTAACACCATCAAAATGCATTTGAAACATTTTTTCCCATTGATCGTAATGTAACGGAATATTTTTGATTGTCCCTGTAACTTATCTATGCATCCGATTTTCATAACATTTGAAATGACTCGACAAAATTATGAAATAATTAAAAGTTTTAAATTTCAAACGATTAAAATGCATTTGAAACTTTTTTTCTCATTGATTGTAATGTAACGGGATACTTTTCATTGTCTCTGTAACTGATCTATGCATCCGATTTTCATAACATTTGAAATGACTCGACAAAATTATGCAATAATTAAACGTTTTAAATTTCAAACGATTAAAATGCATTTGAAACTTTTTTTCCCATTGATTCTAATGTAACGGAATATTTTTGATTGTCCCTGCAACTGATCTATGCATCCGATTTTCATAACATTTGAAATGATTCGACAAAATTATGTAATAAATATACGTTTTAAATTTCAAACGATTAAAATGCATTTGAAACTTTTTTCCCCATTGACGTAATGTAACGGAATCCTTTTGATTGCCCCTGTAATTGATCTATCCATCCGGTTTTCATAAAATTTGAAATGACTCCACAAAATTATGTAATAATTATATATTTTAAATTTCAAACGATTTGGCTGGATAGTTTTTGCGTTGTTATATGCGGATGGACAGACGGACAGACAGACGGACAGACGAACGGACTGAGCGACAACAATAGGTGCTACGTATTTACATAATTACGAACGCATCTAAAAAGGGGGTACATTAAAGAATTAAAGTTTTTTTTGTGCTACAAGGTGAATCTGTTTTGCTAATAAATTTTTCATTTGGCGATTTTTTTTTTTTTTAATTAGCCAAATTACTAACGTTGGTCAAATGTCAGCGAGAACACTGGTTATAACCAGGAATGAAGACCGTTGTTTGGCAGTAACTGCCATAAGAAACAGACGGAGCACAGCATCAGACCTGTCTCGTCAGCTATTTTTAGCCACATGTACGACTATTTCAAAGCAAACCGTGTACAGACGTTTGGGTAATATTGGTCTATATGCTCGCATACCTGTTAGATGTGTTCCGCTCACGGCAACTCACTGTCGCCTGCGGTTAACGAGGAGTAGAGAACATGCAATCTGGACATCGTCACAGTGGGCTTGTGTAATATTTTCCGACGAGTCCAGCTTTAGCTTGCAGTCTGATTCACTTCGGACTTTCATATGGAGAACGCTACGAATCCATTACCACCAAGACAACATCATTGAACGACATTGTTACGGTGGTGCAAGATTGCTCATTTTGGGTGAAATTATACTGGACTCCAAAACAGATCTATGTTCATACAGGAATCATGAAAGGCCAAATTTATCGGGACATAATTCTGGAACAACATGTACGTTTGATTGAGGGTGCCATGTGCTCAGAATTTGTGTTTATGGATGATAACGCCCGTCCTCACTGAGCAAACATCACAAATAAATGCCTTCAAGCTGAGGATATCATCCGTATGGATTGGCCAGCATTTTTGCCTGACTTGAATTCGATAGAGTATGTATGGGATATGCTTTGCAGACGGGTTTCAGCCAGTCAAACACCTCCTACATGTGTGCCGGAACTTCGAAGAGCATTGCTTGAGTGGAATAATCTTCCCCAAGATCCGCTTGATAATTTGATACTCAGCATGCCTAGGCGTTCTGCAGACTATGTTTCATCGTCTGGGACACGTAAAATTTATTAACCATAATACCAGTCATATAATGTTAAGTTTTTATAAGAGGGGGGGGGGGTATTTTTTGTAATTGCTCGAGGGAGCGACAATTGTAAATTTTATGAATGTTATATATATATATATACTATTGCTTTTGTTCTTTTTCTTTTGTTTAATAAATGAGCTTGACAAATAAGTCACTTTTTTCCGTACTTTTATTTGCTGGTACTAGAATTATCCTTAATTTATGGATACGAGTTTATTTTATCTATGTTAGAATGCTAATTACGGATGGAATATTTGATAAAAAACATTTAAAAAATAGTGTTTGAAGTTTATGTTACTTAGAAATAGTTTAATTTGTGAAGTTAATTCGTGCTGTTTCAATTGAGAAATTAATATTCTAAAATTTCCTCTTGAATTGAGCTATTCTGTATAATTAAGAAATTTATTACTTTGTTTTCAATAAATCCTTTTTAAATCAACAAATCTTGCTCCATGTGCATTTTAAACAGCCCTATTACATATTTATAAAAAATCTGAATAATATTTATTTATGTATTATTTTCGTCATAATAAGTTACGCGAATTTTAAATTTTGAAAAAACAATAATTACAATATTTAATAGTATTCATATATGATAAACTAACTGTTGTTATAATTTAAAATACTTAAAATAATCGATAAATTTGTTTCATAGCATAATTTTCCCGTCATATCTATATATATAATATGTTAACGCATGTGGTACAAAAATCCCGATTATTTGTTAATTGTTTAATGGCAACGTCCAAATGCAAAGCATATTTTTATTACTGTGCAAAAGTCCTTTGGTAAGATATAGGCTGCGGTACATTGGATTTATTTATGTTTTGTTCCTTCTCTGCATTTATGGAGCTTCAAAATAACATTATTTTTATTTTTTCTGTTCTTTTTACTTTAAAAAATAAAATAAAAGTCATGAATTTTAAACTTTTCTGTTTCAAATTAAAGTTATGTGTTATTAATGAAATGCCTGAAAGGATTATATTATTATATTCTAAATAATTAATAAAATAATAAAAAATGCCGATTTATTCTCGGCACCAAACTAGCATAAAAATACTGAGTTCTTGATTTATCAGCAGAGATGTCATATATGTACAACATTATCGCATTATTTTCATGACGGCAATTTGGAAAAAAATTTCGTTTTCAAATACGAGTTGCATACATATTTTTAACTAATTTCTATTATTTTAGGAAATAATAGAAATAAAAATAATAATAGAAATAATATAAATAAAATGAATAATAGAAATAAAAAAAAAGTTTAGTTAACCCATTAACGCCTGAATTATTTTCTTTACTAAAATTTAAATTTTGTATTTCCCACCACTTTTAAAAGCAAATTAACTTTTATCTAAATTTATCGAGAATTCTGTCTCCTGAAATGTGGTATATATTTATCTTCCTCTTTACTGGTGGGAAAACCGCTTTTTTCCTTTTTTTTTAACCGTCCTCAAGATAGGACGCTGGGCGTTAGCGGGTTAATGATTACAGAATAAAACATTTTATATATCATTTAAAAAAAGAAAATAAAAGTAAACAAACAATTTATTAATAAATAAATAACAATAGCATTAGCAAACAGGAATTAACAAACGGGTTACTATGTGAGTCACATACAATTGCCATTTCGTTGCAATCGCGCCAATGTGGTGCATGCATATATGACATCTGTGTCTATTTCTCTAGCTGAATCTTCTAATTTGGCTAAAAATTGAGCAATTAAAATAAATTATGAATAAAAGTAATATGATTTAATGCTTAGTATACATTAAACGAAAACCAAACTGGTCGCCATGGGCGGCTAGTTCATTATATATCATTAATAAAAAAGTATAAGAACCATCTGATTTTTCATAGGAAAGATTGAATTATAAATGAAGATTTGAATTATACTTCATAAAGCGACAAAACAAATATTCATCAAATACTTTTGAATAACTGGAGTAATGCATGATTGAATACAAATGAGATTGAAACAGAATGCTAGAAATCGAATCAGGTTATTTTCGATTCCGAGTCTACTATCTAGAGCGTTTAGAACGACTGATTATTAATGATTTATTTTTACTCTTTTCATATGTAAATGCAATAATAATCATTTCAAAGTACAGATATCAGTACCCTGTTTTTAATGAATAACTAAGGAATAACAGTTCGCGAATATTAAATAAGTATTGATTACTAATTTCACCACTCATGCAAAAAAAGAAAAAAAAAAACGAAGGAAAAACCTCTTTTATCTAAGATAATAAATTATTTTCACAAACAATAAAAGTAAAAAACAAGTTGGAAATTGCACGTGAACGTAGCAAATGAGGTGCGTTCGTACGATAACGAAGTTTTAAAAATATTCAGATCTTGCTGATATAGTAGAGCGTACTTCGGATACAGTATAGTAGTCGAAATCTTTGTGTTTCTGTAAATATGCAGGAAGTAATTTTTATTACACCTCAGCAACATATATCTTATTCATAAAATGTGAAATAAATGAATATAATTAAAACACGCCCTAAACAATGTTTCCCCGTATAGCATTATGTAGTGGAATACTTTTGTGTGGCCCTGTAATTTAATAATACAAATTCTTTGCATTAAAGATTGTACAGAATGCATATTTTAGTATATCTTCCATAGATTCATGCCAATTCTATTATGTTCGAATGAGTGTAACATCATTAAAATGAATTTGAAACTTTTTTCCCATTGACCGTAATGTAATGAAATACTTTTGATTGTCCTTGCATCCGACTTTCATAACATTTGAAATGACTCGGTAAAATTATGTAATAATTATATGTTTTAAATTTCAAACGATTAAAATGCATTTGAAACTTTTTTCCCCATAGACCGTAATGTAACGGAATCTTTTTGATTGTCCCTGTAATTGATCTGTCCATCCGATTTTCATAACATTTGAAATGACTCGACAAAATTACGCAAAAATTATATGTTTTAAATTTCAAACGATTAAAATGCATTTGAAACTTTTTTCCCCATAGACCGTAATGTAACGGAATCTTTTTGATTGTCCCTGTAATTGATCTGTCCATCCGATTTTCATAAAATTTGAAATGACTCGACAAAATTATGTTAAAATTATGTATTTTAAATTTCAAACGATTCGGTTTGGTGGTTTTTGCGTTGTTATAGACAGACAGACGGACGGACTGAGCGACAACAATAGGTGCTACGTATTTACATAATTACGAACGCACCTAAAAACCATTAAAATGTATTCATATGAGCACGTGGCCGAGCGTTTAAATGGCTGCAATCGCTTAAATTTGAAAAAAAAAAAAAAAAAAAAAAAAAAATGGTGGCAAAAGAATAATGAGTTATGCAGTTTTTTGGTGATGTGGTGGTGTAAGTTGCATTTCTGCATCCTGCTATTTATTTAGCAGTTTCCGGCGCGGACAATCTCTGTTAGTAAAATGAGAAATTATCGACTGACACCGGAATTTACAAACAACTTTTTAAGAAATCAAGAATTCCTTAATTAGAGCTTTTTATTGTAAAAACAGGATTTTATTAAAATATCATTGGTGCCGACTGCAAGTTTGGAATTGAAATTAGGTTTGTCTAGACCGGACACACTGCGCCGGAAAGGGTTAATTCATGGAATCAAAGAGAATACTCAGGGATGTCAAAATTTAAATGTCACTGGGTAATCATTCACCAGTAAAATTTAAAAGAGTCTTTCAATTATTTTCAACTTTGTATTATTTTGAATAGTGCAAATGAATAAATGCGAATTAAAAAGACGTAGCCCTGTTGCAACATTATTTTATTATTGGAAAGTTTGATATTAGTCTGGAAGGCCGCGGCACAGATAATCACCTCATCGAATTCATGGATGAAAATCCAAAAATATTTAAATCTCGATTAGTATATTAAGACGTCATCGTAAGTCATATCTTGGTAGAAGATATTTAAAAACCCGATTTCAATTGTTGACTTGTTAGTTTGAAATTGCGCTTTCCTGCACCCTAATGTTTGAAAACATGAAGGATTTGGTGCAGTAAAACATAATGGTAAACCTATGAGACAACCATTATAATTGGGACAGAGTAATTTATTCCATTTTTCAATATTGGGTGAAAAAAGTCCGGGCCAGGATTCGAACCAGGGATGTATTGGCTGAAGCCGCCAATGCTCTACCAGCTGAGCTATCCCGGACACGAACACAGGAGGACTATTTCACCCAATTAACCTCAACGACATTCTAATGTAATTTCGTATGCAGCGATTTTCTACAGTTCCATATACTGACCTTCGAATTATCTGTTGTGCTGATCCAGAGTATCAGACCAGATAAAGTAATCGTTGAGGTTAATTGGGTGAAATAGTCCTCCAGTGTTCGTGTCCGGGATAGCTCAGTTGGTAGAGCATTGGCGTCTTCAGCCAATACATCCCTGGTTCGAATCCTGGCCCGGACTTTTTTCACCTAATATTGAAAAATGGAATAAATTACTCTGTTATAATTGATTTACCGATTGAATAATCGTGTTTAAAAATTAATCTAATATTATAATTGGGGTTTTAGGTCTTTTCCTCCAAGATATGACTTGGCAAATCGATCGCGTTTTAATATACAAATCGAGATTTAACTAATCCTAGTTGTTCATGTGTGAACTCGATGATGTGATTGTCTGTGTTGCCGCTTCCAGGTCTATATGGTATGAACAACACTATGTTTATGGCAGGGCGTGGCGATTACTCTAATAAAGTTGATAGTTGCTTTTTCATATAATTTAAAAGGTTTTACCGTTTTCCTGTTCTGCCCATACGTCATACGGGCAACGTGTTTTTACCAATCATGATTTGCCCGTTCTACCCACGGGCATCCATACTCTACTCATAAATTATTATTCTCACCAGTAATGTTTTACTATAAATTTTGCATTATTTGATCTGAGAACCCTAATAACAAATCAATAATGGTCCAATGATGCGCCAATATTTCATTTATTGGAAGTATTTCTAATAAAACGTCAACATTGATTATATATTGGCATTTCATGAAAATATTTCCAATCAATTCCCAATATAGTACAAATGCTGGCGTTACATGGGAATTATTCCCAATATTGTATAAATGTTGGCGTTACACTGTAAATATTATCAATGAAACCCCAATATTTAGCCAATATTGTATTTTATTGCAATATTTCAAATGAAACCCCAATACTGGCTAAATAAGAGCAAAATGTAAACACCCCAATATTGGAGCAATATTTCATGCTAGTATGGCACCAATGTGTCAATACTGGCCCAATTTTGTTTGGTTACTGGGGAATTATTTGGATTTAATTAGGCAAAAATATTTGTTTAAAAAAAAAACGGTAACAAATGATTAAAAATTCTGAGGTATGAAAAAAATAGACATTTGAAAGGCTTTTTAAATATTGATCAGTTAAATGTTTAATTCAGAAATTACCCAGTTGATATAATGTTTGAAATATTTAATACAGAGCACATGTCATCAGAAAAATTCCATATATAATAAACTGTAAAATATGAACACACTAAATATTGTTTTATTAATCAATAGTTTATATAAAGATAAATAAACTAAATATATGATTATTTTGTTCATTTTCTGATAGATTAAATTGCGACTTATAGTTTACAAACGTAATATAATTAAAAAAGTAATTACTAGTAGTACTGATATAGTTAACAAATGATAACTTCATTTTTTTATAAGCAAATACAATAAAAAGACATATTCATTATTTCAATAAACAACAAAACAAGAGAGAATTTAAAAGGCAATGAAAAGTGTAGATCATGAATATTTAATAAGCAATAATTTTCTTTAATTAGAAATTCATTTGTCGAGAAAAAAGTAATAACCCAGGTATTCAAATGATATTCCCTTTGTAACATAAAAGCATATGAAAAATATTCCTTTGTAAGACAAAGGGGTAAAATAAAAATAAGAAAGAAGGAACATATAAGAATTTTAATAACGGAACACTTTTGAAGTTTTTGAAATTTCGTCCCACTTAAATATTTTGCAATATTATGTGGATTTCTTTTTAAAAAGAAATTATAAGAGTTTCTAAAAGTCATATAAAAGAAAAAAAATCATACATTCTATGATAAGTATAGCATTTCTTTTTTAAAAGGATTGTGATTATTCTTTTGAATTTATAAAATAGTTTAAATTTGCATGAACACTGTGATTAAAGCATTCCAGTAAAATGGTATAAAAGGAATTTCAAGTGAAAGAAAAAACCTTAAAAAAGGAAATTGATAATGATATACTAAGTTTAGGTGTCAATTAATTTCATCGCAAATGTAATTAAACAGTTCAGATATTTATTTATCAATTACTATCCAATAAAATGAGAATAATATAATCTTCACTTTTTGTTAACCAATTATATATTATTAGGGATCGTACTCTTCAGGGATTTTTTTAACGACAAAAATCAATATTTTTTTAATAGGAAAATAAATCTAAGTTAAACGTGATTAATTGCACCCTATTTAGGAAAATATTTTTTTAAAAGAAAATTGCAGTTTAAAAAAATTGCTTGTCTTACAATTTCAAGACAAGTACGACCCCTCTATTAACAACCTTGGGGACGATCGACACGTATAGGTTACGCAAATAGGTTTAAGAATCCGTGTTTATCACCACCAGTAAAATTTTACTGTGAAATTTGCCTTATTTAATAGAGCCTTTTCTCATTCTAATAAGAAACAAATTTCTGTTTTTAAAAACCGGTGAAAAAACATTAAATATTTCGTAAAAGGCTTTCATCTCGAAGGGATATGATTCTTATTTCTTGAGTTCCGTTTGCAGCCTCAAACGCTTAATTTTAATTTTACTGCTATATATAATTAATAATAAGTAATATGTAATTTATAATAAATAATATAACGGCTAAGTAACACCAATTTTTTTACTACACTTTTGTTCTTATAGAATACGTGAAATAAAGCTTTTGTTAATTTTCAAATAAATTTGTTTATAAACTGCGGTGTGACATAAATTATTTGAACATTTTTGGATGAGGAATGTCTTGCCCCTTAAAAGGTTAATGTATAAATGTTTTTTTCAACTACATATGACAGCGCATTAAGATTGTCTCGGACGAGTATTTTTTTATTCTATTAACACCATTATTTTTAAAGTACAAATTTTGTAATTTATTTCTCATGTACACGTTGGCAAAGTTTTTGTTTAAAAAATGCTGAGAAATAATTTAAAAAATATATTCGCTTATGTTAGCCCTCAGCAGATACATCATATCGATTTGTCTCAATATTAATATTCTAATATTCTCATTTCAATTATATTTTTCGTACCATAATCACTTTTCATATATGAACTGTTAAAATTGAAGTTACATCACATGAATCATGTTGTATTTTACTCAAGAAGCATTTTTAAATAGCACTCTTTTTTTTTTATAAAACTGCAACTTAAATCTTTAGCAATTATCTCTGCTCGATACTGAAAAAGCGAGTACAGTGGAACTTGGATAATTCGAAGTTCAAGGGACCAAAAGAAAAGTTCGAAATATCAAAAATTCGAATTAAATATATTTGCTCAAAAAGAAGAGATAAATAAAGAAAGATTAGCTCCACAATGAAATATTTAACGCATAAACTTTATCTAAGGATAGTTCTATATTTTTTTTCATTAAATCCAAAATTTTTTACTAGCTTAATTATTCATCATTATAAAGAAAAAAATCCGATATTTCTGATTGCTTTCCCGAATACAATCTTTGAGTCATAGCATATGATTTCAACTTATTAATTGACACAAAAATAGAATCCTTTATATTGAACTGATCTTCAAAAAAGCGTCGAAGTTCATGTATATGCACCATAGTTTCTAAAGTACTAGGTATGGTCTTCTCTTGTATTTCCTTGTTCTGTTCATCTTCAAATAGTCCGTCCTCAGATTAAAAAAGTCTAAAGGATTAGTATTTACAGCAAAATTTGAAAGACAATCCGACGAAAAATTCGAATTATCCAAGCTAAAAATCGAAATATCCACATTTTTTTTTACATTATTTGAATACAGAATTCTAGGGACCAGGCAAAAAATTCGAATTATCCAGAATTTCGAATTATTCTTCGATTATATCGAAGTTCCACTTTATAATAGTTTATAATTTTGAAGAATTAAGACTTAGAAAGAGGTAGAGAAAAAATGGTAAATTTAAAAAAGAATGAGTCACTACTTATCTTGAAAATGCAGGCAGGTTCTAATGAAGGAAAAATAATTTTGCAGGCAAGCAAAGAAGCATGTATGTTATAAAATATAGGTAAGCACAATCAGAGAACATTCTACATACCTGCAAATAGAAATAGAAATATATGAGCAATGAGTAATGAATGATATTACATATAATGTACACAAATACAGTATTGCGGAATTGCCACAGGCGACATTATTTTATTCTAACGAAAATCACTTTCTCAAAACAGGATTTTTTAACAGACACATAGACAAAATTTGAAAGAACAGAATACATAAACAGTCTCCTGTGACAATTCTGCATAGGATACTTCTATGATAAAGTGATAAGTGGACAAGGAAAAACACAATCAGAAAAGGTGTTTGTACCAGTATTTTGTTCAAAATAAATTCGTCTTCTTTAACCACTTTATATTACTGGAGGTATTTTCTAGAAAAAATACTGGTCCTTCCCTCTTTTTTTGACTGTGGATTTCCCTACCTATTCGCCATCCTGAGCATTTGAAGTGTAAGTCACATGTTGCGATTTTTTGCAGTATTTTTTTATAAAATATGTGTGTTATTTTATCAGAGATATCTCATTAACCCCTCTCTGCCCGCCGGTATATCTATGAAACCACTTAATTTTAATTCCCAAACGCCACATCAGCACGAGAATTTTGGTAAAAAAAAATTACGGTTTTTTTGAATGCGTGAAATATATTTTTTCTTATTTAGAAATAAAGTTGTTTTCAAATTCTGGTGTCAGTCTTTAATTTCAGCAATTAAGCAATGAATTTGAACTGCGCCGCAAAGGGTTAACTGAAGAAGACCAACCAAACTTTTCGAAAATAAAGGTAGTCACCAAGCATAGCAGTTATGAGTAATTGTGACTTAAACTGCAAAAAACTCATAAAAGTAGCCAATAAAAAGAAAACTGAAAAATACACATAATTTAATAAATATTTAAAATCATTAGTGATCATTTGTCATAAACAAATAAATTGTAATGAGTTTTAACAGTTTCCGATTTTGAACTTTTTAAAATACAATATGGTTTATTTTCTATACCGTCTTTATCGAATATATATTACAATTTTTTGCTGAATATTCTCATTTTGTGCAAACTGTTATGCAAAGACGCTTTTAAATATCGATTACACTATCTCCGAAGCAAATGTCTGAGAAACTATTGTGCGACAAATTCTTTTTCATACCAAGATTTTTTTTTTCATTTCTAAACGATATATTTTTCTTTAGAATTCTCTCTTTAAAAGCATTACGTTCAGTGATTTGTAATTTGAGTTACGTATTCTTATATTTTATAATGTGTAAATTTGGGAGGGTATCTTACAGAGCTTTAGCGCTGAAACATTTTTTAATTTAAATGCTCTACTATTTCAAGATACAAAATGATACATTTAAAAATTTTTGTTTTTCGGTGAATTTATAAAAAATTGTAATTTACAAGCAACAAGCGAAAAGCTATAATTTGATTCTATTAGGAAGGATTTTTAAGCAAAGAGAAATAAAAAATGCATGCTCTTATTTAAAACTATTTCATTATATAATGAAAAAGGAGAAATTTAGAGCATATTATTTTGCTTAGTTGAATTAATGCTTAAAAATTATAAGAAATAATCATTCATAATAGCTATGGATCGATTCGAACATTAGGGCCTAGATTTTTACGAAAAGAAGCGCAGAAAAAAGATTTTGAAGTAAAAAACGTAAAATAGAAATCCAACAATTTGTTTTATCCTGTAATGACCAAGGCATAATGTATTCCAGAAATTGGGATATTCAGAGAAATGAAATCATACCAGAAAATCTAAATGGTAAATTTAGGTTTATTTAGTATCAAAATGTTTGTTATTCAATAAAGCAAAAACTTTTATTTTAAATTAGTCATGTGAATATGGAAAATGTGATAAAAATAACAATAAAAAGCCCCACTAAATCAGGAACACTAGTTGTAGCATATATGCTACTTTGGGCATTAAACAATTATCACAGTTTTAAAAAAACGGGCGATTTTACGGAGAATTTACTGGCAATTACCAGTACAGAATTCAGTGTTTCACTGGTTTTTAACAAAAAAAAAATTGTTAAATTTTAAAAATGGCCATTTTTTGGTAATTGTTCTGGAATTTAAGGGAAAATTTTCAATAAAAAAATAGTGAATTATATAGGCGTCCCGACTTTTCCCCATTTTTTGCAAAATCGCCCTTTTTTCTTTGTTTGTTTGTTTGTTCTGATTGGTTTATTTTCTACAGTGTTAGGACGGGATGAAAAAATTCTTTAAGTTTTATTTCTCGGACAAGTAGCATTTATAGTCAGGGTGACTAACTCTTTAAAAATTCAGATTTTTTGATTCTCACCAGTTTTTAAAATAACGTAATTGGCTTTACTTTTATATTATTTGATTTGCCATCCACCCTTTCAGGGACAGTGAATTTTTTATGAAACATTTAACTCGGAAACTCTTGTTGTAACCAGAATTTTGGTAAAATAGTTTCCGTTTAATATGAATGGGAAATATATATATATTTTTATTTTTAAATAAATTTGTTACTAAATTCTCATGTCAATGATTTATTTAACCCTTTCGCGACGGGAGACTTTTACGAAATTTTTAATGATTTGTCACCGGTTTTTGAAAACAGAAATTTGTGTCTTATTAAATTCCGGAAATGCTCCGATTAAATAAAATATATTTTATAGTAAAATTTTACTGATTGGGATGAAAAATGATCCCTAAGCCTTAATGAAGCACGTATACGCGTCGCTGGACACCAAGGGGTTAAACCCTTTGCACTCGAGAGGTGGCTCTAACTTACTTCTAGAGCTGTGAGGTGTCCCTCGTAAATCGGGACGCCAAATACTTTGGACACCACTAATATCTTACAGTTTACTTCGCCATCTTTTATCAGAGATTATCCAACCATTAGACAACTGGAAGAAAATTAGTTTAAAATTCTGGTATCAAGAGCATTTAGAGCGCCCATTTACGCGTTGCACTAGGGTCACCTCTCCAGTGCACAGTGTTAACACTTTGGCAATGAAAATATGCTTTATTCCTGAAAGGGTTAAATAAGGTGAATATTTCTTATTCGTTTAGAGAAATGAAATATCATTTTATTTGAAAAAAGAAAATATAATTAATCAAAACAAAGAAAATGAAACTAAACTATTTTGATTTTGTATTTCATTCATTAGAGCATTGTGAATCGTGGTATAGTGATTACAAGGTATCTTAGAAATTGGTAAATTTTTGTATTATGCAATTACAAAACTACAATATTTTGAGAAAAAAAGTCTTATTTCAAAAATTTTAGAGTTAACGAACTAAGCATTAAAATGAAATATTTAAAAATATTTAAAAATTAATGTCCAAATATGTATTTCTCAAAATAGCAGTTTAATTAAAAAAGTAAACATAATTTATGATTGTTGCAATTGCAAAATACGTATATTTTTAATAAGGACTTTTTTCATAACAAATTAAAATACTTTATGAAAAGTATTCCTTTTTCTTTTTAATTATTTTTAAATGCATATCTCATAAACAATGTTTTATTAAATATTAAAAATTAAACACTTCGTTCTTCTAATTCTAAAGTGTCAGCATAAAAAAATACATATGATAAAATATTTGGAGAAATGAAAAATCATTATAAGTGAAACAAAAATACAAATACTCAAAACAAAGAAAATTAAACTAAATTATTTTCATCTTGTATGTCATTAGAACATTGTGAAGCTTAGTTAAATAATAATGTATCTTAGAAATTGATAGGTTTTCGTAATATACAAATACAAAACTACACTATTTCAAGAAAAAAGTCTTATTTCGAAATAATAGAGTAATGAATAATTATAGATTATGAAAACTAATGCCAGAAAAAAAAATTATCTTTTTCCTTTAAATAAAAATTTATATTAAGTGATAATGCCTAATATATATAACATGCACATTCTATGCATTTTTAAATTAAAAACTGTAAAACAGGGGAATTAAAAAAATAAGTGTAAGTACAGAACAGATACATTTGAAATATAAAGCCTTTTATGTATTTGAAATTTTGTTGAAAGTTAAAATATTTTCGTCAAAGAATGTTTAACTTACAATGCTATTCAACAATCATAAAACCATTATTCTAAAACGCTTTGTTATAAGAATTATAAATTTAATGAAAAGTTTTGCAATTGTAAAATAGTCCATTAAAACTATATATATTTTTTAACAAAACTGCTTTCATTTTTCTTATAAATGTATCTGCTGTTTAAAATGCTTTCATTTTTAAAAAATGAAACAAGTTACGAAACAAAGCAGAAAGATAAATCATTTAATATATTTTTAAAATTAATTTCCGAATATGTATGTTAGAAACAGTAAAAAAGTAAACATAATTTATTATTGTTATAATGGCACAATAGATATATTTTTAATAATGGAGTATTTTTCGTAACAAATTAAAATATTTTTTTATGCAAAAGTATTTCTTTTCCTTATTAATTATTTTAAAAATATATTTCATAACCAATGTTTCATTATATACTAAAAAATAACTACTTTTTTCTTCTAATTCTAAAATATCTCTATAAAAAATTAATTATAATCAAATATATTTGGAGAAATGAAGTATCATTATACTTGAGACAAAAAATATAAATAAACAAAACAAAGAAAATGGAACTAAATTATTTTTATTTTGTATTTCATGCATTGTGAATCATGCTTTATTAATAATAAAGTATCTTAAAAATTGATAAATTTTTGTAATATGCAAATACAAAGCTGCATTATTTCAAGAGAAAAAAGTCTTATTTCGAAATAATAATAGAGTAAGGAACTTTTACAGACTATGAATACTAACGAAAAAAAATCACAAGCATATTTTCTATTTAAATAGAAAAGTATATTAAGATATAAAACTAAATATATCTAATAGGAAATTCTATCCATTTGCTAATTAAAATTTGTAAGACAAAGGAATTAAATTAATGGACGAAGTGATTAAAAAAGATGAATTTGAAAAATAAAGCGTTTTATGTATTTGAAAATTTATTGAAATTCAAAATGTTTTCATCAATGAATGTTTAATATATGATGGTATTCAGTAATCATAAAAACCATTATTTTAAACTGCTGAATGAATTTAAAAGAAAGTTTTCTAATTTTAAAATAGTCCACAATTGTGACAATTGTGATTTAACAAAAAAGCTTTAATTTTTCTTATAAATATATCAACATTTTAAAATGTATTATTCCTTTTGTTAAAATGACATAAATTAACGGACTAAACAGAGAAATAAATTTATTAAAAACATTTAAAAATGAATTTCCATTCAATTTTTCTTTATAAATAGTTAGTTTAATTTTAAAAGCGAAAATAATTTAACTAATGATTATTGCAATTGCATAATATATATAGATATTTAATAACGACGTATTTTTCGTTACATATTAAAATACTTTTTATAAATAGTATTTCTTTTGCTTTTTAATTATGTTGAAATGCACAGCTCCAAAATAACGTTTTATTAAATGCATTAGATATTTCCTTTGTAAATGCGTTCGTAACTATATAAATACATAGAACATATAGTCGTAGGTCAGTCCGTCCGTCCATCTGTCCGACCACATATAAAAGAGCAAAAACTATCTAACCTAATTATTTGAAATTTGAAATATATAATTGCTGCATAAGTCTATCGATTCATTTATATTTTTTTGAAAATCCGCTGTGTAGTTTAACCCTTTCCGGCACGGGCAAAATCTATTAGTAAAATGAGAAATTACTGACTGGCACCGGAATTCAGAAACGTATTTTTTAGATATTTTTAAATCCCTAATTTAAGCTTCTATTGTAAAAGCAAAATTTTACTAAAATATTATTGGTGCCGTTTGCAAGCTTGGATTTAAAATTTGGTATCCCAGACCGGACACAGTGTGCTGGAAAGGATTAATTACGGGAACAATCAATATCAATGAATTACATTACGACCAATGGGAAAAATGTATTTTCCAGTACATTGTAGTCATATTAGTTTCTTTCGGATGTAATAAAATTAATATGCATTTGTGAATTATATCCTAATACAGGGGAGCAAAAATCTAGGCGCCAGCAGGCAGTTTCTCACCACAAAATTTATTTCGTTTTTCTTCGTCTAATTTTCGTGTAAAATTCCTGCTAGAATGCTATTAAATTTTAAGCAAAAAAAACTTTAAAATTTTAGTGGTGAGAGACTACCCTTTGGCGCCTAGATTTTGCACACCTGTCCTAATATGTACATTTTGTACAATGTGATGTACAAGGAATATTGGTTATTAATTTACAGGGCTGCAAAAAAAAAAAAAGTATTTTATTGCAGAATGTTACAGGTAAAACATTGTTTTGGGCGCGTTTTGATTATATTAAGCTATTTCGCATTTTACATAATTCATATATGTTTCTGTGGTTTACTACAAGTTACTTTCTGTATATAAGAAAGAGATAGTATGTACAGGGACGAGCAAAAGATTTCGGCTACTATACTGTATTTGAAGTACTGTATTCTATTACACCAAGATTTAAATAATGTTAAAACTTCTAAAAGTACGAATGCACTTTATTTGCTACGCTTCACGTGCAATTTCTGATTTCTGTATTTATGTTAACTATGCTGATTTATGTCGTGTTTCCATGCATATTAATTATGAATTATCAACAATGGACAATATTAGTCAACATTTATCATAAATTATAACATTTTTTATATCTTTTATAAACGTCTACATTTTGTATCTTCTTTTAATAGAACCATCTTTTCTTAATAGAAATCTTAAGAAATTTCATTATGTCACAAAAATACAATAATTTTTTTCAAATTTTTTTTAAATATAAACTTCAATGATGAGGTAAAATGAATGTTATGAACGAGGACAAAGCATTTACAGTATAATGACTTTAAATATGGGAATCTTTGGAAAAACTAATTATGTTTAGAGTATATAAATTAAAATTATTTCTTTTTACTATCTCATTTCTTAGGACATTTCCAATCATTATTTAACAAAAAAAAAAAAAAAAAAAAAAAAAAAAAAAAAAAAAATTAAATATGATATATTCTGTACATGTGTTTATAAGACAATATTCCTCATTTTTTAAAATTTTTCTGTATATAATATCCAAAAGTAATTGCTTTGTTCCTCTTATTCTAAAGTATGTGCTTAAAAATTATTTATAATCGAAAGTATTTAGAAACGTGTAAAATCGTTATATGTGACACAAAAATAAAAATAATCGAAACAGAGAAAATTAAACAAAATTATTTTCATCTTACATTCTCTTCATTGGAGTATTGTGAATTGTTGTTTAGTGATAAAAACGTTTTAGAGAATTCAAAGTTCGCACACTCCTTGGAATTTCCAAGGACTCTCGCACCACTATTAAAAATAAGAAAATTTACAATTAATTTTTAAACCACGACATTCGTAATCCCCACCTTCATTCACAGATTTTACGATATTTTTTTCTGCAGTGAAACACTTCGAAAATATCCTTAAAATTTAGTGGTGGAAATGTGCGAACCCTGGAATTTGATAAAATTATCTAACATGCAAATAAAAAACTAAATTATTTCGAGAAAAAAATGTCTAATTTCAAAATAATAAAGTAATAAATAATTAAAGATTATGAATACTAATGCCCCCCAAAAAATAATAATAAGCATATCTTTTCTTTAACCCTCTCGAGTATCAATTATTTTTCAATATTTTTCTTTATTCACAAAAAATCTTCTTTTTTGATAAACGAGAAACCATAATAAAATAATTTTGTTATTGTACTACATGTTAGATATTATCTGTCCAAAAATCAAATCTCCATAAATGAATCCTCTAAACTTTTTTTGCTTAATAATGCAATAATTATACGATCTCATAAGAGGTCCGTATGCACGAGAGAGTTAACCTCTTGAGGGGCGGTGGTTTCATAGATATACCACTTAATTTTAATTCCCAAACGCCACATTCGCACCGGAATTTCGTTAAAGAAAATTACGGTTTATTGAATGCGTGAACTATAGCGTTTTCTTATTTAAAAATAAAGTTGTTTTCAAATTCCGGTGTCAGTCATTAATTTCAATACTTAAGCAATGAATTTGCCCTGCCCCGCAAAGGGTTAAGTAGCAACGTGTATTAATCGTTTGCGGCGCGGAACAAATTCATTGCTTAAGCGTTGAAATTGGTGATTGACACCGGAATTTAAAAAAACACTTAATTTGTGATTAAGAAAAAACTATTTTGCTTGAATTTAATAAGGCAAAAATTTTTTTTACTCGAATTCCAGTGCAAATGTGGCGTTTGGGAATTAAAATTAATTGGTTTCATAGATGTACCATCGCGCCGCAAGGGGTTAAGAGATAAAACTCAATATATATATTATACGAAAATTCTACGTATTTTTAAATTAAAAGTTACCAGACAAATGAATTAAATGAATAGACGAGAAGAAAAAACAGATAAATTTGAAATATAAAACATTTTATGTATTTGAACTTTTATTGAAAGCTATAATATTAACATCAAAGAAAGTTGAGCTTACGATGCTATTCAACAAACATAAAACCGTTATTCTAAAACGCTATGTTGTAAGTATTATGAATTTAATGAGAAGTTTTTAAATTCTAAAATAATCCATTAAAACTATATATATATATATATATATATATATATATATATATAATCAAAAATTGCTTTAATTTTTCTTATAAATGTATCTATTTTTTAAGTTGTGTTCTTTTTTGATAATATGACATACGTTCACGAACTAAGCAAAAAGATAAATTGTTTAATAACTTTTAAAAATTAATTTCGAAAGATGTATTTTAGAAACAGCTTAATTAAAAAAGTAAACATAATTTATGATCGTCACAATTGCAAAATAGCTATATATTTTTAATAATGGTTTATTTTTCGCAACAAATTAAAATATTTTTTTCAAAAAAAGTATTTCCTTTCTTTATTAATTATTTCTAAAACATATTTCATAACTAAAGTTTCATTATATACTAAAAAATAACTACTTTGTTCTTCTAATTTTAAAGTATAAAAAATTAATTACAATCTAATATATTTGGAGAAATGAAATATCATTATATGGTGAGACAAAAAATATAATTAATCAAAACAAAGAAAATGAAACTAAACTTTTTTTATTTTGTATTTCATTCATTAGAGCATTGTGAAAAATTGTTATTAATACTAATATATTTTAGAAATTCATAAATTTTCGTAATATGCAAATATAAAGCTGCATTATTTGGAGGAAAAAATCTTATTTCGAAATAATAATAGCGTAAGGAATAAGTATAGCTTATGAATACTAACGAAAAAAAAAAAAAAACCATAAAAATTTTCTATTTAAATAGAAAAATAAATTAAGAGATAAAACGCAATTTATCTAATATGCAAATCCTATCCTTTTTCTAATTAAAATTTGTAAGACAAGGGAATTAAATAAATGGACGAAGCGATTAAAAAAGAGGAATTCGAAAATTAAAGCGTGTTATGCAATTTAAAATTTATTGAAATTTAAAATGCTATCATCAATGAATGTTTAACTTAGGATGCTATTCAATAATCATAAAACCACTATTTTAAATATCGTTGTTGTAAGTATTATGAATTTAATGAAAAGTTTTTTCAATTGTAAACAAGACCAATTCAAGTAAAATTTCTATTTTACAAAATTGCTTTAATTTTTCTTATAAACATATCTGCTTTTTAAAAATATTCCTTTAAATAATATGTCATAAGTTTACGAACTAATCATAAAAATGAATTATTTAAAACATTTAAAAATTAATTTCCGAAGATGTATTTTACAAACAATCAGTTTAATTTAAAAAGTAAGCATAATTTATTATTGTTACAGTTGGAGAATATATATATTTTTAATAATGACGTATTTTTGGTAACAAATTAAAATTATTTTTTATAAAAGTATTATTTTCCTATTTAGTTATTTTTAGATGCATATCTCATTAAGAATGTTTTTTTTAATACTTTGATCTTATAATTCTAAAATATCTGTATAAAAATTATTTGTATTCTAAAATAATTGGACAAATGAAAAATTACTATATGTGAGACATGAAACATAAATAATTAAAACAAAGAAAATTAGATAAAATTATTTTCATGTAGCATTTCATTCATTAGAGCATTGTGAAACGAGTTTTAATAATACTTATTAATTAGCATCTTAGAATTTCATAAATTTTCGTATTATTCAAATTTGAAACTACATTATTTGAAGAAAAAAAGTCTTATTTCGAAATAATAGAGTAATGAATAATTATAGATTATGAAAACTAATGCCAGAAAAAAATATTAACAATCTATGTCTTTTAAATAGAAATAAGTATTATCCCTTTGCAGCCCAGGGCAAATTCATTGCTTAAGTGTTGAAATTAATGACTGACACCGGAATTTGAAAACAACTTTATTTGTAAATAAAACAAGTTGAAAATTGCACGTGAAGCGTAGCAAATGAGGTGCGTTCGTACGATAACGAAGATTTAAAATATTCAGATCTTGCTGATATATTAGAGCGTACTTTGGATACAGTATAGTGGTTGAAATCTTTGTGTTCCTGTAAATATGCAGGGAGTAATTTTTATTATACTTCATTAACGTATATCTTATTCTTAAAATGTGAAGTAATTTAATATAATTAAAACACGCCCCAAACAATGTTTCCCCGTATAACATTATTTAGTGGAATACATTTGTGTGGCCATGTAATTTAATAATAAATATTCTTTGTATCACAGATTGTACAGAATGTATATTTTTGTACATACTTCATAGATTCATGTCAATTCTATTATGTTCAAATGAGTGTGACATCTTTTAAATGCATTTGAAACTTTTTTTTTCCATTGATCGTAAATGTAACGGAATACTTTTGATTGTCCCTGTAATTGATCTATGCATCCTATTTTCATAACATTTGAAATGACTCGAAAAAATTATGTAATAATTATACATTTTAAATTTCAAACGATTAAATGCATTTGAAACTTTTTTCCCCATTGACCGTAATGTAACGGAATCCCTTTGATTGTCTCTGTAATTGATCTATCCATCCGATTTTCATAAAATTTGAAACGACTCGACAAAATTATGTAATAATTATACATTTTAAATTTCAAACGATTAAAATGCATTTGAAACTTTTTCCCCCCATTGACCGTTATGTAACGGAATCATTTTGATTGTCCCTGTAATTGATCTATCCAACCGATTTTCATAAAATTTGAGATGACTCGACAAAATTATGTAACAATTATATGTTTTAAATTTCAAATGATTCGGTTGGGTGGTTTTCGCGTTGTTATATGCGGACAGACAGACAGACGGACAGACGGACGGACTGAGCGACAACAATATGTGCTACGTATTTACATAATTACGATCGCACCTAAAAACGATAGATGTCATGCATTCAAAAAACTGTAATTTTTTCTAACAATATTATGGTGCCAATTTGGCGTTTGGGAATTAAAATTAAGTGGTATATCTATGAAATCAGCGCGCCGAAAAGGGTTAAGGGATAATTACCTAATACACATAATATGCAAATTCTATGCATTTTTAAATTAAAAACTGTAAGACAAGGGAATTAAAAAATAGGTGTAAGGACAAAACAGATAAATTTGAAATACAAAGCCTTTTATGTATTTCAAATTTTATTGAAATTTAATATTTTCATGAAAGAATGTTTAACTTAAAATGCTATACAACAATCATAAAACCATTATTCTACAACGCTTTGTTATAAGAATTATAAATTTAATGAAAAGTTTTTCAATTGTAAAATAGCCCATTAAAACTATATATATATATTTTAAAATAAAAATTCTTTTAATTTTCTTATAAATGCATCTATTTTTTTAATTGTGTTCTTTTTGATAATATGACAAACGTTAACGAACTAAGCAGAAAGATAAATTATTTAATAACTTTTAAAAAATAATTCCCTAAGATGTATTTTAAAAACAGTTTAACTAGAAAAGTAAATATAATTTATGATTGTTACAGGTGAAAAATAGATATATTGTTAATAATACGTTATTTTTCGTTACAAATTAAAATACTTTTTTTTATAAAAAGTATTTCTGTTCTTTATTAATTATTTTAAAATATATTTCATAACTAAAGTTTCATTATATACTAAAAAATAATTTATTTGTTCTAATTCCAAAGTATCTGCAAAGAAAATTAATTATAATCTAATATATTTGGAGAAATGAAATACCATTATATGTGAGACAAATAATATAATTAATCAAAAGAAACAAAATAAATCTAAACTATTTTTATTTTGCATTTCATTCATTAGGACATTGTGAATCATGGTTAAATAATAATATTGTATCTTAGAAATTGATAAATTTTCGTAATATACAAATACAAAGCAACATTAATTGGATGAAAAAAGTCTTATTTCGAAATAATAATAGAGTAAGAAATAATTATAGCTTATGAATACTAACAAAAAAATTTATAAACACATTTTCTGTGTAAATATAAAAACGTATTAAGAGATAAAACCAAATATATCTAATATGGAAATCCTATGCATTTTCTAACTAAAATTTGGAAGACAAGGGAATTAAATGAATGGACGAAGCAATTACAAAAAGATGAATTCGAAAAATAATATGTTTTACATATTTGAAAATTTATTGAAATTTAAAATATTTTCATCAATGAATTTTTAACTTATGACGCTATTCAGTAATCATAAAAACCACTATTTTAAAATGCTTTGTTGTAAGTATTATGAATTATAAAAAAGGTTTATAATTCTAAAATAGTCCATTTAAACTACAATTGTGATTTAACAAAAATGCTTTAAAATTTATTATAAATATATCTGTTTTTATTAAAATGACATAAATTAATGAACTAAACAGTAAATTTTTAAGTAAAGAAATAAATTTATTAAAAACATTTGAAAATTAATTTCCATGCATATTTTTTTTTTTACAAATAATTAGTTTAATTTAAAAAGCGAAAATAATTTAACAAATGATTACTACAATTATAGAATATATATATATACATAGCTGCCAACATCTTCCGCTTTTTTGGCCCGGAAAAATTTTAAAGAAAATTTTACCATTTAAAATCGCCATGATCCGTCGATTAAATAAGGCAAAAATTTCTATTGAATTTTTCAGGCCAAAAAATCAGAAGAGTTGGCAGCTATGTATATATATGGCTATTTCCATGAGTACTTGTAGTGCAAGTCACAGGCTAAGATTTGTGGCTACCAGTGGCAGTATTTTAGTACGAAAAAATGTCATTTATTTTATCGGTACATTCTCATTAATTGAATAAGGCCAAGCAGACTTTTCGAAAATAACGGTGGCAAACAAGCATAGCAATTATAAGGTAATGTGACTTACACTACAAAACCCATGGAACTAGCCATATATAAATGACGTATTTTTCGTTACGTATTAAAATAATTTTTATAAATAGTATTTCTTTTTCTTTTTAATTATGTTTAAATGCATACCTCCTAAATAATGTTTTATTAAATGTTTTGTTAAATACACTAGGTATTTTTTTTGTAAATGCGTTTGTAACTATGTAAATACATAGCACATATAGTCGTCGTTCGGTTCTTCCGTGAGTCTGTCTGTCTGTCCGTCGGCATATAACAGAGCAAAAACTATCTAACCGAATCGTTTGAAATTTGAAATATATAATTGCTGCATTATTTTATCGATTCATTTCAAACTGTTTGAAAATCTGGTGCATAGTTTAATTACAATTAACAATCAAAATTAATCCGTTACATTACGGCCAATGGAATTTTTTTTCAAATACATTGTAATCATGTTAGTCTCTTTCGAACATGATAAAATTAATATGCATTTATTAAATATGTACTAATATCTACATTTTCTACAATGTGATGTACTAAAATATAGTTTATTAATTTACAGGGCTGCACAAAAGTATTCCATTGCACAATGTTATAGGGGAAACATTGTTTTGGGCGCGTTATGATTACATTAAGCTATTTCATATTTTACAAAATTAGTATATGTTTTTGAGGTTTATGGAAGGAAGTTATTTTTCAGAAGATTGTTAAAATATAAACTTCAATGATAAGTAAAGATGACAATTATAACCGAGACAAAGTATTTACGATATAATGACTTTAAATATGGGAATCTTTAGAAGAAATAATTATACTTAGAACACATAAATTAAATTTATTTCTTTTTACTACATCATTGCTTAGGGCATTTACAATCCTTATTTAGCAAAGAATTATTTAATTTTAAATCTGACATATTCTGTACATATGTTTATACGAAAATATTCTTTATTTCATATAATTACTCTTTGTATAAATTATAAAAAAAATAGTTGTTTTGTTCTACTTATTCTAAAGTATGTGCTTAAAAAAATAGGTACTTCTAGGTTTCCCGTCGACCAATTTCGCCAAATTATACAAATCGCCAAACTAATAGCCAAATTATACATGTTGACATAATTTTTATTTTAAATGACGAAAAAACAAATAATTAGTAGAATATTAATAAGAATATTAATAAAAAGTCGAAATAAAAATCACTTAATGACATTTTAAACACGTGAATTGCATTTAATGTCATTGAATGGCACATTCACGATCATCCATTATTGGCATTCAATCTTATAGTTTGGCGATAATTTTTTGGTCGACGGGATAACCTAGAAGTACCAAAAAATATTTATAATTTAAAGTACTTGTAAAATCGTTATATGTGAGACAAAAATAAAAATAACCAAAACAGAGAAAATGAAACAAAATCATTTTCATCTTGCATTCTCTTCATTGGAGTATTGTGAACCGTAGTTTAAGAACAAAACCGTTTTTGAGAATGTGATAAATTTGTCTAATATGCAAATAAAAAACTAAATTATTTCGAGAAGAAATGTCTAATTTCAAAAGAATAAAGTAATAAATAATTATAGCTTGTGAGTACTAACTCCCCCAAAAAATAACCATATCTTTCCATTAAATAGAAATGTGTATTATTATATGTCATAAATTTAACATATGTAATATGCAAATTGCATGCGTTTTCTAATTAAAAATTGTAAGACAAGGGAATTAAGTGAATAGGCGAAAGATAATTTTGAATATAAAGCGTTTTATAAAGTTAAAATTTTATTGAAATTTAATGTTTTGGGCGCGTTAAATTAACACTGTCAGAAATATTCGTCTTTATACACTACATTTTGCTTCATTTTCGAACAAATAATTTCTGTACTCCTTGGAGACGTTATTTTTCTGTGAATCGTTCCAGCAAGTCTGTAGAAGACGAATAAATTTCGTTTATTCCCCGCACGCATGCGCATTTGTCTTTTTCGAATTAATTTTCTGTTTTTATTACGAATCGTAAGTTTGCAGATGACAAGCGCGTTCGAAACTTTCCAATAGCAGGTGAAAAAGCAGCAAAGATAAGGTGAGCAATATTATTATTATTCTTTGTAGAACTTGGAAAACTAAATCAATGGAATGGAATGGTATGGAAAACTAAATCAAGTTTGCATGTGTTTTTATTTTTTTTAAATTAGATCATGTTTTTAATAGTGCACTAGTGCAATGTCATTTTAAGAATAATGGCGACATGGTCGAATTTAATGAAAGGTATGCCTTTAGTATAACAGTTATAATCAACTTCATTTTTTTAAACAGCTTTGTTTGCTTTTTAGATGGCATAGTTAAGCATTTTTTATGCTATGCATTGAATTGTATAACTACGATGTAATTTAATATCAAATATAGCTTATGCTTGTTATTTTCTTAAGAAAACTAGAAATTCCGAATTAAACTTATAATGATAATTACAAGTAATTATAATTTTTGTTACAAAAATATTTTATAACGTGTGACCTTGGTGTTTGCCCGAACTCAAACAAAAAATATTTTCAGAAAAAATTAGTTATTACATGTTTGTTAGCTTACTGGACGCATTATTAACTATGAAAAAGATATTTTTAATCATGCAAATATAAGAAATTTCGTTGTTTAAAATGTATGTTATATTAAATTGTCTCAATTAAAAGGAAGTTTCTCAGTCTCTTTGCGCCAAACTATTTATTTATGTCTGTATTAAATTTAACATGTAATCTCTAAATTATTTTTTATTTTGCTGTGGAAGTATTAATATATAGGAAATTTCGTTATTTACCAACTAGTAATATGTTTAAAATGTACGTTATAAAAATTGTTTTAAATAAAAGAAAGTTTAGCAGCCTTTTTGCGTGAAATTATTTATTTTAAATTAACGACTTAACTTATTTTGATCAAATTTTATATGTATACTCAGTAGGTCTGAGAATAGGTTGTTATCTATTTTTAATACCCCTAAATGATAAGGGTGGCCCACGCCATAAAAATTTCTCCGAAACGGCTTAACTGATTTTGATGAAATTTTCATGCTATGACGTCATAGGAATTAGTGTCCATTTCCATTCAGTGTTGGAATGCTTTGCGAATTATTATTTTTGTGGTTTAATATTTTTTACCGTTCATGCGAATGAATCTACCTGCATTTGTTTTCTTTATGAAGTCTGGTAGTTAGTTGTCAACTTAATTTCACTTGAAGTTATCGTAGAATATATGTTTATTAGAATGTAAATTAGAAACAACAACGTTTGATGTTTAAATAAAATATGTGGCACAAATGTCATATCGGTTTTGGTGCGATGTTTTTTTTTTGTAACAATTTGGAGATAACTTAATTTTTGAATATCAGTTACACACATAAAATTTTAAATTATTTTTTATTATTTGACAGAGGATATTATAAATAAACAATATGTTACATAATAACTATATAGAACAAAACTATTTATGTCATTTTAAAAAAGAAAAAAGAACATTTTTCAATAAATAAACAACAATAGCCAGGTCACCATATCAGGCAAAATAATGGCAATTAGGTATCGCGGTGCCTATATTATATTTGGGAAAAAGTTCCTTATCATGCTCTGTTGTTACGACTGGCGAAAAAATCGAAATTGGCAACTAAAAGCCATTTTAGCAATTTACCTGATTTCTCAAGAAGGTTGAAAAACACGATTTTTGGATGGTTTATAAAGATATATTTATTTAATAAACGTTACATATGCCACATGTTAAAATATTCACGATGTTTATATAAATATTTTCATTTATATACATTTTAGATATATTTCAATGCATATGTAATTATATATAGCAGTATACATATATAAATACATAATATATATACCTGTAAATAAATAAACCTATACATGTATTATATACACTTATATATATATATATATATATATATATTATAATTTTATACATTTAATATATTTATTTAAACAAAAGCTATGCATTTTTTCCGAAAAAAATATGATAAATGCAAAATAATAAAAAACAAACAAACGACTAAAGTCCATTCCAGTATTAACAAGTTGGAAATTGCACGTGAAGCGTAGCAAATGAGGTGCGTTCGTACGTTAACGAAGTTTTAAAAATATCACTCTCATATATCAATCTCATAAAACTGTAAATAATTACAATTAAAATGCGCACCAAACAAGCATTCCATTGCATAATGGTATCATTATGCAATGGAATACTTTTGTGTGGCATTGTAAATCAATAAAAAATATTCTTTGCATCACAGATTATGCAAAATGTATATTATAATATGTACTTTATAGATGCATATCAATTTTATTACGCTCGAATGTGTGTAACACTATTAAAATGCATTTGAAACATTTTTCCCCATTAACCGTAATGTAACGGAATATTTTTGATTGTCCCTGTAATTGAACTATGCATCCGATTTTGATAAAATTTGAAATAATTCGGCAAAATTATGTAATAATTATGTATTTAAAATTTCAAACGATTAAAATGCATTTGAAACTTTTTCCCCATTGACCGTAATGTAACGGAATCCTTTTGATTGTCCCTGTAATTGAGCTATGCATCTGATTTTCATGAAATTTGAAATGACTCGACAAAATTATGTAATAATTATGTATTTTAAATTTCATACAATTCAGTTGGGTAGTTTTTGCGTTGTTATATGGGGATGGACAGACAGACGGACAGACGGACGGACTTAACGACAACAATAGGTGCTACGTACTTATATAATTACGAACGCACCTAAAAAAGCAACTTCAAAGGCAACCTCATCCATTCATTTAATGCGAAAAAAAATCGATTCAAGTGCAATCAGGTAATTTTGTTTCTCAATTCCTGTAGTCACCCTTAATTTATGATATGAGGGGGGGGGGCGATTTAATTATATTATGTTAAAGTACAATAACTCATTGATAAAACTTTTATTAATGCTGACACTCCTCATTTCACCTGCATGCAATTCTTGATTAGATCTCATAAGGAAAGAATAGAAATCTGTTGGCTCAAATCAATGTACATATGATAGGAAAATAATGAAAAGATCTTATCCAACAATATCTATGTGTAAAAATTGTTCATATAAATTGCATATTCTTAAATATTTTCCATATTTTTACTGTTTTCTCTTTATTACATTGTAATATTTTTTTTTCAGTCTCTTTGCAGAAATAAATCCCGAGAGAGGATCCAAATGTCCGGAAAAGAAATAAAGAATACTGCCCAGTTAAACTGATGGCATTGAGCTCACAGGCTACAAATACTAATTGTACATTAAAGCCTTATATTTTCAAGGGTTAATTCCGTTCGAAAAAAAAATTAAGAAGGGGAAACAGCTCTCCCCTTTCCTCTTTTTTTATACTTAATCATTGAATCTCCTATACTATCAAAGACATGCTTTATCATATAAAAAATCTATATCCAAAATTCAGAGCAAATTAGATAATTCTTAATAAAAACCCATTTAGCATTTATATAATTTAAAAGGAGTTATCCCCTTCTTTTATACTTAACCATTAAACTTCCAAAACGATTCAGAGATTTGAACGAAATCTGAAAATTCTGCTTGAAAAACCTATTTATATAAATTAAGAGGGGGGGGAGGCATTAGAACCCCTGTTGCCCCTATTTATACTTATTCAATGAACACCTAATAGCAGTCACGGAATCGCCTCATCAGAATGATCCTAATCTAAATTTTGAACGAAAACTTAATTCTGCATGAAAATCCCATTTATATCAACTAACGGGGGGGGGGGGCATTAGAACCCCTGTTCCCCCTATTTATACTTATTCAATGAACACCTAATAACAGCCACGGAATCGCCTCATCAGAATGATCCTAATCTAAATTTTGAACGAAAACTTAATTCTGCATGAAAATCCCATTTATATCAACTAACGGGGGGGGGGATTAGAACCCCTGTTCCCCCTATTTATACTTATTGAATGAACACCTAATAACAGTCACGGAATCGCCTCATCAGAATGATCCTAATCTAAATTTTGAAAACTTAATTCTGCATGAAAATCCCATTTATATCAACTAACGGGGGGCATGAGCCCCCCGTTCCCCCTCTTATACATATCGAATGAACTCCAAAAACTAATCAGGGAAGCGCCTTATCAGGATATACCTATATACAAAATTTCAAGTGGATCCGATATTTTTATCATGAGTTATCGCGTTACGCACATACGCACATACATACAGAACGGACGGGCACATAAGCTCTCAGGCTATGATAGCCTGTGAGCTAAAAACCTTCGAATAGAAAAGTTGAGTTTGAGCAATAAGCTCATGTCCTTTCAAAATGTTTTCAGCTTACCTGAATGTTAAAATATCAAATTTTAAGTAATCAGCATATAGCAGAACTGCCAATCTTTAAAAATAAAAAAGCATACAGCATAAAATTGAAATTAATCTGGAGTTTGGTTGGTTGGTTTATTATGACCATTTTTTGAAATTCGTTAAAAGAATGAAGTTTTTTGGTACTTCTAGGTTATCCCATCGACCAATTTCGCCAAATTATACAAAACGCCAAACTAATAGCCAAATTATACATGTTGACATAATTTTTATTTTAAATAACGAAAAGACAAATAATTAGTAGAATAATAATAAAAAGTCGAAATAAAAAGCACTTTATTTTAAACACGTGAATCGCATTTAATGTTATTGAATGTGACATTCACGATCATCCATTATTTGACATTTAATCTTATAGTTTGGCCATAATTTTTTGATCGACAGGATAACCTAGAAGTATCAGTTTTTTTAACTCACTACATTATTTTTTTTCAAAATTGTGCAAAATTTTAAAAGATTTTTAGAATTTATTCTTGTTTCAGTTTTTTTTTTTTTTTTTTATGTTTGTATAAGTAGGCCAGGTTCAAACTTTTTAGCAAGTGCAGTAAATTTTTAAACATTTATTTTCTGTTTGCAATTATTTCACAACAATTTAAATTTAAAATAAATGTTACTTTCTTAAACCAATCATTTGTAGTAAATCGGGAAAAGTACTAGAAAGTTGTAATGTAAGTTAAATCTTTTGTTTTTCAATACCACGATTCTTTTTTTAAAACAGCATTGTTTACTGTGAACTTTTGATGAAATTCACACGAAATTGTTTTCTTTTTTCGATCTTTTGATGATATCTGCATTTTCTATGATAGTTTACAAATTTAACGCATTTACCACCATCTTTTTGATGAAATTTATTTTCTTCTGCGATCAGATGAGGTTTATTTTTCACACGGCCATTTACCAAAATTCATGATAGTTTAGTGCAACATCTTGTGGCCACCAATCAACAAAATTCACTACTCATTTAGATGACCTTTTGACAAAATTTGGAAAAAAATATATTTCTTTTAATTCTCACAGGTCAGGACCAAGGGATTTGAGGATTATAGGTCATATTTCTTTGTTTACAGTCTTAATGTGGGATTTATCATCAGATATTGTTATGACACTGTAAATAAATAACACAGGAATGAAAGAAATGCTTTATTTTAAGTAATATAAAAAAACTATATATATTAGAAATATATTTAAATAATGTATCACAAAATTAATAGAATTGATTTGTACTTATTTTTTAAATCTATCAGACATTGCAGAGATAGTGATTTGCTTTACATTATTTACTTTTTGCTCTAATTTAACTTGAGCCTTTTTAAGAATCAGGATTTCATGATCATTAACAAAAGTTTTTCTTAAAAACTGAGATATTTATCCTACAGAGCTAACGCCTCTTTAAAAGCCATTTTAACTTTTATACAGCACACAAATGCGTTCTGAATAAAGTAGTTGAATAGTTATTTACAAGATGCATAAATATATTTCATTCTAAGGAATGCAGAATCCATTAAAAATTTCTTAATTCATCAGATCCAGTTAATTTTTTCTTTTATGATTAAAATGCTCAATATTTTGCTTTACAAAAAACATTTTAACTGTTTACATCTGAAATATATTGCCTATATTATGCAGTTGTGGGTAAAGGAAATTGACTATATTTTCCCCTTCATAGTCTATCAAAATTCATTTTTTACTTTTGCTCTATTTTTCCTAAACTCGAATGAAATTCGCGATTTTACTCAGCTACTAAGGGAAGATTTGTGTGTTTTCTGAGATTTTTGACAAGATGGCAACAAAATTTTTAAAGAAGAAAATTCTTGTTATAAATACTTACGAAAAAACGATTTATTGGTGGTTAAGAAACATTGAGGATTTTATGTTAAGAACTTTATTGTACAATCCTGTTTTATGTCCAAATTTTTAAAATAACTGTTGTTATTTTAAAATTTCCGGAACAAAATGCTTTAAAATTTTGGAAATTTCACATCAAAATCACTCCTGAAAAATTTTTCATAGACTAAAAATTGCAAATGTAAAAAATGTGTTTGTGATTTTTGCAAAAAAAAAAAAAAAAAAAAAAAAAAAAAAAAAAAAAAATCATAGTTCAAGACATTCATCATAGCATTGCAGTTTATAATAACTCAATATAATAACTCAAAATTGTAAGAATTAAGGTTTATTTTCATAGCAGTTGGTAGATCTGCATATAGTTGAAATGTATGTTTTTAGTAAAAAAAAAAAAAAAAAAAAAAAAAAAACATACATACAAGAATGTTTTTATTATTTATTCTGTGGCAGGTAATTTACTGTTATTTATAATAGTTACAATACACTCCTCTAATCACATGTTGGGATCAAGGATTTTGTGAATTATAGAATTGTACAGATTATAGGTCATTTCTTTGTTTACATCTTAATATTAGGAATTTATCAACAAATGTAATAATCATACTGCAAATAAATTACACAAAAATCCTTCTATAGTAAAAAAAAAAAAAAAAAAATTAGCTTTAAACAAATCTCTAGGAATGACTCCTGGCATGATGCTGATGTGTAAGGTTTCCGGAAATAACGTGTCCGGGTGGACCACACCTTCCATGAGTCGAATAGACCAACCAGGAAAAGGGCCCGTCTCGGCTGGTCTTGGAAATGAGTACGCTTCTTTTTTTTCCCTTATGTTGCTATTTTGCTAGAATTTCCAGGTTTTTATGGATATTTAATGCTCGGTATTTTAATAAGTGCACGTTTATGAGAGGAATTCCAAAATTGAATGTATGGAAAATAAGATATCGCGAAGCGATTCCATGGGGTATTGGCGAGCGCAGCAAGCAGGGGTAGCCTACAACTTGGAATCACGAAGCGATTACGTGGGGGGTTGGCGAACGTAGTAAGCAGGGGGGCGGAGCCCCCCTAGTGAAAGAAAGGATTTTTGATACAAAAAAAGATTATATTCAATATCAAGAAACTATTTAAATGATATAACACTAATGGAACAAATTTCTATTTGCTTTATAGTTTTTTGTTTATTGTATCCTGAAGCCTTTAAAGATCAGTCTTTCTTGATCGATAACAAAACTTTGTTTTCCTAAAAATCTGAGGTTTTTGCTCATGGGATACTTATCACTTCTAAGAAATTTTATCTTTTTATATAGCTAGCGAATGTGTTTAGAATATATCGTATTATTCATAATGTACATAAAATATCTCAGTCTAATGAATGCATTAAAAATTTTTTAATTCATAAGGGCAATCCACTTTTATTATGGTCTGAAAACAGTTACAGTGTGGATTATAAGGGAATGTGGATTAGAGAGAGTGGACTATATCCTGTAAGATATATCTCAGTGGAATAATATTTTGTAATTTAATGAAATGCTTATTGAATAACATTAAATAAAATCAACTTACAAAGCAAATAAAATATACTTCTTAGATGTTCAAACCTTAACTGCACAATTTTTTCTAATTTTTTTGTCAAATGCAACCATCTGATATGGACCAAATAAATGTAATTCCATTCTTTGGACTATTCTTGATCAATTACAGTCATCATACTGGCCAAATTTATGGCACACATTGAGAATTATGTTTTTAGGTATGTGCCATATGTGGTACACAGTGCGATGAGGGTTAAACCTAATAGTTGGTCCTATAAGTTTTTAAGTGTGTTGTTTGAACTCAATTTTTATTTGCTTTTTTTACTACATTTATTTGTTGTATGAAGTGTTGGATTAACCGAATGTAACTGCCTAATGTTTTTTTCTTCTTGAGCTATAACAATTAGATTGTAATTATACAGGGTGGTAATAAAAAAACTTTGCCGATATACGGAGCTCTAGTGGCCAGTCCGCTCAACCGATCGAAATGAAATTTCAGATATAGCTATTCAGAGGTATGAGCTCGAGAGTCTGTGAACGACAACAAAATGGCCCTCACGGTTACGGTTATAGTTACAGAAACTCGAAAATTTCCAATGGCAACACCCATTTTTTTTCATCGCAAAATGCTCAGCGCATGCGAAAAACCTAAAGAGCGTTGGAACCGTACGTGTATCACAAGAAACGGACATGTTATGCACGCACAAAAAACCGTTCTGGGAATCCTCCCCCCCCCCCATAAAAAAAACTCGATCGGGACGCAAGGAGGAAATTTGCATATGACGCAGAGTCAGTAAACTAATCTCTGATTACAATACAAATCGGAGAAACTAAAACTTTTATTTTTATTAAACATTTTCCACATGGGTGCCATCATAGGCATGGCACTCATGTAAGTAGTTACTGTAGTTATTTTTATTTTAACTAAAACATTTCCTTGTCTTTTTATTGTCTTATAATGGTTTACATTTGATTTGTAGTTTACCATGTATTTTGTATAATAAAAATTTTTACCCTAACCTAAATGTTGCCTTTTAATCATTTACATAAATTGTGTAATATTATTAATAATATATTGGTAATACTTTGACATGCATATTTTTGTGCATAATGTTTATTTTATAAATCAAAAGAAAAATAATGAAACAATACTGTGGGAGTTTTTAAAAAAATCATGAATCCTGATGTGTGATAAGACCAATAATTGACAAAAGCTGAGAGATATATTTAGCTAAGTGTGTTTTATAAAAGAGCTGAATTTTTTAAAATGTATGGATGTACAGCTGGATGGATATATATGTACCACAAAATATAAATTATTAATACTACTCTTAAAATTATTGCTGATTATTCAGAAGGAAGTGTAATGCATATCTTGAAAGTAAAGTTGAATATCTGAAATGTGCAATATTTTGTATAATTTAAAATTTGGTATTAAAATAGATCTAGAATTTAAGAATTCACAGCTTGAGTGTGAGGGGGGGGGGGGGGGTGAAACTTAGAATCTTTATTACAATATACGTTAGCTTCGATTTCATTTTTATTTTCATAATTTTGAAATAGAAATATTTTAAAAAATCTAGTTCTATATCATAAAAAAATTTAGAAAAATAAATTAAATGCAAAGTAACATGTGTTGATATAGTTGAATAAATCAGATCGAGACTTTCTAATATTTTTTAAATAAATGATCGTAATGTAATAAGCAAATCTGCATGTAGTATCTTTTTGTTATTGTTTAGACACGGAGAAAAGGGAATTTCTGAAAAAAATCTTTTTTTATTTTCTGGGAAATGAGCTTCTTGTAATATATCTCCCCCCCCCAAAAAAAAAAAAATAAATAAATAAATAAATAAATAAAAGGTTTATGGATGTTTTTTGATTTCGAATAAAATTTCTTAAACTTTCATATGCTTTAAAATAGAATAACTTCTCAGGAGAAATTTGTTTTTCAATTTTCATTAATAGAATTTAAGGCATTGAAAGGTAAGTGAATTTTTATTCAATGATTGGCAATTTCGTGAATGGATACTAGTATAAGTGAACAGATTCGAAATGAACAAATCATTCCCATTCCTTACTTGGAATAAATTATTAATTATATTCAATATTTTGCTCCATATCTACTCATCTATGAAATATATTTACGATATTTGCAATAGAAAATACAGTAATGCTTTTTTGACGTTACTTTAATGACATATCAAGAAGGGTAACTTTGTGACATACGTTTTTTTTTTTTTGTTTTTTTTTTTTTTTTTGTTCAGAAATGCATGTAAACAAATGTTATTCAGAAACAACCGAAAATCACTTTTTTCTGTTTTTTGTAAACAAAATAGATATTTCGGGACAAGCCATCAAAATTGGCATTTTTAACCGCTTTTCCCGACAAAAGCAAAACCAGTCCAGAAAAAAGGGGGGGAAGCATGATCGTTATCTAAATATTTAATAATTCGACAGGTAATTAAATTGCAATAAAATGAAAAACTGAGATAAAGCAGGTCTTCCATTTCGACTTCATTTGGTATTAAATTTGAAACACCAAAGATGATGGCATTTTATGAATGATCTGAATTTTATCAAAACTTTACACATTTTTTGAATGATACCTGCCAATTTCATGTGTTAAAGTGTAGCTCCTTTAGGCTATAAAGAACATCTTTAATGAAATAAAAAGAAACAACTTTTTCACCTAAAACAGAGGAAAACATAGCTGGCATTGCACAAAAAAACAGAAGATCCCCCCCTAAAACGGACAAAAACATAACGGACTTCCTTCAAGGAACATAAATTTTCTCTTGTAACGAAGAAAAACATGACGGACATTCCTTCAAAAGACGGAAAATTTCCCCCCTAAAACAGAGATAAACATAACGGACATTCCTTCAAAAGACAGAAATTTTCTCTCTTGTAAAGAAGAAAGACATGACGGACGTTCATTCAAAAAACAGAAAATTTTCTTCCCTAAAACAAAGAAAAACATGACGTATTTTCCTTCAAAAAACAGAAACTTTTCTTCCCTAAAACGGAGAAAAACATGACGGACGTTTCTTCAAAAAACAGAAAATTTTCTTCCCTAAAACGGGGAAAAAAATAACGGACTTCCTTCAAAAGACGAAAACTTTCTCTCTTTTAACGAAGAAAAACATGACGGATGCTCCTTCAAAAAACAGAAAATTTTCTTCAAGTGACGGGGAAAAAAAAAGACGGATATCCGTCTTTTCACAGAAATTTGCTGGCAGCACTGTGCCAGTACTTTTTCTGTGAATTGACGGAAGTTTTTTTGAGAGTGAAATGCATTTTACTTTAATGCATTTCATTAAAGTAAAATGCATTTTACTTTAATGAAATGCACTTTAATACTTTCACTAAAGATTATTTAACTTACGGTGCTATTAAATAGTCATAAAACCATTATTTTACATCTCTTTGTTGTAAATATTATGAATTTAACGAAAGGTTTTTTTCAATTCTAAAATCGTCCTTTTAAAGTGAAATTCTTATTCAACAAAATTGCTCTAATTTTTCTTATAAATGTATCTGCTTTTTAAAATAAGTTGATTTTGTTAAAATGACATTAATTTACGAACTAAATGTCAAGATGAATAATTTAAAAAATAATCCTCGAAGATGTCTTTTACATGTAATCAGTTTGATTTTAAAAGCTACTATAATTTAATTGTTACAATTTTTGAATAATTTTTTTAATAATGGCGTCCATTTCGTAACGTGTGGAAATATTTTTCATAAAAAGCATTTCTTTTTATTTTTCTTTATTTTTAAATGCACATCTCAGAAATAATGCTTAATTAAACACAAGATATATTTTCTTTTTATTTGTGTGTACTTGCCTGATTCACATCGTATTTCTGCGTACATTATGTTAATAGTGAATTTTGAACAAGAAATAGTAATAGTATCCATTCATCTTAAATAATTATTAAACAATTCTTTTAATATTTTATAAATTTCTGTTTTTTTTATCTTCATTTAATTATATCATCTTTTTATATTAGGAATCTGATAATTACATCTCAGAAATACAAGATCTTTTTTCAAAAGATTTTTAAAATATAACCTCCACTGATAAATAAAGATTAAAGTTAATGCGCATTTACGGGCAAAGCATTTACGGTTTAATGATTTTGAATAAAGGAATCTTTCCAAGATTTAATATGAAGAAAAATTTATCAGTAGACCATATAAAATTAAACCAATTTATTTTCTTTTACTATCCCTTTGCTAAGGGCATTTGCAATCATCGTTTAATAAAGAATTATTTTCCCTTAGATCTGATATGTTCTTTTCATACGTTAATAAAACAATATTCATTATTTCAAAGAAACTGGAGAGGTTTTTTTTTTCAATAGCGATAGAAGCAGCCACGATGGTTAGGTTAATGAATTAAATAATCCCTAAAACCATTGTTTGTCATTTTCGATTATTTAAAGCAGAATGATTTATGGATATTTCGAAAAAAAATTACACTAGTCTACCATAAATGTTAGTGGCCTGATTTAACCCTTTCAGGGGCGTGGCATATTGGGGCGAGATACATAAATTCAATGGCTTTAAATAATTTTGTGTATGTTTTAGATTTCCACGTGTCACATTTATTAGTTAATATGTTGTTGGAGGTCGCCCCAGTGGCGGCAGTGGTCAGTAGTGGCATCTGCTACCCCACCGAGGGCTACTGGTTCGAATCCAGTTACGGACATGGATGGTGTGTTGTCCCTTTGTAGTAGTGTAATAAAATATGTAATGTACATGCATAATAAAAGTTGTCACTGTTTCTACGTATAATGGATCAATCGAGGCATTCAGTCAGTTTCAGCAGCTATAGGCCTCAAAGCAATGCCCAATATCAAACATCAAACATGTTGTTCTCTGTAAATAAAACATATTTTATTTATTTTAACCCTTTAACGATCATAGAATTTTCATTGCTAAGATGTCGAAATAAATGAATGACACCGGTAATTAAGAACAGATATATTTCTAAATAAGAAAACGTGATTTTTCACATACAAAATAAAAGGGACATTTTTAGATAAAAATACCGGTGTCAATGTTGCGTAACGGAAATAAAATTTTGTGGTTTCGTGGCGAAACCAATGAACGTTAAAGGGTTAAGACACACAAATAGTATTTTCTAGAAATAAGTTATATACAGGGGTGCAAAAATCTAGGCGCCAGCAGGCAGTTTCTCACCACAAAATTTATTTCGTTTTTCTCCGTCTAATATTTCGTGTGAAATTCCTGCTAGAATGCTATTAAATTTTGAGCGAAAAAAACTTTAAAATTTTAGTGGTGAGAGACTACCGTCTGGCGCCTAGATTTTTGCACCACTGGTTATATATCAGTTGCCATGAAATGAGCTTATCAAATAAACTAAATAATTTCAAATTATTTTTCTAGTTAAAAATATATTTTATAAAACTTGCATAAAATTCCCAGCGTTCTAGTGTTAAATTATAAAAATAAATTATACCTTCAGATACAGCCACCCAGTACTTTACGAAATTTCTTGAATTAAAACACCTCTAAAATCCCTTGAATTCCTTGATGAGTGCGATTCCCTGACTAAGTTCAGTTCTTGAAAAAGGATAACTTTTCTTTTTATATGCAAATACAACAATATTTATCATTATGAATAAGAGAAAAAACAATTCACCTTTTGAAAGTAGAAAGTAGGAAATAACTGCTGTGTTCATGAATATTTAAGTAGCATTCATTTTCACTAAATAGAATTGCGTATGCACAGACATAAACCATTATTTGAGGTGTGCAAATTATATTCATACTTGAATATAAATCAGCTATATTGAAAGTTTAAGCAAAAATGTGAAGTCGAATTACACAGAAAGTTTCAAAACATTTTTAAGATTTTTAAAAAATTGTTGAACTTTAATGTTTGTTTTGAAGAAAAACTATTATGCAGAAAATTATCCAAAAGGCACAATGCAATTTTTGAGATGACCTGATTTAAAAATAATATCTTATATTTATTTTTTTAATAAGAATGTAAGTTTTTTCACTAACACTGCCCTCGCTTTATCTTAAGTATAGCCATAAAATACTTTAAAGTGGCATAAATAATTTTTTTTTTCACGAACTATCAAATGTTTGAATTACTCATAAAAATAATTCAAATGTTGCAAACCGCGTAAAGATCTAATAATTACACAGCTCTTTAAGCTTAAATGAAAAGATATTTTAAGAGACTCTGTAAACGAACCTCAAACACTACGATTTTTACAATAAGAAGTTTACTTGGGTCAACTGTAGTAGCATATCTTAATATCATGCGCATACGACCAATTCTTTGAAAGGTAGGGCTTTTTTCTCTCTCTGTGTACCCGAATTAATTTCTTTAAAGTGTTGTAACTCAAAAACTAATTCATACTTTTACATGAAATTTACAAAGGTTTGAACTACTCATAAAAACAATTCAAATCATGCAACCGCCTAACATTCAGATAATTACACGGAACTGTAGTTCAGTCAACAGTTTTTGGTCTGAAAAATTTAACACTAGAATGCCGGCAAGGTGTCAAATTAACAACGACACACAGACCGTTTTAAGATTCGAACCAGAATTTTTTTCATGAAATAAATTATGAGAGTATTGACAAAATTAATCTAAATAAGTCACTTAAATAATTCTTAATACATTTTCCGGTTTAAAATACTTTTTACAAAACTTACGTAGAAATTCCAGGCGTTATAGTGTAAAAAGTGCAAAAAATTGAATCTTTAAAGTAACATTTACAGAGAAACTATTCGTCGGATTCAGCTATATTTTTGTTTTCTTAGTCATTTGGCACGCCGCATTCCATGGATAGAAGACTTTTGTTTCTATCCAAAATAGTACGCCATATATAGATGCGTCTTTATGGTCAGTCAGCAAAATAAAAAAATTAATCAAAATGCTATTAATAACAAAATAAATATATTTCAAGTCTCTTTTAATTTTATCAATTACAAAGAAAAAAAAATAAAATTTTTAATTTTAAAATTTTTATACATCGAATAAAGAATATCTGTTTCGCAATAACGGACATGTTTTAGTAAATTTTATAAAAATTGTTTACCTAATTTATGAATAAATGCATCATTACTGGCTTTGTTACATTCTTTTTCCGCATCAGAAAATACATTTATGACAACAAAAATCACAATAACATAGTTTTTTTTATCCTAAGGCATTATTTTAATATATATTTTATCTTTAAAAAATATTTTCAATAAAAAACAATACAATACAAAAGATACTCGATTGATTATTTTAAGTTTGAAGTACAGTAGATAAATAAATCTATTGATTTGAAATTTTTGTATACAATAAATACATTATTCAACAGTTGTTGAACGTTATTCATTATATAAAACTGATTTACTTCTTTAGCGCTCGAATACTTTTAAAAGACATTGAAACCAAAACGAAGAAATAAATATTTCTCAAGAACTCAAATGAAAAGTTTAATATGCATGTTGAAACACCTTAAGGACATTTCTATTCAATTTATGTATCTCATTTAACCCTTTAACGTTCATTGGTTTCGCCACGAAACCACAAAATTTTAATTCCTATATGCAACACTGACACCGGTATTTTTATCTAAAAATATCCCTTTTATTATGTATGTGAAAAATCACGTTTTCTTATTTAGAAATATATTTCTTCTTAATTACCGGTGTCAATCATTTATTTCGACATCTTAGCAATGAAAATGCTATGATCGTTAAAGGGTTAAACTGTAGCTGTATAGGTTTATTTCATAAACAAATAATATGATAGATTACACATTTCAGGGTATCAGACGAAATATAATCATTAATTAAGCTACAATGTATAAAGCATTAAAATTATTATTATGAACATAGTGTTGTTTACTGTCGTTCGCAAGAGTTTAAAACCAAAACGTTTTAACAGAAAACTCGGATAAAAGCTATTTAAAAAATAACAAAATTGACTTAGAAGTATTGTTATTGAAAAATTGGAATTAAATTCGGAATATTGCAGCAACTGCTTTTTTTTATACTTGCTGCAATCCTGTTCGGCATACACACTGGCGGTATCAGAGATTGGCTGTAGGTTTGAGATTTGATCATGCAATAGACAATCTTTATGAATTGGAAAAGTTCTATAGAACTTGATGCTTGTTTTTTAACACTTTATTTTTGAAATTCTCTATTTGGTTTAGATTCTCCATTTGGTTTAAATCTAGGCTGTTACCTGGCCATTCAAGCACTTGAATTAGCTATCAGAAAAACATTAACAGCTTTTGACTTATGACACGGAGCACCTTCATGCATGGAAATGAACATAGGGGAAGTTGCATGTGAAGTTTGACCTTATCATGTAATAAATTAATGTAACGACTTCCATTCATTGATGTTTTAGGTGATAGGAAATACAGAGCATAATTACAGGACGCAGAGATTGCATCCCATATCATCTGGTTCGGAAAATATTTCATTGTTAACCCCTTAGGGACGAGAAACACATATACGTACCGAAAAAAAAAGGCTTAAGAATCCTTGTTTATGAACACCAATAAAATTTACCGTAAAATTTTTTCTTATTTAATCGAATCATTTTCTAGATTTAATAAGGCAAAAATTTCTGTTTTTAAAAACTGGTGACAAAGCATTAAAAATTTCATGTAAAGCTCCTGTCGCGAAGGAGTTAAGACCCAAACAAACCTGACCACTTCTTGCGGTTACTCGTCGGCTTGTTTGGTGTGTCGACACGGTGTTTTTTTTAAAATTATATAATGAGTTTTATAGGAAAGGCACAGTTGTCCGGCAAAAGAGGAATATCTCCGTCAAGTAGGGTTGATCTGCTTCTCTCCCGATTCTTTATTCATTCTAATTCGTTCTATTATGAAACAAGTTAGAAATTGCACGTGAAGTGTAGCAAATAAGTTGCGTTCGTACGATAATGAAGTTTTAAAAATATCACTCTGATATATACATCTCATAAAATTGTAAATAGTTAATTACAATTAAAATGCGCAGCAAAAAATGTTCTCTTTATACTCATTATGTAATGGAATACTTTTGTGTGGCCTTGCAAATCAATAACAAAAGTTCTTTGCACAACAAATTCTGCAAATTCTGTATTATAATATGTACTTTATGATGCATATCAATATTATTATGTTCGAATGAGTGTAATATTATAAAAATGCATTTGAAACTTTTTTTCCATTGACTGTAATGTAACGGAGTACTTTTGATTTTCCCTGCATTTGATCTATTCATCCTATTTTTAAAAAAAATTTGAAATGATTTGACAAAATTATGTAATAAATATGTAATTTAAATTTCAAACGATTAAAATGCATTTGCAACATTTTTCCCCATTGACCGCAATGTAACGGAACACTTTTGATCGTCCCTGTAATTGATCTATCCATCCGATTCTCAAAACGTTTGAAATGACTCGACAAAATTATGTAATAATGATATATTTTGAATTTCAAAAGATTCGGTTGGGTAGTTTTTGCGTTGTTATATGCGGACAGACTGACGGATTGAACGATAACTACAGGTGCTACGTATTTATATTATTTCGAACGCGTCTAAAAACTGCAAAAGGCATATAGCACCTCTTCCAAGAATTCAGTTGAAGGGGAGACTATTTCAATGCGCACGCAGCCTACGACTTGCATATTTTACGTCATATCCCTTTCTCATTGAGTGGCGAACACTTCAATGATCGGAAAATTGCTGGATACCTGAGTCACGCTAAAAAACACTGTTCAAAACCGGAGCAATTCAAAAATCTAAAAACGTTGAAAAATTAGTTTTGAGAAAAACAGATCTAAAGCATATAAATAACTTACCTTTATTATTTACTTCTTAAAACCTTCATAAATGATATTTTATTAAGAAAAAATTGTTTTGGTATTATTGTACCACAGAAATAGACCTTTTTTGCGACGATTTTTCTCAAATAAAGGTCCACTATCCCCTTAACCTTCCTACCCTGAATGGGTCTAATCGACCCGTAGGTATAATTTTTTTTTTTATGCGATTCGCACCAGAACATTTTTCATAAAGAAAATTAAATAACAGATCGAAAGAAATAAGCCGATTGAATATATTAAAATGTTTTAAATAACAATTCTGGCGTGAAATGTTTTTATCACGATTGAGTAAAATTTGAACAGGGTAGGAAGGTTAAATAACAGCCCTATCGAGGTTAAATCTTCAAAATTACCGGCGAGTAAAGCAAAGGCGGAAGATATTTATAGCAAGTGAACAAATCTGATGCAATCAACGCATGAGATGTAATAATATTTGGCATTAATAATATTTTGTGTTAAAATACCAAACTTTGTCTGCTGGCTTTTGCACACTAGGGTGGTGCGAAAAAACAAAAGTTTTTATTTCCGAATCGCTATAGTGCGGAAAAGTTGCGATTGGTAAATACAAGAAAAACTTAAAGAAAAATCAGATCGGACTTTATCGTCCGATCGCGCAAACCACCTAAAAATTCATAAAAATTGAAAAATTCCGATTTTTTCAGAATTTTTTGAAAAATATTACATATACATATATTTTTTCACTATAGTGATAAATATTTGCATATTGTACTGCTTAATAATAATAATAAAATAAATTGCGTTTAGAGAATATCTTCCGGTCGCGCAAGCTCATTAAAAATCGGAAAAAATTCCATTTTCAGTGATTTTTGATATATTAAGAAAAATAATTAAATAAGTTCAGTTTGCGGTCTCATGTTAAAATTTAAATGTAAATTAATACTTTTGAGCATATTATGCTATTTTTGAACAACCGAGATCTTACCACGATGAGATCGCGAAAAGGTTTAGTACTTCGCGCAACTCCTGTTAGCCACGTTGTGAAACACCGCAGCGTTGAAGTCGCCCTGCGTGTCCACATCCTTCTCTCCCCAACCTCATCCACTTGTACAGTGCGCCATTTCGTATGAGTAAGCCCGTGAACGAATTTCGTTTGTTAACCCTTTGCAGCGCAGGGCAAATTCATTGCTTAAGTGTTGAAATTAATGACTGACACCGAAATTTGAAAACAACCTTATTTGTAAATAAGAAAACGCTATGTTTCACGCATTCAATAAACCGTATTTTTTTAAAACATAATTCCGGTGCGAATGTGACGTTTGGGAATTAAAAATAAGTGGTATATCTATGAAACCACTACGCCGCAAAGGGTTAATTGGGTGTATTGTGTTCTTTTAAATACATTAACATGTGACATGGATACGGATCTGCGTACGTCGTTGACAAGGAAAATTACTAGACAATCTTTTCATCGTCCTATATTTGGTCATCCAAGAGATTTTCTGCCAAATATTCTTCCAACACACGAATTTGTTCTTTAATGCTACTTTGAGGAGAGATCTCTATTAGCAAGTACACTCAACAATATTAAATTGAGTTTCTCATTTGTTAGCAATACAGTGGCACAAAAATAAAATACATTTGTTAGAAGGCTTCAATCCCAAAAGTGTTTGATTGTAGAATCATTTAGATAATTAATACCTACTATGATAATTATTATAAACTAACGAAATCTTATATTCGAGACAAGAAAAAGCCAAACCTTACAAAAAAGTTTGATGAATTTAAAAAACAAGAAAGTCAACTGCATGATATTTTGGCCTGCAAATGCGTAATGAATTTATATTGCTCCTGTAAAAAGTCACCATATCTAAGGGGGTGTCTGATTGAGACCAATTGTACGTCTCAAAAGCACAACAAAATTCCAGTCATTCAGCATAGATTTATCAACCTCCAAAGAAAGTACGGAACGGGAAAAAATAGTACTATAGAGAAAAAAAAAGGCAAAAAGAAAAAAAAACTGAGTACAAGACTTGGAAGACGAAACTGTATATTAAAAAAGTTAGCCTTCCAAATTTGTTGAAGCGAAAATAAAAATTCTTGAACATTTAGATGAAATACAGGAGAATTTTAATACTAATGTAGGTATATGTAAAATATCATTATCATGACCGATACAACCTGTCAGATTTAAGAAAAAGAAATTACCATGGCAAATGAAAATGGAGTTACAATCTATATCTTTACATTGCGATCGAAGTGGTGTATCTGACCGTGCAGGTGCTGCTATAGCGTTGAGTGTGCTAGAAAATATTGCTGTAACAACTAAAACAGATGCTTCTCAAGTTATTGACCGATACAAAATCAAAAGAAAAAAGAACCGCCCTAGAAAAATATTACGGCAAAGTGGATTCAAAAGAACCACATGACATGCATTTTGATGAAAAAAAGACGATTCTTTTGTTATCCTCCACAGACCTGAGACAATTATCACGAAGGACAGCATATACCTGATTAAAATTACTATAAAACATCTTCACAAATATATCATTCTACATATCAATGCATATTATATTGATACATTTATTGAAAAAGTCTAGAAGTATTTTTAACAATTCTAGACTCATTTAAATTCATTTAAAGGGTGTGTTCTTTAGTGTCTCATACAGGCGCTATTTTCGTGTTTTGGAAGAATATTTGGCAAAAAATCTCTTAGATGACCAAATATAAGACAATGAAAAGATTGTCTAGTAACTTTCCTTGTCAACATCGTACGCAGATCCGTATCCATGTCACATGTTATTGTATTTAAAAAAACACAATACACCCATTAAACAAACGAAATTCGTTCACGGGCTCACTGGTACGAAATGGAGTACTGTGCAAGTGGACGAGGTTGGGGAGAGAACGATGTGAACACGTAGGGCGACTTCAACGCTGTTTCGCAACGTGACTAGTAGGAGTTGCGCGAACTACTAAACCTTTTCGCTCTGCAGCGATCTCGTCGTTTTAAGATCTCGGTTGTTCAAAAATAGCATAACATGCTCAATAGTATTAATTTACATTTCAATTTTAACAGAGACCGCAAACTTAACTTATTCCATTATTTTCTTAATGCATCAAAAATCACTGAAAATTGAAAATTTCCCCGATTTTTAATGAGCTTGCGCGATCGGAAGATATTCTCCAAACGCAATTTATTTTTTTTATTATTATTAAACAGTACAATATATACAGCAAATATTTTTCACTATAGTGAAAAAATATATGCATATTTTATATATATATTTTTTAAAAATTCTAAAAAAATCGGGATTTTTCAATTTTTTTTAATTTTCAGGTGGTTTGCGCAATCAGAAGATAAAGTCCGATTTAATTTTTTTTTTTTTTTTTTTTTTTTTTTGTATTTACCAATCGCAATTTTCCGCACTATAGCGATTTGGAAATAAAAACTTTTGTTTTTTCGCACCACCCTATTGCACACGACAGTATTATCAGCTTAATCATTTGAAAGGCAAGCATTTGCGTTTGTATAATTCTGAACTTTCATAGGAAATTTGAAAAAAAAGAAGCATTTTAAAACAAGAAGAAACAATTTTTGACACCCTTTTTTTTACACGAGGCGACTCTGAAAATAAAAGTAAATTTTATATAAAAAAAAAATTATAAATTTTTCCTGGTTTAAATCATTATTAATCGTAGTTGGGATAAAATATATCCGACTGTCCCTCAAAGGGTTAAAGTTTTTTAAACGATCTAGCAGAAAAATATTATCCGAATATTCGATACATTTTTTTAGAATAAAATTAAAGATTTCCGAATTTTTCATTTCAGAATAGAGTAAAAGTAAATAAAAAATATTTCCGTAAAAAAGTAAAGAATGTACGATTCCGTAAAGATAAAAAAATATTCACTCTGCACCAATTTACGCTTGCGCCCAGGAAATAATAAATAAGTAAATAATAAAATAATGATAAACAATATTTCATATATAATTAAAATTTAATTTAGCTTTTGGGTATATAATTTATCATATTTTCACTCTAAGCAAATGAAAAAAAATTCGTTGCGGTATGAGAAAAATACAATTACTAAGCTGATTCCAAATATTTCGAAACATATCTGAAATCAACCTCTTCCTTCAAATATATATTGTAATAAATCGTCCTCCAATTTAAAGCTTTGTTCGTAAAATGTCTCAGCATGTTATCGATATTCCAATGCCTTTTTTTTTTAAAAGACCCACTTTTCTAATCACACATTAGTTATCATCTATTGTAGTCGAGTAAAGAATATATGTGGAAATTTTCGTTGTTTTAGAGTGAGATAGAGGAACTGCCTCAACAATGAGTTTCAATAAATATAAAATATATGACGGAATGAAATTTTCGCCTTGCTTTTAACAGAAAATATATAATTTGAACTTTAAAATGTTCAGGGTTACTTAACCCTTTAACGATCATAGCATTTTCATTGCTAAGATGTCGAAATAAATGAATGACACCGGTAATGAAGAACAAATATATTTCTAAATAAGAAAACGTGGTTTATCACAGATAAAATAATAGGGATATTTTTAGATAAAAATACCGGTGTCAATGTTGCATATCGGAATTAAAATTTTGTGGTTTCGTGGCGAAACCAATGAACGTTAAAGGGTTAAAAGGCGATTAAAATAATCATCTATAGATGTTAATAGTTAATTTTATATAAAAAAAAATATTTAGTACTTTTAAACCTTTAATCAGGCTCTTCCTCAGAGAATATTTTCTATATTTATACAAATATATGATTCCATTTTGAAAATGAAAAAAATACCTGTGATATAGAATCACATATAGTTTTCTTAAATTATACATTTTTCTAAATTACAGTTAAAGCTAATCTTTAATTAAATATCTATTTTATCTTAAAGTTTTATTTCGATCACACAATATCTTTCCGTTAAAAAGTAAAGAAAGAAAACATATGTTGCATCTGCGTTAACATTAAAACAGTTCTCAGATAAACACATTTCCTTTAGATAAATTTTCGCCTTCGCTAAAAATAATAAAAGAAAGAATAAAGATCGACTCGATCGTCAGTGAAATTTCATTTTCCTCTCTGCGTAATTTTAAGTCTCACTTATTCGTTGCATAATAGTCTTTGCATGTAGATGACATTTGTTGTGTCTTTTGAGAACATTTTCTCAAAATATGCTCCTAACGTACGAATTTGGCGCGAATTCTTTTTGGCGTATTTTTTTAGGACTGCCCATTTCTGGTTGCCCTGCATTAAATTCAAAATCATCTTAATTGTTGAACCGTAACAGAAAATTTCATTGATATGATATCATTCACTTTTCATATGCTCCTTGTCGCCAATTCTATGATGCCAATCTGTGAATTATGAATGAGGAATTAATTGCAGTCAATTAATTTAAGTCAGAATGTTCCAAATTCGATAGAAAGGGGGGGTTCAAGTGATTTTGAGCAGATTGTACCATATTCTTGGAATATCGTACGACAAAGTATCGTTACAAGTATTGTTAGCTCGACATAAAATTTCAATTGATTCCATGATTTTAATCTTCTGATAATTTGATATTTTCTTTAGTAATTTAGCTTTTTTGAAATCTATTACAACTTCTTGTTCCTGGTACAGTTTTGAGAGAGCGGTATTGCATCGATTAAGTCTGATATCTGTAATATGTTCTGACAAACGCTTCTTAAATTTCCTGGTTGTCATGCCAATGTAATCTGTTCTCTTTTTGTTCTCCATTATTGTGGCTGGGATTAAATATACACCTGTTGAATCTTCCATGGGGATAGGATCGATGCTATTGTGAAGTCTTGTGCTTAATTTATTAGGGGGGGGAAGCAATTAAATGTAGATTGTATTTCTTTAATTTAAACTTTAGACATTCAAAGAGACCAGGAAAATATTGAAATTTGTGAAACTTTGTTTCGTTATAATTAACCTTACTATTACTGCTGCCGTATTGAGCTTGGTAAATAAGTTTATTTACCGTAATTTCGGGTGTATAAGCCGCAGCTCAAACAATTCTTTTTCGACCCAGAATTTTTTAAAATACAAATACAACTAGTCAGATCGCCGTAAATACTTGTCTTCAATCACTAAATAAGATTTCTGGGTCCAAAAAGAATTGTTTTATCTGCGGCTTATACACCCGAAATTACGGTATAAACTTGAGTGGGAAACCGTTATTATTTGCTATATTTCTGATTGTGTCTAATTCCTGATTAATATATTTCTTACTGCAGATATTGAAAGCCCGGTCTAATAAATACTAATAGCCCGGTAACTACAAAGCTGCAGCATACAGATTCTACATAGACCGGGCTTTCAATATCTGCAGTAAGAAATATATTAATCAGGAATTAGACACAATCAGAAATATAGCAAATGATAACGGTTTCCCACTCAAGTTTATAAATAAACTTATTTACCAAGCTCAATACGGCAGCAGTAATAGTATGGTTAGTTATAACGAAACAAAGTTGCACAATTTCAATATTTTCCTGGTCTCTTTGAATGTGTAAAGTTTAAATTAAAGAAATACAATCTACATTTAATTGCTTTCCCCCCTAATAAATTAAGCACAAGACTTCACAATAGCATCGATCCTATCCCCATGGAAGATTCAGCAGGTGTATATTTAATCCCAGCCACAATAATGGAGAACAAAAAGAGAATAGATTACATTGGCATGACAACCAGGAAATTTAAGAAGCGTTTGTCAGAACACATTGCAGATATCAGACTTAATCGATGCAATACCGCTCTCTCTAAACTGTACCAGGAACAAGAAGTTATAATAGATTTCAAAAAAGCTAAATTACTAAAGAAAATATCAAATTATCAGAAGATTAAAATCATGGAATCAATTGAAATTTTATGTCGAGCTAACAATACTTGTAACGATACTTTGTCGTACGATATTCCAAGAATATGGTACAATCTGCTCAAAATCACTTGAACCCCCCCCCCTTTCTATCGAATTTGGAACATTCTGACTTCTCCCCCCTTTTTTACGTTGTCTTTGGATCAGTCCACTTCGTATAAAAGAACTCAGCCTTTGACTTCTACTCTTTTGTTGTTTTAACCCTGATGATGAGCATGACATGCTCGAAAGTACTAGGTTTTATTAATAAAAAACACCTTTAAGTAATCTGAGTATTTTATTTTGGTTTATTTTCCATTGTAATTTATAAAATTTTACTTGTCCAACTCTAACACAAATTTCGATCTCTTGGCAGCTAAGTATATAAGTTAAAATAGTATTGATAACACAATCAATATATTTCACGCATTTCAAGTTTAATTTAGGTTTTAACAATTACAAAAAAAAAAAAGAAAAAATTGCAAAATGGTAATTTTTAAATTCATTTTAATCAAATGATAAACATACATTCTGCCTCAGCGGATATATTTTACTAAATTTTATAAGACATTTTTTAAAAATTTTTGCTTCAATGAACTATTTCAGTTTTAATATATTCATTTTCCATATCAGAAAATACATACTACGACAACAAAAATCACAACAACATAATTTATTCTTTCTTAAGGTATTATTTTGTAAATACCCTTTTATCTTTTTTTTTAAGAAATCACAAATTAAAAATATTTATTTAAAATAAAAAGCAATACAAAAGATACAAAATACAAAAGATAGATCGATTATTCGAAATTTAAAGTATAATAAATAAATAAGTCTATTAATTTGAATTTTTTGCATACGATAAATACATTATTCAACAGTCGTTGTACGTTATCTATTATACGAAACTACTTTACTTCCTTAAAGCTTGAATGATTTTATAAACGATTGAAAAAGAAAGAAAAAGAAAAAAAGAAATACTTGCCATGCACTTGTTTGAAAAGTTTAACATGCATGTAGAAACTCCTTAAGGACGTAGCTATTCAGTTTATGTATCTCGTTTGAACTGTCCAATACTATAGATTTAGTTCATAAACAAATCATGCAACAGATTTTACGCTTTAGAAAATAATTTTCAGATTTCAGATGAAAAATAATCACTATGTAAATTAAATCCTTAAGAATGTATAAAGCATGAAAATTGTGATTATTAATACAACATTATGTATTATCAACATACAATTTTTTTTTCATTACATGACAAAATAATATTCACTAAAGTATTGATACATGTTTTTATAAAATCAATGGTATTCGAATATTTTATTTCAGAATAGCGTAAAAATAAACAGATATAGTTCTGTATGTTCGTCCAGAAAATAACAAATAACAAATAAGTAAATAATAAAATAATAATTATTAATAATTAAAATGTAAATGAGAATTGACATCTGTTTCTGTAGATTATGTACCATATTTCCACTTGAAGAAAATGAAAAATATCTCAATTCAGTATAAGAAATATACAATTATGAAACGTATCCCAGATATTTAACCTTCCGTCTACCAGACAAAACACCCATTTATCTACGGCAACACCTAATCTTAATTCCAAACTTGCAAATGGCACCAGTAATATTTTAATATAATTTTGCTTTTACAATGAAAGCTTAAATTAAGGAATTCGTAATATCTAGACAAGTCCTTTATAAATTCCGGTGTCAATCGACAATTTCTCATTTTACCATTGACACCAGAAATATTGTTGTCGGGTCCAATGGACCCGTCTGGTAGACGGAAGGTTAAACACAGAAATCATATTTGAAATTAACATCTTCTCCAATTATATTTTCTATTAACTTCGAGAGGTGATTCTCATTGACCACTGTTCCGCGTAAATGGATGATCCACCTGCTCTGGATACCAGTATTTTGAACTAACTTTCTTTGATAAAAAGTTTATTAAATTAATTAGATTTTTTAAATCACAAAATTTTAAGAAATTCACCTTTTATATAGGGTAAGTGTACCAGTAGTGGGCCATGTACCAATAGTGGGCCACCAGTTCTCGAAGTTGAAAAAAAAGTTTTCTATTCACTCCTGTCAGATAACAAACTAATTGCTGATTGGCTGAAACCCATATCTGCTATCAGGCAAAGGGGCAACTTCATTATTCTTATAGTCTTGGAACGTGAAGGGTGTTTTTACAGACTAGACGAAAAAAACTAAAGAGATGCTAAATTTTTTTACCTAATCTTCAAAACTTCTAAATATGATTTCATTATTGTGTATATTTAAGTATAGAAATGTAAAAAAAAAAAAAAAAAAAAAAAAAAAATATTAAAATTTCTGTACAGTATGAATTAAACTCAAGAATGGAGAGGTCCACTTCTAAGGGGCCCCTACTGGAGCATCAGAAATTTACTTGGTACACTACTGGAGCATAGAGAAAGGTAACATTTTTTATTTTTCATTTTTTCTAGAGAATATATTTTAAAAATTTGAATGTTTATTCTGATACATAAAGATAAGGAATAAGCTAAAAAAATATTTTTTTTGAAATTCACTAATACTTTAATAATAATTAAATAAATGTCCTTAAGTGACGCACTACTGGTGCATTTATCTTATAAATATTTTAATGAAAAATTTATATTAATTGAGAGAAGTATTACAAAAAAATTAAAAGAAATAACATTGGCATATTTCGTCTTCAATCTGATAAGAACAGTAATCATAAAAAATTTTAAAAAAAAATCATCTCAGGGTAAAATACAAAAGGCACGCGACAATGAGTTGTAAACAATACCCACACGCTCTATTGTAAAAAAAAAAAAAATTAAATTAAAAATAGACCATGATCTAAAATTAATTTCCAACTTGGTTCTTCCGATTCAAGCTTTCACGAGGGATTTATTTATTATTTCTAGCCATAAAAATAAAATATATTTTTTGTGATAAAGACGATGAAAAAATAATTTTCTTCGTCTTATACAGGGTTATTCAAAAAAACGTGGACAAAATTACATGGAGAATCAAGCATACAACAAGGATAAAAAATCACATAGGAACATAGGGTCGCAAACTACTTCTTGAGTCACAAATACAGGGTGTTTCATTCCAGCTATAAACGGTTTGGAAGTAATAATTTCGACGAAAGTAAAAATATTGTAATGAAAATGTAACGATATGTACCTTATTTTGTGTGAAATATGATAACGTTACGAAAAGATCTCGAAAAACGTATTGCTCAAGCAATCGATGATACCGCATAAACTGATTATGACAGTCTAAAATGTGAGGTGCCAAGTGCATATTGCTGGCGCGCATAATGCAAAGTTCTACCACTTTTATTTGGTGTTATCACACTTAAAACAAAGGTGAGAATATCTTTTAACCCTTTCCGGCACACTGTGCCCGGTCTGGGATACCTAATTTTAATTCCCAACTTGCAAATGGCACTAGTAATGTTTTATTATAATTTTGCTCTTACAATAAAAGCTTAAATTAAGGATTTCAAAATATCTAAAAAATTCGTTTGTGAATTCCGGTGTCAGTCAATAATTTATCAATTTAATACAGATTTTGCCCGTGCCGGAAAGGGTTAACCCATTAACGCCCGAATTATTTTCTTCGCTAAAATTTAAATTTTGTATTTCCCACCAATTTTAAAAGCAAATTAACTTTTATCTAAATTTATCAAGGATTCTGTCTCGTGAAATAAGGTATACATTTTTCTTCTTCTTTACTGGTGGGAAAAGCGCTTTCTTGCTGTTTTTCTAACCGTCCTCAAACGAGGACGCTGGGCGTTAATGGGTTAAATGTTTTATTACAATATACTTCAGTTTTCTGAAATTTATTACCGTCAACCCAAATTGAGTTAGGATGAAACACCCTGTATTTGTGACTCAATAAGTGCTTTGCGGCCCTATGTTCCTGTGTGATTTTTTATCCTTGTCGTATGCTTGATTCGTCACATCAATTTGTCCACGTTTTTTCTTAATCACCCAGTATAATGACCGAATAATCTTTGATAAAAGATGGCGAAATAAACTGTCAGGTATTAGTGGTGTCGAAAGTATATGGCATCCCGATTTACGAGGTCCACCAAACAACACTAATGGTGAATGAGAGGCACCTATCGAATTCAAAGACTTAAATCATTCACCATTTTAAAGCACTGTCCTCAAAATATCACTGCATATATCAATATTCCAATGCATTTTATTTTAAAAGGCCCGTTTTACTAATCGCGCTTTAATTATAATCCATTGTAATCAGAAAATGATACTTGTGGGTTTGTCTTTTGAGTTTCAAAAACGCAGACTAACTACGCTGAGTATTGAATTTCTCGTTTGTCAGCATTGTGTTTCCCATTGAATGTCTGTGTGTGGCAAATATTTACTCAATTAAACTAGAATGAAAGTGCACATAGCAATAAATTTAAATGTTTAGCTTAAGTATAGGTGTTTCAACATTTGATTGAAAATCAAAAACTTTTATGTTTATTTGAGCAAAATTTTACCAATTTAGTATTCAAATAATATATGAATTATGCAGAAACAGTAATAAATATAGAAATAAGATTTTTTTTATAGACATTGTGTATGTTATTTACCATATTTTTATTGCAAGTAAAAGAAAAAATACCATTGCCGTAGCAGAAAAATATAATTATTGAGCTAAACCCAAACATTTGAACTCTGAAAATACATAGAAAATCATGTTATTTATGTAAATTTGTTTTGGATTAAATTGTTTTCCCATTTAAAACATTGTCTTTAAAATGTATCTGCATATTATTAATATTCCAGTGCGCTTTATTTTAAAAGATCTATTCCTCTAATTGCATCTTCATTACATTGTAGTATAGCCAGTGAAGGATAGTTATGGATATTTCCGTTGAGTCTGCAGATGGTAGATGAACTGTCCTATATATATTCAAATAATTAGAATAAATGTGCTGATAATAATAAATTTAAAAGTATTATCATATACTAAAAAACTTAAGCAAACTCTTTTCAAAATTTGATTAAATTAAAAAAAAAGCTAATATGATAATTTGAGTAAAAATATTTCATTTTAATGTACTTTATATAATGCATGATTTATCTAATGCTTAAATAATAATAAATATATAAATGAGGTTTTGTAAACATTTTGTGTGTATTATTTACCATATTTTCATTCCAAGTAAATGGGATAATAACAAAGACTGCAGTACGAGAAAAACATAAATATCAGTGGCATAACCAAAGTGGTTGCCAAATTTCTCTCAACACTGGTAATATTTGATGTTCTGTTTGCCTTATATAACCAAAAAATTCTGTTATGAATCAAGGAGATGAAACTCTTATAATATAATTAGTTTTGGGCACCGACCTTGGTTACGCCACTAATTATTAACCTCTTAGAGGGTCGGGGGTTATATTGTACCCCACATAATTTTAATCTAGATAAGTACCAGAAACTTTTAATTAAAATTTACATTCCTAACTTTAGTGGGAATGATTTGCAAAGCTACTCTATCCTCTTTAAAAATAACATGTTTTGAATAATTCATTGTGAATTCAATTTTATAGATGCTTAATTGTTCGTATCATAAAGGGTTAAGCTAATCGCAATTATTCGAACGTAGAATATGTATCGGAAATCATGCTGTTCATCTAAATCTTGTTTTGTTTCAAATCTTTCTACCATTTAAAACATTGTCCTTAAAATGTCACTGCACATTATCAATATGCTCTTATTATTACATATTACAATGCGCTTTTCTTTTAAAAGGCCTACTTCTGTAATCGCACTTTGATTACAATATATTGTAGCCAGCGAAAGATAATTGTAGATATTTATGTTTAGTCTTAAGAAGGTAGATGAATTGTCCTTAGCATTGAGTTTACCGTAAAATTGTTAATAAGTATTTATTTAAATAAGCTAGAATAAATGTGCGTGTAATAGCAAATTCGAAAGTTTTATCGTATACTGAAAAATTTAAGCATAGATTTCGAAAAATAAATAAAAATGAAAAAGTAATATGGTAATTTGACTTAAAATATTTCATTCTTGTGGATAAATAATGTCGGATTTATATAATGCATGATGAACTTTATATTGTCTCTCAATATTTACCCTTTCTTGTCATAACAATTTCCATATTGTTCAGGGTAAAATGTTATTTATCCATCTAATCTAAAGTAACTTCATATATAGGGGAGAGTGGGGATACTTGAGCATAGGGGATACTTGAGCCACCCCCTTTATCTCTACAGTTGTTCAATTTTTCTTTCTAAAACTGGCAACATGGTAACATATAGTTCTGAACATGTAAAAAAGAAATCATATACCTTGGTACCATTTTTAAAGTATGGTGATTAACCCTTTGAGCTCTGCTGGTAGAATTTTCTACCACAAAATTTTAATTCTGAAATGTCACAACGACACCAGAAAATTCGACCAAATTTATTTGAAAAAGGTTTAATGCATTTTTTGGCGTATATTGTAAATCGGTTTTTTTCTTTGCAAAATACTGGTGCGAATGTGACATCTGGCTCAAGTATCCCCTCCATGGGGATACTTGAGCCACAATGTAAAAGAAAAAGTAAAAATTTATTAGACATAGAAAAATAGTTCAAAATTAATTGAAAGTGGTTTTCAAATGAAGAAAAAATATCAAATTTCCATTTTCAATATTTTATTTTGTTCTAAGAAATTCTAAAAAATTTTAAAAAATTAAAATTTAAAAAATGGCTCAAGTATCCCCATCTTCCCCTACTATTACATCTAAAAGTATTAACCACTTAACTGATCAATAATTGAAAAAAAAAAAAAAAAACTTTCAAATAATGTAATATTTTTCAATCTTTAACCCCTTCGAGACGGGAACCTTTTACGAATTTTTTTATGTTTTACCATGGGATTTTAATTGCAGAAATTTGTGACTTATTAAATCGAGAAAACGCTTTGATTCAATAAGGCAAATTTTACATGAAATTTTTACTGGTGGGGATAAACATGGATTCTTAAGCCTTTTTGCGGCACGTATACGTGTCGCTCGTCTCCAAGGGGTTGACAGAATTTTTACCTTTTATCGTCGGATTATTGTAAACTGAAAATTTTGCTTAACTGAACCAGAAAAAAATGTTCGGATTAAGTGATGTAAAATTTATAGCAAAATTTTTCTGCAGAGAATAATAATTTATGATTGGATTATGGGCCAAAAATCATAGGCCAAATATCATAGGCCAAAATTTCAGATTTTTATCTTGTGCCCCACCAGAGATATCAAAGCCTAAAAAGTGCAATTTTTGAAATTTTTGACGAATTTCAGAATTTTTTTTGCAAAGAGAAATTAACTCCCAGATCTTGGACTTGGTGTGTGAGTACACGCATTTTGGACCGATTAGTAGAAAAAATTGTGTAAGGTTGACAGTTTTCCTTGCATGAAAATTTTCTACTTGCAAACGGATAGATTTAAAAAAAAATCGTAAATTTTGTGCTAAAATTTCACCTGTAAAATTTTATTTTTCAAAATTTTTCTACCACTGTATATTTAGCCTATTTTATTCTGAACAAAATGCTGCAAACCCCATTTCAATTGGGAAAATAGAAGACGAAATATTTACAATTTTGTGTATCCTAGTATCTGATAAAATCGCTGCACACGATGAAACAAAGATGACCGCCAAGCACAAACAAAAAATAGTAAAATTAAAATAACGGTAATTTTGAACTTCCATCATGTTAGGGTTGTTGTACAAAAAATTTCATACTTTTTAAAAATAGTCGAGCGACCAGTGCTGGACCACTTGAAATGGATTGATCCTCTTAGAATAAAATAATTCTGTGCGTGTACAAGTGTTTCACCTCGATATGTTCATTTTTTACGGAATAACAAACTCTAAAACAATTTTCATGAAAGAGTAAGATAAAAGCTACTTGTACGCATTTATGAACAAGTTATTAAATGTAATTAATATTGATTTTATGGAATAATTCATGTTTTAAGGAGTAAACCAAATCGGCTGGCTATTTTCAAAGAAAAGACGGAAATTTTACAGACACTACTACAAAATCTGGAAATAAATATAATAAATATAATTCTCTCTCAAAAAATAAAAGCACCTATATATTTTAGAATACATAACATTAGATTAATTTTTCAAACGTATTTAGCCAAAAATAGAATATCACAAAAAAAGAGGTGATATTTAATTTATGCGTTTACTAATGCGACAAATACAGGTGTGTGCGCTGACGGATTCAATTTGCATTCTCAAAAGAAACAACAAAAATAAAACTTTTTTGAAAATTGTTATGCATTTGGATATAAAAATATTCCTAGCACGTAATCATTGCGTTACATGTATGTTATTCGTCAAACAAAATCATGGTAGCATAAAATTTAGCATTGTAATGAAAAAAGTCCTTTCGTTACTTTATGACTGTAATAATTTATTTGTGCTTAACGCCTTCGCACTCAGTACCTGCACTAGTGAATGATATGCTACTTAGAAGCGTGGGAGTTAAAGAGCGTTTTACCGTTCAAGGAATCCCACACTACAAATACTTCGCGAACAAATAAAGGCAAAGATATATATGTGCCAATAAAAGAAAATCTTTGTAAACCAGAGGATCTACTAAATCCATTTTAAATTCCTTTCTGTTACTGTTTGTTTGTTTCATTTTATTTCTTTCTATAATACGTTACGAAAGATATTTTAAAAATTAACAAGGACGGCAAATCACATGTTAAGCATAGATTATATATATAAAAAAATTATTACACACATTCAAAACTTTAGAGGGACTCCACAATCATCTTGTAAGAAGTTATGATAGAAAACATTTTAGGAAAATTGTAAAAATTTTAAATGATGTTTTAGAAATCATTTTCAATAATCAAAAAACTAAACTAGTCTAATTATTTTGTGCAGCCTTGTACATGATCTATATATTTGGATACATACTTCAAATAATTTTAATAAAAAAGTAATCTTCAAAGTAATATTTAATAAGATTTACCGTAATTTCCCGCGTATACGCCGTGGCGCAGGTAAATATTTTTATACCGGGAATTTTATTTAAAAAATTAAGTCAAGTAAATGCTTAGCAACTAGATGCAGCATTTTGTTTGAAACAAATTCTAATCGAAAATTGAATTGGCTGCGCTGCGGCGTATGCGCGGAAAATTATGGTAATTCAATTAAAAATCCCAGTCGCACTATTGCTTAGTTCACACAACTTTGAAAAACGCTCTTTTTTTATTTCCTCTTATTTATTATTTGCACTTTAAAAATACAATTTTACTTTTAAGTCAGAAATTTTAAAATTGTGTGTTAAAAATATATTTTAATACTTTGTAAAAATACTTTTTGCGCATATGACAGCTTTAAGTTAGATATAAATATCTTTTGATTCGATTTTGCCCAAGAAAAAAAGTTTCTATATGCATGATTTCAAATTTTATCATTCGGGGCCGCATTTATTCACGTAACAATCATATGAAATTTTAAAATTAAAATGAAATATCACTTTTGTGTGTAAAACATTTATTTTTCTGTGTAATATACTTAAAAATATGCACTTAAGGCTGAAAGAAAAAAGAAAAATCTTAATGGCATATTATATGAGCCAATGTTGCTAAAATAACGGAAAACCATTATTCCTTCAAATAACTGCTTCAAAGGTAGTTGTGATAAATCATTCTTCAACTTAAAGCATTGTTCTCGAAATGTCGTTGCATATTATCAAAAGTCCAATGTCTCTTTTATCTGAAACGAACATTTTTCTAATAGCACATTAATTATCATTTATTGGAGTCCGAAAAGGGTAATTGTAGATATTTCCTTTACGTTTTATAAAGGCGGTGGAAATAGGTTTAGATTTCAATTCTATTAAATTTTGTTCAAAATATTTATGCACATAAGCGTCAAAACAATTGTCACATATTTTTACTTACTATCATACGTAGTATAGGCTAAGTCTTGCAATCGTTTTGAAAATCAAAAAAATAATTTAAAGAATTTACACGTTTCAGATACTGGAGATTGCGAAAAACATATTTTTAGAAAAAAAAAGAATTGGCCGTCCGTATGCCTGTCTGCCTATTTGTTTGTGTGTCTTTAAACGCTCTGTCTCTCGAACAAATTGATATAGAGACTTGGAATTTTGTATGTGCTTAGTACGTAAGAATGGGACCAAGCTTATTACATCAGTAACCTCGATTATCCGGAACTTTTTTTTCGGGCTGTCGGAACATTCGTTCTGATGAAAGGTATATAAAATTTTTCGAATTTTGTTTTAAGGAGAGAACGTAAAGGACAATAAAATAACAAAAATTTTGCATAAAAAAAAAAAAAAAAAAAAAAAAAAAAAAAAAACGAAGTCAATCGAATAATAAGTTGCTGATATATTTGCAATCATGTTTTCACATTCTTCGATTTTTCATGACCCTGTATTTCATTCAAATTTCCATTCATAGATATATTTTGATTGGAAATGAGACGCTTAATTCGACGCAGTAAACTGTTAGTTAATAAGATTATTATGTTTGGAGTTATAAGGATGTTTCTTTTAAGAAATTCTGTTATATTTCAGTAATTTCGCGTTTTATATAATTTGTCGAAAATGGTTAATCAGCAATTCATTAGTCGAGCATTACTACGCATATTAAAAATAAATAAATATACGATTAAGTTTTGTCTTGAAACTGCAATGCATTTTAAAAATAGTTTCCACATGTTTAATTTTCATATGTTATAGTATGCACATCCATGATGGGTAAGTATTACGGTGGCCCCCAGCAACTAGTTTATTTACATATTTATAAATTTATGTATTTCGCATTTTAAAAATACAGATTTATCTTTAATTAAAAATTATTAAAATTGTGCATGAAAAAATATTTCAAACAATGTTTTTTGTGCTTATGATAGCAGTTCGATATAAGTGTGTTTTAATTCGATTTTGTATAAAAATAAATTTCTGTATGCATAATGTTCAGTTTTTTAATGCTCGCAATACTTAACGATTTTTATTCACGTAACAGTGATACGAAATATTAAAATTATAACTGAATAAAACTGAACGTATTTTTCGTATGTACACCTTTACTTTTGTATATATTTGTTTTTCGATATAATATTCTGAAAATGTGTACTTTAAAGGCTGAAAGAATAAAGAAAAATCTTAATAGCATATTATTTGAACCAATACTGCCAAAATAACGGAAAACCATTATGCTCCTTCAAAGCTACTTGTGATAAATCATTCTTCAACTTAAAGCATTGTTCTCAAAATATCGTTGCATATTACCAATAGTCCCATGTCTCTTTTATGCTAAAACGCGAATTTTTCTAATAGCACATTGATTATCGTTTATTATAGTCACCAAAGGGTAATTGTAGATATTTCCTTTACGGTTTGAAAATGCAGAGGAAATAGGTTTAGATTTTAATTTTCATAAAATTTATTTAAAATATCTATTCAAATAAGCTTTAAAGCAATTCACGCATTTTTTTTAGTTTATTTATATTTTTATTTATTTATTTTTGCATTTTAAAAGTACGATTTTATTTTTAATTTAAAAAAATTAAAATTGTGTATAGAAACTATTTTAAACAATACTTTTTGTGCATGTGATAGCTTTAAGTTAGATTCGATTAATAAATAAATTTCTATATGCATAATTTCTAATATTATCATGCGATCAACACTTAACGATCTTAATTCACATAACAGTGATATGAATTTTTAAAATTAAAATTAAGTATCACTTTTGTAGGTACACCTTTACTTTTGTATATATTTATTTTTCTATGTAATATATTTAAAATATGTACTTTGATAGCAAAAAGAATAATGAAAAATCTTAATAAATCTTAAATCTTAATCTTTCTTATATTATTTGAGTCAATGCAGCTAAAATAACGGAAAACCATTATGCTCCTTCAAAGCTACTTGTGATAAATCATTTTTCAACTTAAGGCATTGTTCTCAAAATGTCGTTGCATATTATCAATACTCCAATGTCTCTTTTATGCTAAAACGCCATTTTTCTAATAGCACATTAATTATCGTTTATTACAATCACCAAAGGGTAATTGTAGATATTTCCTTTGACGTTTTGAGAAGGAGATAGAAGTAGAGTTAGGTTTCAATTCTTGCAAAGTTTATTCAAAATATTTATTCATATTAGCGTCAAAACAAGTGACGTATTTTATTTATTTATTTATTTACTTATTTACTTATTTATCTATTCATTTTTGCATTTTAAAAATACAATTTTTATTTTATATTTAATTAAAAATATTAAAATTGTGTATGAAAAATGTATGTTATACAATACTTTTTGTGCATGTGATAGCTTTGAGTTAGATATAAATGTATTTAGAATCGATTTTGCATAAAAATAAATTTCTCAATGCAAAATTTTCAATTTTGTCATGCGCCCGACACTTAACGATTTTTATTATTCTAATAAAAATATGAATTTTTAAAATTAAAATTACCGTAATTTCCTGCGTATAATCCGCGGACCAAATAATTAGTTATTTTGACCCAGAATTTTCTAAAAAAGAAATTTAACGTATGAGATCTACTGAAATATTTGTCTGCAATCACTAAATAGTATTTCTGGGTCCAAAAAGAATTGTTTGATCAGCTGATTATTACGGCTGGAAATTACGGTAAAAATTAATTTAAAATTAAAATAAAATTTTGTATGTATACTTTTACTTTTGACTAGTTCCATGCGAAATTGTTTGTCTGTTACATAGCTGAGAATCGCTATGCTTGTTGCCCACTGTTTTTTTTTTTTTTTTTTTTCTTCGAAAAGCTCGCTTTGCATTATTTAATTGATGAGATTTGTTCGAGAAAATAAATTACATTTTCCCGCTCTTAAATACTGGTAGCCAAAAATCGTACTTTGTAACTGACAAACAAATTCGCATGGAAATAGCCTTTTGTGTGTATAATTTTGCTTTTGTACATATCAATATTTCTATGTAATATACTCAAAATATGTATTTTAAAGGCTGAAACAGTAAAGAAAATCGTAATTGCATATTATTTGAGCCAATACTGCTAAAATAACGGAAAACCATTATGATCCTTCAAAGCTACTTGTGTTAAATCATTCTTCAGCTTAAAGCATTGTTCTCAAAATGTCGTTGCATATTACTAATAGTCCAATGTTTCTTTTAAGCTAAAACGTGCATTTTTCGAATAGCATATTAATTATCATTTATTGTAGTCGCCAAAAGGTAATTGTGAATATTTCCTTTACGTTTTTAGAAGGCGATGGATGTAGGTTTAGATTTCAAATGTCATAAAGTTTCTTCGAAATATTTATTCATAAAAGCGTCAAAACAATTGATGCATTTTACTTTTTTATTTTTATTTATTTATTTATTTTTGCATTTAGAAAAAACAATTTTATTTTTAAATAAAAAAAAATTGTTTATGATAAATATATTTTAAGCAATACTTTTTGTGCATATGATAGATTTATGTTAGATATAAGTGTGTTTTGATTTTATTTTGTACAAAAATTAATTTTTATATGCAAAATTTTCAGTTTTATCATACGCGCAAAACTTAACGATTTTTATTCACGTAATAGTGACATGAATTTTTAAAATTAAAATTAAATATTACTTTTGAATGTATAATTTTAGTTTTGTATATATCTATTTTTCTATGTAATATACTCAAAATATGTACTTTAAAGGCTGAAAGAATAAAGAAAAATCTTAATGGCATATTATTTGAGCCAATGCAGCTAAAATAACGGAAAACCATTATGCTCCTTCAAAGCTACTTGCGTTGAATCATTATTCAGCTTAAAGCATTGTTCTCAAAATGTTATTGCATATTATCAATAGTCCAATATCTCTTTTATACTAAAATGCGCATTTTTCTAATAGCGCATTAATTATCGCTTATTGTAGTCACCAAACGGTAATTGTAGATATTTCCTTTACGTTTTGAGAAGGCGGAGTAATTAGAATTGAATTTCAATTCTCTTAAATTTGTTTAAAATATTTATTTATATAAGCTCGAATATATAATGTACAATAATACATACAGATATTCTAATGAACATGATTGAATATTCCCAAATGTGAATACTTCACATTATTTGAAAATTGTTGAATTGACAATGTACTCTATGGAAATTAAATTTAAACAGTTAGAAATTAAAAGGGAAAATCTATTCTTAGTGTTTCATGCTAAAATAATCTATACGTCTAAATATATGATACTATATTTTCAGAATTATAATTTTTTTTTCGCGTTAAAATAGACAGATAAATAGATAGATAGATATAATTATATTTTTAAACAATGATGTACCACAAAAATAAATGTACTCAAATAACAATGCTTCAAAAGTGAATGTCAAAAGGTAATTGCATTATTTACCTAATTCATTTAAATTTCAGAAATAAATGAAAACTGTCGAAATTTTATAGAATTATCACACTTATCTATAAAATACAAAATTTAAATTTCAAAATCCACCATGATAACAAATATGAATTTATATGTTTATTATTTCTCTCTTTTTTGTTGATTGACTATGTGTTATGTGCGTTATCAGGGTGCGTAGTCTGGAAGCACCTTGTAAGGACCTTTTACCAGAATTTTTATAATGTAATATTTATTTTATTTAACGAAAAAGAAATCCTTTTTCAGATCTAACAACCAGTACTTTAAAGAATTTCTGATACTAAAAGAATTAAAATCCTCTGAATTTCTTGATGACTACGCACCCTGGTTATGCTTGAAAAAATCAATACATTTAGAAAAATTTATAGTTTTTCAAAAAAAAAAAAAAAAAAAAAAAAAAAAAAAAAAAAAAACCTGGCTAGTATAACCTAAAATATATTAAAGTTTAGCCACCATTTTTTTTTCGATCCAGACATCAATTGCAAAAATGCAAGAAATAATGGCTCACACAAATTATATGCAGGAATAATAAGCGACATATATTTTTCCTCGTGGCAGTGTTTGGGATAAGATTATCTACAACGTTCTTCAACTTCATATTAGCTGACCTTTTATTTTTTTTAAAATAAATAAATGTATTATGAACCAAGTTTTTACGGAATTTTTGTTTCAATATGATTGTCTCTTAAAATATGTTTCATTTCACCCATTTAACACATTTTCTTCGGCTCACGCGCAAGTGCGTGAAGTTCCCAATCATTTAACACAGAGGGCGGAGTTATCGGCAGCGAACTTGTTAAAATAATCTCTGTGTCTCCCGTAAAAACTGAGAAATAATGCATTTAATTTAAGTTAAGAAATGCACATAATCTTTTTTTTTATATATATATATTTAGTAAGTATTACAAATAATAACCATGAACTCATAAAATATTTACATAAAACTAAACTAAAAATTTACAATATTCAAAATCTTAAAAAAAGATTTAACATGGCTTTAATACAACTTAAATAGAGTAATTAAACAATTGTAGTAATGTGAAATGAATTATGAAAAAATATTGTTTCTCTGAACAAAGCAACTCCTCTGAACAAATTCCTATACTTATATAATACTTTAAATAGGCATAGGAATAAGTCATTTGCAATTAATGTCTAATGCTTATAATAAATGTTAATTTGTGTTTTCTAAACATTTCATGAATTTCTATTTCTAAAATCGAACACCCTTTCTTAACTCAAATCTGAAGAAAATTAACGTTAATAAGAAAAAAATATTAAAAATTCTTAAATCTCTTTAGAATCAAACAATAAACTGTGCTAGTGAGCTTCCTATGCATTTCTAAAATTAAAATTAAAATCTTAGAAGATATAGCAAAATAATAAAAAAATGCTCAACCAACTCCCAATAAAATTATACAAAAGCTTAAAAAAATTACATGAATTGAAGGATACTATTTAACACTAGAACCGCCATTAGGGGTCAAAATGACTCCTGCCAGATTGGTAATAGTTGATTCGAACCAGAATTTTATTCATAAGATATATTAAAGCTATGCAGCAGGAAAATAGACTAATTCAATAAGTTGAATACTTTAAAATTAAATTACTGGTGATAAACAATTTTTATAAAAATTGAGTAAAATACCCGGCGATTTTAGTGTTAAAATATTCCTGCTACGAACTGTTTTTTTTTTTTTTTTTTTTTTTTTTTTTTTTTTTTTAAGAAAGATGGTAGAAGAGCGATTCCTATTCAGGTGTATGTTTATCCAAGAGGCTACTTTGGGTTACGTGAAAATTACATCGATAATGGCGGAAATCAGAACTTAATTAAAAATCTATTTGGAAAAACGTAGAATGGAGAAAGATGGCTTGCAAAAATGCAACCTCCTTTCGAAGCGCACTTCGCGCAAAGTTGCAAAGTTTAAATTTTGAAACCTTTTTAGACAAGGGTTTCATCTGCATTGTAAAAATAAATGTTTATAACTAGAAGTTCAAATAAAAAACATATTAGGATAAGACCAAAAAGAATAACAATATTTGATATTATTTAGGCTTCCTATCACTTTGAATTTTTATGGTATACCCATTCATACTTCTCTAGTATATACACAACATAATTTACTCTAATTCTTTTATACCTTATATTGTACAGTTTTTTTTACAAAGTCTTATTATCCTTTTAGCCGTGATTTTTTTAACAATACACTCAATATTTCATATATTTATTGTACGAAACTTTCTGAACACAAGTAATACTCATATTTGACTCTTCATTAATAATAATTGCAGAATGCATAAATTATGTCAGTACTTCATTTGTAGTCTCGTGTTTAGTTCTAAAGTATTAGTAAACTCAAAATTAAGAAAAAAGGTCCTCTATACCTTTTAGTCCAAAATTAGGGAAAAAAAAGCCGTCTATCCTTATAGTTCATTGTAATGTTTCTTCATGTTTTTTCATTCATAACCTTCTTATATTAAATCTCGTAAAAATGTTCGTATGACATTAAATTTTATTTAATGGCAACACTTTAACTTGATTATTCCTCATATTCATTTTTTGAAGAAATCTCCTTCTGAAATCAAAACACTTTCGAATTCTACTAGTTAAATTACCGTTGTTGTGAAAAAAAAAATACGTAAAGTAATGACATGTATGCTAATAAATTTACATTAAAGACATTTTCTTTTCGGAACTCATCTTATCCAAACTCACATTTATAACAACCCATATCAATTTTCTTCTCAACGCTTAATTACAGCCGTGTGCTCGTTGCCGTGCATCCATTATCTTCAAGAAAATGAATTCTAGAATCTTTGTCACTTTCCCAAATATGTTTATAGATTTGAAAGATTAATTCGTTAACCCTTTAACGTTCATTGGTTTCGCCACGAAACCACAAAATTTTAATTCCGATACGCAACACTGACACCGGTATTTTTTATCTAAAAATATCCCTTTTATTTTGTATGTGAAAAATCACGTTTTCTTATTTAGAAATATATTTGTTCTTAATTACCGGTATCATTCATTTATTTTGACATCTTAGCAATGAAAATGCTATGATCGTTAAAGGGTTAATGAAAGTAGCACAATGACATGATATATTTCAAATATTACTTTTCATGACATTAATTACATAGTTTTTTAATTTAATATTTTCGTGTAATTACTTAATAATTTCAGTTACGTAATTATTACAGGTATGCAAATAAAAAAATTGCCGTAATTTCGTTAAAGTGCTTTTTCATTATTTCAAATGTTACTTCTTGTAAAAATATTTCATATGCCAATATTTTTTTTCATGGAAGCACTTTATTTTTATTATTCCCCATATTCATTTTTTTGATGAAATTTCTTGTTGAAATAAATTTTTTTTTCGAATTCTTAATAGTTACACAATCGCTGCTGAGTTATAAATAAGTAAAATAATGACACGCATTCAAAATATTTCGCATTAAACACTTTTTTTTCAGAATTTGTCTTATCCAAAAGCACATATATAACAAACCATATCAATTTTCTTCTCAACGCTTAATTACTGCCGTCTTATCGTTGCCGAACATCCATTATCTTCAACAAAACGAATACTAGAATCTTTGTCGCTTTTCTAAATATGTTTACGCGTATGTATCTAAAGTATTCATCCGTTAACCCATTAGCGTCTAGCGTCCCCTTTTAGGGACGCTTCAAAAGGTGCATTCAGCACTGTTTTTGACATCGGTAAAAAAGAAAAGCAATAATTATTTTATTTAAATTCGCATTTTCGTGATTAATGAACTAAACTTAAATCTGCTAAAAATAGTGGTGCCAACCAAATAAAATTTATGCAAAAGATGCTGGGCACGAATGGGTTAATGGATATAGGACAAGATCATGATAGATTTCAAAAATTACTTTTTACGACTTTAATTACATAAATATTTGTTTTAATATTTTTGTGTAATTACTTAATAATCTCACTTACATATATATTAAAGCTATACAAATATTAAAAAGTATAGTAATTTTCTGAAAGTGCTTTTTCATAATTAATAGGGGTGATTAATTTTTGGAAGAAATCTGTGACTGAAATCAGAATATTTTCAAATTTCACCAGTTAAATAACCATTGTCGTGAATAAAATACGTAAAATAATGTCACGTATGCTAATAGATTTACATTAAAGTCATTTTCTTTTCAGAATTCATCTTATCCAGTCTCACATTTATAACAACTCTTATCAATTTTCGTCTCAACACTTATTTACTGTCGTAATCTCGATGCTGAGCATCCATTATCTACAAGAAAACGAATGTTATCATCTTTGTCATTTTTCCGAATCTGATTAGGCATACTTATTTAAAGAATTCTTCCGTTAATAAATGTAGGACCAGGACATTATAGGTTTCAAATATTAGACATTAATTACAGAATTATTAATTTTAATATTTTCGTGTAATTACGTAATAATTTCAGTTACCTAATTATTACAGCAATGCTAATACAGTCGAGTCTCTCTATAACGAAACTCCATACATCAAATTTCTCTATATAACGAATTTTTAGTAGGAACGGTCCCCTTTTTTCATTTTTACATTAAAAACAGTCTCTATACAGCGAAATATCTATCTCTATATAACGAATTTTTTCATAAAATGTTCTTTATTTATTCAGTTTTAAAAAAGCTTCAAAATAACATGGAATCAAATTTCCATCACTTATTTTTGATTTATCGTTTAAGGCTGAGTTTTTTTATATTGCTTCTCTACTTTGAATCTCCTTGATCTTTAAGTCCAATGAATTCATTCCACCAGCCCTCTTCCCACACATCTTTTAACATCCTTCGAGAAACAGTGTCAATTTAATTGTTACACATATAAAACCTGGATCAGTGTGGTAATTGAAGTCAGTGTTGATTTCAGAGGGTGGCTTGGGGGAACATTCACTCCCAGAGCAATGAGATCGTCCCCGAAAATTTGATAAAATTGTTTTTAAATGGCAAAAAAAAAACGTACTTTTTTCTTGTGCGATTTTTATTACGCTTTTAAATAAATGTCTTTTTTTTTAACTGTTCAAATAATTAAGAAATAGGATATTACGTTAATATTTATAGTTCGTAACACACTTCAAATTTTTAATTAAACGAATAAAAAATAATATTTGTTCAAAATTTGCACATTAAACAGAACTTTTAACGGCTTTCTCTATTCAACGAATTTCTCTATACAACGAATTTTTTACTGGAACAATGGATTTCGTTATATAGAGACTCGACTGTATAAGAATTGTCGTAATTTTGTTAAATTGTTTTTTCATTAATTCAAATAATAAGTCTTATAAAAATGTTTCATAAGTGAACATATTTTTTTTCATGGAAGCACTTTATTTTTATTATTCATTTTTTGATAAAATCTTTTGCTGCAATCAAAGTATTTTCGAATTGTTATTAGTCATATAACCGTTATTGTGTTAAAAATACGTAAAATAATGACACGTATGCAAATAAATTCGCATTAAAGACATTTTCTTTTCAGAATTTCTCTTATCCAAACACACATTTATAACAATCCATATCAACTTTCTTCTCAACGCTTAATTATTGCCATATTCTAGTTGCTGAGCATACATTATCTTCAAGAAAACAAATGCTAGCATCTTTGTCACTTTTCCAAATATATTTACAAATATTTATCTGAAGAATTCATTCGTTAAAGGATATAGGACAAAGACATGATAGATTTCAAATATTGCTTTTCATGGCATTAATTACATATTTATTTATTTTGATATTATCGTGTAAATGTTTAATAATTTTAGTTTCATAATAATAAAAGCTATGGGTATTTCCATGAGCATTTGTCGTGTCAGTCACATTATTAGTAACTGTTAAATTGTTGCCCACCGTTATTTTCGAAAGATTTGCATGGTCTTATTCAATTACTGAAGTATCTCTGATAAAATTAGTCGCATTTTTCCGTTCTAAAATACTGGTATCCAAAATCGTAGTATGTGACTTACACGACATGTGCTCATGGAAATATCCCTATATAAATATGAAAAGCGTTATAATTTTGTTTTAAAGTGCGTTTTGATTAATTATGGGAGAGATTAAATTTTTTTTTTTATTTACACATATGTATCTAAAGAATTCATTCGTTAAAGGATGTATGGCAAGGACATGATAGATATCAAAATATTAGTTTTTACGACAATAATTACATTATTACTTATTTTAACATATTAGTGTAATTTCTTAATAATTTCAATTACTTATTATTTAAACAATCTCTGGTCTGTATATTTTCCAATTCCACCTGGCAAATAAGTTTTTTTGAGTTAAAAATGCGCAAAGTAATGACACGTATGCTAATAAATTTACATTAAAGAAATATTCTTTACAGAATTCAACTTATCCAAACTCACATCTATAACAACCCATTTCAATTTTCGTCTAAACGCTTAATTACCGTTGTCTTCTCGTTGCTGAGCATCCATTATCTTCAAGAAAACAAATGCTAGCATCTTTGTCACTTTTCCAAATATGTTTGCACGTATTTATCTGGAGAATTCATTCGTTAATGGATGTAGGACAATGATAGATTTGAAATATAACTTTTCATGATATTAATTACATATTTATTTATTTTGATATTATCACGTAATTACTTAACCCGCCAGTAGTCGCGTGTCGGTCCTTTAGCCGCCCGTATAGCTTATCGTCTCCTAATCCATATCACACTGCAAATACAATGGCGATCTACAATGTAGCTGACTTTAAAGGTTTTAGACCATCTTAATGAAGTAACAGGGTATCGAAATAGTTCCTTCAGCTACTTTTTTAAAAACAAAGTTGAAATTGGTGAAAAAGTCTATGTAACAAACTTTATGTTAGTTCATTTTTACTTTTTCCCGTCGCTCCAAAATACATTAATAAAATGCATAATTTAAGAAAATTAAAAATTTAAATCTTCATTGAAAAGCTATAATCGTATATTAAGTGAAAAAAAATTCTTATTTTATATTTTTTGTATGCGAAGGATCAGCGGCAAAAAGACCGAGCGCGACTAATGACTTAAAGAAAAAAGTCACGACTACTCTCGGTTTAATAATTTGTTGCATTATTATTACAACTATACAAATATAAAAAGTGTCAAAATCCCGTTAAATCATTATACGGATTTCCATGCTTTTTAAATAACTTTTTTCATTCATTTTGAAAAAAAAAATATTATGTATATATATGTGTGTGTGTTTTTTTTTGTATATTGTATACTTTTTTCACATCATTTCACAAACGTGCATTAATTAAGAAAAAGATTTCGTTCATTTTTCTAAAGATTTGTAGAAATGTTTCATGTTAGAAATTTTATTGAGAACACTTCAATCCTTATCGGCACAGACAAATTTAAAACACAAATTATTGACTGACACTCGAATCTACAAAATAGAATCAACAAAACGAATGCTAGCATCTTTATCACTTTTTCAAATATGTTTACACATACTTTTCTTCATTCGTTAATAAAGTAGTACATGGACGTGATATATTTCAAATATTACATTTCATGACATTAATTACATAATTTCTATTTAAATATTTTCCTGTACTTACTTAATAATTTCAATTACATAATTATTAACCTCTTCAGACCTGAGGTACACAAATGTGTACCCCCATTCTTTTCCTCATAAAAACTAAACTTTTCGAATTTTTTGCATTTTTTGCATTTTTACTTTACTTTTATACAGTTGAATGTTTTTTGCTTTAAAACAAAACCAATAAATGTCAGCACTGATGAATATTATCTCATAAAATAAATAATATTTTCATCCGAATTTCGAAAATACTTTCAAGACATTGTGGCCAGGGAGGTAAGAAATATTCATGATTATTTAACTTAAATGCTTTACAATAAAAAAAAATTGAGATTTTGCTGATCATTTACTTGTTTAATTACCTTAATTTTGTCATTACGTAAATATATATTACTGATAGTTAAATTGATGTTTTAAGGGAATTAGTATTTTTATATCCATATTTGTAAGCCTAAATTACAAATCCCCTAATGTATTGACCTCGCAAAAATGACTCTTTCTGTCATCTATGGTATCATTTTGATTATACAAAAACAAAAAATATATATTTGTAGAGTTATTTTACGCTCAGGTCTGAAGAGGTTAAAGCCATACTAACACAAAAAGTGTCGTAATTTTGTTAAAGAGCTTTATCTTTAATAATGGGAGAGATTATACTTTTTATTTACATATATTCATCTAAAGAATTCATTTATTAATGACAAATTGGCAAATTTGTTAAACACAGGAAATACATGAATTTGCGTTTCTTTAAATTCTAATATTTCGATTTCATACTGTAAATTTTTTAAAAAAAGATTTTATTCTTTAAATAATCTTGAAAGGTCTGTCATAAAAAAAAAAAAAATAGTATGGGAAATTTTTGGTATGGCTGAGAAATTAAGAAATACTGAAAAGGGGCAAACTGGTCCCCTGTTTGTACCTCAGAGCGTCATTTACGCCCATATTCTCCTACACAAAAAATGACTGTACCAACCTTAAAGTTTGTACAATGAATTTAGAATCACCCTGTATATATACAGGGTGTTTTACAACCAGATCGAAAAACTTGCAGGAGGTGTAGGAGGCACAGGGACAACTGGGAACCACATAGTAATGCAAAGTTCAAAATGCCGTAGCTGTGCGTTATGGTACAAAGCAATTTTGTCAGTGGACTACTTTTTTAAATTAAGATTTCTTGATTAGCACCAGTTGTTGAAAGTATAAAAATTCTCCTTATTTAATTACACATTGATTAAGGCATAAATAAAAATAAAGCCTTTCTTATGTGCCTCTCATTGATTCCTCTCTTACATGTGTAGCAATCCAATTGACTCTGTTTTGAGAAGGTGTGGAAAGGTGTGTGGGAGATGGGATGAATTCGTTGAATTTAAAGAACAAGGAGAGAAGTAATATTAAAAAAAACTCAAAACTGACGATAAATCAAAAATAAGAGATGGAAAATAGATTCCATATGATTTCGAAGCCTTTTAAAACTGAGTAAATTAAGATCAATTTATGAAAAAATTCGTTATATGGAGATCGTATAGAGACTGTTTTTAATGCAATCATGCGAAAAGGAAACCGTTTCTACTAAAAATTCGTTATATAGAGAAATTCGATGTATGGAATTTCATTATAGAGAGACTCGACTGCATATATATATATATATATAAATATATAAAATAATTATATAAAGTAAAGAGATGGCTACACGTCTGTTGTCGAATTTTTTAACATATATTACATCATCTGAAGATTAACAATACTTTTTAATGTGTCATTGAATATTAAAGAAAAAATATGCTCGAAATTAACATCTGAAGATAACTTCATGATCAATTTTTCTGTTCGTAAATTGACGTCTGGGGGAAAGCACTATCTAAAACTCATATTAATAAATATTTATTTGTATATGACTTCCAATATACGTAGAACGACTGAAACAATCAGGTAAACTTACGCAAACAATTTTAAAATATTATCTTTGGTTTAATTATCCATACAATTTCGTGATTCAATAGAGCAATCTTTTTTTTAAATATTAGTGATGTAAATATGCCTGAGTGCATAGCGGCCAATTGTTACGTATTTTTCCTACCACAAAAATTTTTCAGTAAATATCGTCTTATTTAATCGTCGAAATCTTAAGATTAAACAAATAGAAAATCTCTGTACAATTTTAGTGGCAGTAAAAATGCGTAAAATTCCTCATGATGTCACCAAATGTTTTTTTCAACATTTATCCTTCAGCCGTCTGCATGTTAAGAAACACTAAGTTAACTCCAACAAAACAAATGTTAGACATTGTACGTTGTCATTTTTCTAAATATATCTGCATTCATCTATCTTGTTTGCTGATCTATGGATTATTCTCTAAGCATTGTTGTGATATTTTCAAAAAAATTTAAATAAAAAAGCTTTTACAAAAAGAACAATGGAAACAAGTTGCAAAAAAGCTGTTTTAAACGCTTCGGTATTCTGAATATATATATATATATATATATATATGTGTGTGACGATTTCAGGAGAACTCGAATTATTTCCACTGGTTAAACAGAACACGCAGTCATGGCAAGCGAGGGAAAAAACAAAAATAATAAATAAATGTAGAAGATCCAATAATTAGTCATGGGCTGCTGTAAATTCATTTATTAAATTCGTGATAATGAGGAAGGAAAAGCTCCTTGTTGCAAAAATTCCATCATTATTTCAGCGAGCTGTCCTCATCGAAGAAGCAACCCAAGAAATCTTCAGAATCTTCCTTTCATCTCGAGACTTCCCCCTTTTAAACTGAAAAGAAAGTTCTGGAACATTCGGTAACCTCAAACCATCATTCTTTTTTGTAAACAGAATTCTTGTCCAGTTACGAGGCTATTTTAAACAGACGATAAATTTATTTAAAAAAAAATATTATTTAACCAATTTATAATTGACTCCGAATTTTAAATATCTTAGGCAGACGATTTTTATACATGATTAATTTTAAGAGAAAAAGAAAAGAAATGAATTTATTAATATGCACATTATCGTTGACGGCGGAAAAATAAATAAATAGATAAAATAAAATAATGATATTTTTTGAAAGGTATGGTTTTGGAATAAATTTAATAAGAATTTCTTAAAAAAGGTTGATAAAAACATAGAAGAAATCAGTTTTATTTGGACTATTAAGAAATAAAGTTTTAATTAAGAATATTTTTAATTTAGAGCCATCTTTTTAAATTTACGCATACTGGAATAATGTTTTTTAAGGCAAATTAAGAATTTATATCGTCTGCACACAGATTAACAGATTAGATCTAGAAATAAGATTTTAATTTAATAATTTGAAGTAAGTACGGAATATTATTATAAGAAAATTAAGATAGTATAAAGGTTAGTTTTGGCGAAAAAAAAATTTAAATTTGTAATATTATCCCCCCTCCCCAAGACTTTGTATGAAATTGATAGTTAAATAAAACTACAAGTTCAGACAACGGAAATATAATAATTTAGAAAAGTTAAATTTTGGAATAAAACTGTCAAACTCAGGAAGCCAAGAGATGGAAGAAAAGAAAATTAACGCAATATAAAAAATATTAGCGATTAAAATAAAATAGTTAAGAGAAAATAATTCTGAATTAAATTTAGGTAGGAGCATTTCCCTGAAAGAAATACAATAATGTTACAACATCACTTACCATTTGTAAGTGCATAGGAGATAATACATATAATAACAGTAAATAAGTTATGAATATTAATAAGCAAGAGATAAAAATATAATAAAAACAATAAAAGTTCGTTCTCATGGAAGTTTAAATAACTACAATGACTTAATGCATAGTTTATTTTAAATAAGTCCTTTAAATGAAAAGAGTCTTTCAAGAATATATAAAAGAGTCTTTTTCAATGTCCAGTGAATACAGTCTCTTTAATTAAATATCTCCAAATCTAGTTTAAGCTTTGTTTCTTATGTTATGTTCGATCCAACATCTTTCAATAATATATCAATTTTTCAATAATAAATAGCATCACTCTCAATATCAATAATAAATAATATAGAAAAATTTAAATAATAACAATAACAACAATAATAAGTAATAATATAATAAGACTCCATATCCTAATATTTTTCAATAAGAGTATAATTAATACTAAACTTCATTATAGAAATCATAATAATAATAATAATAATAGTAAAACAAGAGTATAATCAAAAGAAAATATCACTATTTGTTTATTATTGATAGGGAAAATATTGGTTGAGGATAAAAATAATTACATAGCAACTAAATAATTTTCTTATCTTCTAATAGCATAAGAAAGTATTTTTTGCTAGCCGAAAGCATAAATAAAAAAAAATCATAATAATTCCAAAATCCAAATAAAATTAAATCTAACTATTTAGAAAATGGACTCTCAACCAGTATTTCCTTACAATAATTCCTCTCTGATACTCTTTTACAAAATTGTCAAATTTGGTTATAAGTTTTCAATGCCAAATGTAGAATAATGTTTTATCCACACATGGTTTATAAACTTTAATAATAAAATACAATAGGAATGAAAGTTGTCATTCTTAATTGAGAAATGGAAATAAAAATAGTGTGCTTTTTTGAAAAACTTTTAATATCTAGTTTTCACAATCACTGAAAATCACATATTATGTTATAAGTTTGAGTAGAGTCATTAGATTTTATAACTATTATCATATAATATCTGCTGAATAAATAGAGTAATACTAATGTCAAATAAATGAGTAAATATAGTTAGACTTAAACACCCTTAAAATTAATTTATCAACATCAATTTGAAAGCTTTTACAATCAAAGTGTTCACCTTATGCCTGCATAAGGAGCCCAATTTAATCCCAAAAACTCCCAAAAACAAGTAATATTCTTGTAGCGCTCCAAGAACATACCCGCTGATGTTGAAAATTATGGTTTTTTTATGGTAAATTTAATCTATTGTCTTGACTTTAGTTTGATCTAGTGATTGTATCTGAGGTTTTGTTTGTTTTTTGGATTGCTCATGAAACAGTTTAAAATCTTCGGGTGAAAAATAGGGTCTTAATTTAGAAACATGCACAATAACGGAATTCTGTCCTGTCTCATAATTAAATTTATCTATTTCATAAGTTACATCAGAAAGTTTATTTATAATTTTATATGGTCCAGAGAAAGTAGGTTCTAATTTTCGAGTGTTAGGGTATTTAAATTCTTCATAAATTACAGAGTCTTGTATTTTTAATGGGCATTCAACAAAATTTCGATCATAGAGTCTTTTACTTTTAAGGTGAAATTCATGAGTTCGCGCTTTCGCAATTTTGAGGGCTTTGTCTACTGATGGGTAATAGTTTTGTTTTAAAGGAGATTCATAAGGCAATTGACCATAAAATAAATAGGCAGGTGGAAATTTGGTGATAGAATGGGGCGTATTGTTGTATTCTTCGATGACTTGGTTTAATAATCTAGTCCAAGGTATTTTAGAAGAAGTGGAATTAACTTTACATTTAAGCCTGGTAACTATAGTCTGATTAACTCGCTCTACTTTTCCATTGGTCTGAGGATGATGTGCAGATGTAAAACGCTGTTGAACATGATGATTTCTAAGGAATTTCTTAAACCTTGGAGATCTGAAAGATTTTTGCCTGTCACTAAGTATTTTTTGAGGTGCTTTGATATTGAAAATTTGTTTTAAACAGTTAGTGTATGTTTCAGTGGTAACATTTTTGGAGGGAAAAGCCCAAACAAATCTAGTTGCATGATCTATTATTATGTGTAAGAATTTTTTTGTTGAGTTGTAATAGTTAAATCCACCAACAGTATCAATAGAAAGACATTCAAAAGGTTGATCTGTTGCTGGCATAGCTTGTAATAAGCCGAATCTTTTCTGTTTTGGTTTTTTATTTTTCTGACAGGTATCGCAATGTTTAACAAATTCGGTAATGTCTATTGTCATATTAGGCCAATAATAGTTGGGAGATATTAAATTAAGCATTTTTTGAATTCCTAAATGTCCAAAATTATCATGAGCAGTATGGAGTAATTTTCTTCTTAATGACACTGGTACAACAATTTTTTTGAATCCCTTTTTCTGAACTATAATAATTCCATTCTCTTTTTTATATTTTTTGTCACAAACATTGTCTTTGTCTTGCATCTCTATAATTTCTTTCCTATCTAGCAATAAACTAATATGTTGATTAAAATGACAAACAGGATTTCGTGACAACATGTCTGCTTCGACATTTGTTGAACCCTTTTCATATTTTATCTCATAATCAAACATACTAAGTTTGAGTGACCATCTAAAAAGCCTACCTCTTAAGTTTTTAACACTCTTTAACCATACTAGAGATGCGTGGTCCGTATGAATTGTAAACTTGACACCATGAAAGTAATGATAGAATTTGTCAAGAGTATCTATAATAGCTAAACATTCTAATTCAGTTATGAAATAATTTTGTTCATAACTCTTCAAAATTCTAGAATGATAAGCAAAAGGATGCAAGAAATTATCTTTATCAGGTTGTTTTAGAACGGCACCTACTGCTATCTGAGAGGCATCTACAAACATATGTAAAGGTAATTTAGGATCATAAATTTTGAGGATGGGTTTAGCAATTAAAGAATTTTTTAATTTTTCAAAAGACTCCTGGCACTCTGAGTTCCATTCCCATATTGTGTCTTTTTTAAGTAATCGATTTAGAGGATATCTAATTTCAGCATATTTATTAATGAATTTATGGTAAACATTAATGGAACCTAGAAATCGTTGTAACTCTTTCACATTGGAAGGAGGTTTTAAATTTTTGATGGTTTCAATATTGGCATTTGCTGGTGTTATTGTTCCATTAGTAATTTCATAACCTAAGAAATTGATTTTATTTTGGCCTAATTTACATTTAGAAAGTTTAAGTTTAATGTTTTCTTGTTTGCAAATGTTAAAAATTTGAGCTAAATGGTTTAAATGTTCTTCTAAAGAGGAAGAGAAAATTATAATATCATCAAAATAGTGGCACGCAAAGTCGATTTTATATTTATTAAGGATTCTTCGAATGGTTATGTTGAATATGGGAGGGCCCGTTTTTATGCCAAAAGGGAGCACGAGCCACTCAAAAAGTCCAAAATTGGTTGCAAATGCTAATTTTTCTGTATCGGATGGATGTATTGGTATGTGCCAGTAGCCAGAGGCTAAATCCAAAGTTGAAAAATACTGAGCACTACTCAATTTATCTAAAATTCCATCGATACGGGGCAAGGGTTCTGCATCATTTTTAATTATTGCGTTTAATTTTCTATAGTCTATACATAATCGCGTTTTTTTACCTTCCTCTCTTTTCATAACTAGTGTAACAGGGGCAGAATAGGGGCTATTACTTTCCTTTATCAGTCCGGCTGCTAACAATGATTGAATTTGGTTTTTTATTTCTATTTCTTCTAGAGGAGATGTTCGGTAGGGCCTCAAAGATATAGGTAGGTCTGAGTTTAGTATAACGCGTTGTGGTTCAATATTAATCCTACCCACATCATATTTATGCTTTGCAAAAATATCACTATAAATATGAACTAATTCCCTTAAATTTACATCTTGAATTAAATTTATTTCCCCAGTTAAATCTGAATCCGAATTATCGCGAAAATTTTGAAGAGTCATGGAACCTCTATAATCAGGATGCACATTAATTGCGTGATCATATTCAACACAGTCTTCATTTTTCATAATATTTCCACAAGTAGATTGTAACTCTATATCATGATTATTTACATTCAGTGTTTCATTATCATAATTATCTATTGCTACAGTATTACCAGTATTTAATTTCATATCTTTTTTATATTCAGAGGTTACAAATTCATTAGATTGATCCCTGTTTTGTTGTACTTGGTCCATATTTACTGTATTGAAATGAAGGGATCTCTCATTATGTATGGATATACTGTTAGTTATAATTTTCCTTCCCTGCCTTACAATACAATTTTTACAATCTATGGTTAATTTAAATTTAGAATATTCTTTTAAACCCAAAATAGCGTAATCCAAATTTGTATTGCATACTAAAAAGTTAACATATTTTTTAATTTTACCCACTTTTAGAAGAACACTACATTTTTTATTTATATGTAAGAATCCTTTTGCCTGACCAATGGTAACTGAGGGTATAGTCTCAATTTTAGCATTAAGTTTTTTAACAAATTTAAGTGGCAATATTGCAATAGTTGAGCCAGTATCTACAACACATGGTAAATTATAATTATTTGTATATCCATACACAATTAATTGACAAACATTAAGAGAATTATTTTGTGAGATATTTGGAAGAGTATCAGAGGATGGCAACTCATTCCTAAAAATACATTCTCTTTCCCAATGAAAAGCATTACTCACACCCCTATTTGTGCATATTCTACAAGGTCTTGAAGGGTATGAATTTTGAATATAATTATTTTGACAAACTCTAGGTCTTTGAAACTGAGATTGCCTTTGGGGAATCCAATTCCTAGGTGTAGTATTCGGCCTAACTGGCTGAATCCAGGGCCTAGTTGGTTGAAAAGGTTGAAAATTTTGTCTAGCTGATGGTTGATTTATTACTTGGTTTGAAACTAGTGGGGTGGAAACTTCCACGAATTGTTTGACAACCCGGTACCATTCTGTGGTACTACTAGGAGGATTTATAATAATACTGTTTTTGAATTCTGGTTTTAAACCATCAGTTAAACCTTGTAATAGTATATTTTCACTAAGATGTAATTTCCTACCAATTTCCACTTTCTTACGAAAATAAGTTTCTAAATTGTCTAAATTATCTAATTTCAGATTTGAAAAATCAGAAAAACTCGGGAAGTCTAATTCAATGAGTCTTTCTATCAAAATTTTCTTAATTTGTTCATACTCCGTACAATTTAAGCAGTCATTGATGTAAATTTTTTGCGCTTCACCTTTCAAATATTGCGCAATAGAATTAAATTTCCATTCTAGATTTTTCTGTTCCCTATCACATGTTTTATCAAAATAAGTTAACCAAGACAAAATGTTCATTCCAGAACTCGGGTCAAACGGTACGAACTTAGGATCTTCCATAATTTTTTGATTCTTACTCATTAGAATAAATGAAGCACTTCTATTTTCTTTATTAAATCCTGATCGTAAAATCATTCGCAATAAATTTCAAAGTTAATAATTTCCATCAATTACATATTTTTTCAAAATTACTATATTTAGCTGCTAACTTTAACCAGAAATTTTATCTAATAAAACAGAAATTGTAAATATCATAGATATACCTTAAATTGGGATCAACTTTTAATTCTATTATTTTATAGATCATAAACATATTCAAAAATTTTAATTATAGGTAATTCCTTACTTAAAATCACAAAATTTACAAAAAATTAATCATATTTATCAGTCAAAATTCTAGCAACAGCCTTGCACAGTTCCATAGTCTTACTGAATTTAAATAAATTATAAGAATCCGGGAACCAAAGCTCACTGTAACCAGAAATTCTAACAAATAAAATGAAAAACATAAATGTTAACTTAATTTTCAGCTCAAATGTCTAGTTGTAGGAACATTATCATGTAAATACTGCATTCTGAGAATAGTTTTTGATAACAAACAAATATCAATAAAATAGAAAATGTACTTTTTAAAAGTAAACTTGAGCTACTCAGTTTTTTATATAATTCCTTATTATTACAAAATTGCCTTTAATCGTGCATAAAAATGTCATAATAGTCTTAATAAGTAACAGTAAATATCTTAAGAACATCATACTCCTCAATTAAATCCTTAAGAATAAAAATATTTCAATCTCCAACACATAATAATGATAATAATAATGCTCATAAATTGGTAAGTAAGTAAGATTCACAGATAAATAATCAAATAAATAAATAAATTAGTAAATTAATAAATTAACTTCAAATTACTCTCATCAATAAAATAATAAATAAATAAATAAATAAATAATAAATACTTTCCATCAATCATAAATAGAATAGAAATAATAATCAAAACATTTAATAAAATAAACTTACAGTTCACGAAAAATCTTCAATAAAATCCATTCTTCATTAAATTCCTCATCAAATACCTTTTGCATACTCACCACTTTGAAGTTATTAATTTTCAAAAATTTGTCATTATGACCATGATTATCTTGAGTCATCAGTTACACATAAACAGCAAAAAGGTGGAATATCAGGCCTCAGGAATTCACGAAATATTTAGAAGAAATCTTTCAAACCACTCGCACAGAAAGCTGTTTAACATTAAAATCTCCTCTGTTACATTCACTCGAGGAATCAAAAGATAATGGCAATTCTTGCTTAATAACACTTTCAATCATGACGGGAAAAATTTTCGGCGATTCATATTTTTGTCATCACTTCGTTTCAGTAGATTCATTAGATTCATTTACATAGCATTTTACTTCTTCAGTAGATTCATTTCAAAATCCGAAACAGACACTAGCACAGGCATTACCTATCCTGTGCGACTTTTCGATTAGTTGTGACGATTTCAGGAGAACTCGAATTATTTCCACTGGTTAAACAGAACACGCAGTCATGGCAAGCGAGGGAAAAAACAAAAATAATAAATAAATGTAGAAGATCCAATAATTAGTCATGGGCTGCTGTAAATTCATTTATTAAATTCGTGATAATGAGGAAGGAAAAGCTCCTTGTTGCAAAAATTCCATCATTATTTCAGTGAGCTGTCCTCATCGAAGAAGCAACCCAAGAAATCTTCAGAATCTTCCTTTCATCTCGAGACTTCCCCCTTTTAAACTGAAAAGAAAGTTCTGGAACATTCGGTAACCTCAAACCATCATTCTTTTTTGTAAACAGAATTCTTGTCCAGTTACGAGGCTATTTTAAACAGACGATAAATTTATTTAAAAAAAAATATTATTTAACCAATTTATAATTGACTCCGAATTTTAAATATCTTAGGCAGACGATTTTTATACATGATTAATTTTAAGAGAAAAAGAAAAGAAATGAATTTATTAATATGCACATTATCGTTGACGGCGGAAAAATAAATAAATAGATAAAATAAAATAATGATATTTTTTGAAAGGTATGGTTTTGGAATAAATTTAATAAGAATTTCTTAAAAAAGGTTGATAAAAACATAGAAGAAATCAGTTTTATTTGGACTATTAAGAAATAAAGTTTTAATTAAGAATATTTTTAATTTAGAGCCATCTTTTTAAATTTACGCATACTGGAATAATGTTTTTTAAGGCAAATTAAGAATTTATATCGTCTGCACACAGATTAACAGATTATATCTAGAAATAAGATTTTAATTTAATAATTTGAAGTAAGTACGGAATATTATTATAAGAAAATTAAGATAGTATAAAGGTTAGTTTTGGCGAAAAAAAAATTTAAATTTGTAATATATATATATATATATACATATATATTACTGAATGTGATGTCACGAATGCTGATTGACATATGATGTTTTCATGTCTCTACATCCACTACATCCTAGATTAGAGTGGTTAAACTTACGTTAATTATCGATTGATATATATTTTCTATCATATTAAAAAAATCCAGCAGCTTTTTTTTACTAGCGCATACTTGTACTTTTTTATGTTTAATGTTCACGCGTGAGATACAGCAGGAATTTCTAAACTAAACATATATATTCCTATATATAATTTACGATGAGGACAGTTTTATTTTCCGTAACTGACTCTTTCGAAAATGCATTATTCAAAACTCGTATTAATAACTGTCCGCGCGTGTATGCTATGCAACACTTAATTACAGCCTTCTCCCCGTTTCCGAGCATCCGTTATCTCCAACAAAACTAATGTTAGCCTTTCTGTGTTGTCACTTTCCGAAACATATTTACATACATTTATCTGAAGAATTCCTTTGTTAATGTACACAGAACACGAAGCTGACAGTTTACAAATGACATTGTTCACGGTATTAATTATACATTTATTTAGTTCTGTTAATATCATAGCGAGAATATATATATAATTTTAATTATATAGATGATGAATTTATACAAATCGCAATAATATAAGATGTTGGCGCACGTTTTAAAGTATTAATTGTTGTTTGTTTGCTAGTTGATGATTTTCTTTGATAAAATTCAAGAAACACGTTATGTTACTAAGGTGATGTTTGTTGTTTATTGGTTTAAATTCTTAAAATCTCGTGAATATTAGGTTATCAGAAAGATTATAATAGAAAAAGTAGATTTCTTATAGAATTTCAAATTAAAAAAATCAAAGGTGCCAGAATTCTCAAGATAAAACATATTAATTTAAATTGAGCTTACACTTAATACACATTATATGTTTATGCAGAGGGCCCAATAAAGTTCTGTCACCCGCTAACTTAACTTAATAAGCGTGTACTCTCTGAATATAGAAGGGTTAACAATTTGGCCTACAATTTTTGACAGAAAATTTGGATTTTCCCCAAACAAAATACGAAATTTAATTTAATATAGATTTAATGGCATACTTATAGCGAGTTTGATTAAATTGTGTGCATCAGTTTTGAAGATATAGATTTAGCAAAAATCGTGAAACAATTTAGCATGTCAACAGCACTTGTTGTGTAATTTAGACTAAAACCTTATCGCTTACACCAACATTCAACTTAATCTAAAGTTAGATGAAAATCTATGAATTTATTCTTGAGATAGAGCTATTTCGGCATTTATAAAAAAATGTAGCACAACAGAGCCACTGCTAGGGTAACGTACACCAAAAACTAAACAGCACCAGTTTACGACAAGGTATAATCGAATATAAATTTTTATTAAATTCTGTACATTAATTCTTGAGAAGAATTATTTGTGAATTTGCGTTACCTGTTGGGCAATCTATACCAAAACTTAATAAGCCACGATTTATAAATGAATCTGAAGTTTGATGAAAATCCATTCTATAGATTATGAGATAAAGCAATTGCACAAATTGAGATAAATTCAGCATAGCAGCACCACCTATTAGGCAATATACAACAAAAAACTTATCAGCTCTAATTGTATCTAAAATTTTGTGAAATTCCATGCATTAGTTCTTAAAATAGAACACGCACAAAATATTTGTCTCACAAAAACAGGCGTTTTCTAAAAATCATCAGATCATCTTCAGTATCTTTTTAAAAACATATAAATGCATCGTAAAATGACAGTTAAAATATTTCAAGAATCAAATACTTGTTTCCTCCAAAGATAGAAAAAAGTCAAAATATATATCTTTTATTTTGATGAATACAGTAACTTGATTGTTTTATATATAAAGACATTCTTATGCTATGCCTTTGCCTATAATTATGTGCTATGTATTAATCTACATGTCTACTATGTTCTATTTTATTAAACTAGCAAAAGCCATGCTTTGTTTGGATTCGCGAAGCATTATTTTCCAAAACAGATATTTGAAAGTAACAATATTTTTTAATATAATTTTTGCATCTTTATTAAACAAAAACGTTATTTTATGTTTTGGCGCATTTTAATTTTTTCTTTATGATGTAAGACTGGCATAATAAAATATTTTCGAAGAAAACTTTTACAAAATATTTTTAAATTTTCAACTCTTCTGAAAAGCTCTTTTAAATATGTTTTTAATATATCCAGTAGCCACTGGTGATTTTTAAAGTTGTTTGAAATATGCATGTTTCCAATCTTTGTAATTAACATCAAATAATCTTTCATATCTATTTTAGAATAATATATTTGAAGGGAGCTTGAAGAAAGTTTCTTCTTCAAAATCCTATTTTCTGGAAAAACATTTGAAATCTGCTCTCGTCGATACTATGAATTTTTGACTGTAAAACTTTTGTTTTCCAATTTCTTCGTTTTTATACATGTTAGCATACGAGAATTTTTGATATTGTAAAATTTTTCGTAAGGAAAATTTCTATTGAATGCTTAATTTTGAAGGATTTTCACTCTCGACAACGTTACGTACGTTTTTAAGCCAATTGGAGTCTGTATATCCTCAATATCTACAACTGCTTCATCTAATGTTAAACCTTGGGATTTATGAATTGTAACAGCAAAAGTTAACTGCAGAAGAAATTCTTTCCTTGAGCAATTTATTCGTCCAATTTTCCAGAATTTAATTATTGGGGGAAATGGTACTCACCTATTCTTATAAGTTAAATTACTGTAGTATTCAAATTTATCCATGATTAGTAGCGATATCTGGTCTGGTGGCAAATAAGAACATAACATTATTTTAGATTCAAGTAAGAAATGGTTAAAGTCCATTTGTCGTTTCTGAATCAGCCAACTTTGCTTTAGTACATTTAGAAAGAGCTTGAATCGAGGCGACAACTTCACGCAGTTCTTTTAATTTTTCATTTATGTAACAAATTTAACAATTAATTTTATTTGTTTACAATTCTTTTGTTGCCACTTTACAAAAAAAAAAAAAAAAAAAAAAATCCATAATCCAATTTTTTTTAAATGTTTAAGTGTCATCTGTGCAAACGATTTTGCAGAATAATGAAAACATGTTTTATTTATTAAATTAACCATGATTCTATCTATAATTATTTACTCCATGATTTATATATTTTTTTCTGAAAATATACGCGTTTCATTTTTTATTTATTTGCTAAAATGCGTCCGTATTGGAAATGCATGTAAAATAAATTAATTAAAATAATATTTTTTTAACGTTTTACTGTAAAAAAAATTACATTGTGCAAATCTACAGATCATAATTTATTTTTGTATTTAATTTGAAGTCAAAATATTGAATAGTTTTTTTGTAAAGCGTACGACAAAATGTAATTTGAGTGGCCTAGTAGAGGATTCGCTTCGCTCATCCTAATTAATTTGATGTGCTGAAATGCATTTTCATCTTACTTCAGATCTTTATGTAGTGCCTTATATATACAGTCGAGTCTCTCTATAACGAAACTCCATACATCGAATTTCTCTATATAACGAATTTTTAGCAGGAACGGTCCTCTTTTTTCATGATTACATTAAAAACAGTCTCTATATAGCGAAATATCTATCTCCATATGACGAATTTTTTCATAATATGTTCTTTATTTATTCAGTTTTAAAAAGCTTCAAAATCACATGGAATCAAATTTCCATCACTTTTTTTTGATTTATCGTTCAAGGCTGAGCTTTTTATATTACTTCTCTACCTTGAATCTCCTTGTTCTTTAAGTACAACGAATTCATTCCACCAGCCCCCCCCCCCCTCCCACATATCTTTTAACATTCTTCGAGAAACAGTGTCAATTTAATTGTTACACATATAAAAGATGGATTAGTGTGGTAATTGAAGTCTGTTGATTTCAGAGGGTGGCTTGGGGGGGAGGGGATATTCACTCCCCGAGCAATGAGATCGCCCCCGAAAATTTGAGATGTGTTTTCAATGGCAAAAAAATTACCTTACGTTTTTCTTGTGTGATTTTTTTAAGCTTTTAAATAAATGTCTATTCTCTTTTTTGACACTGGTCAAATAATTAAAAAATAGGATATTACGTTAATATTTACAATTAAATACTTCAAATTTTTATTTAAACATATAAAAAATATTACTTGTTCAAAATTTGCACATTAAACAAAAATTTTAACGGCTTTCTTTATTCAACGAATTTTTCTATATAACGAATTTTTTACTGGAACAATGGATTTCGTTATATAGAAACTCGACTGTATATTCTCTTTTTTTCAAAGTTATTTAATATGACTTAAATTCATTAAATATATTTTGCGATGTTTAAAATTTTAAATATTTTTGAAAATTGAAAAAACCTACATTATGGGTTATTCAGTGGGTTTTTTCAAGTGAGCCCATTTCGAAAAAACCCACTGCTTTTCTTCAAGCTGGGCCAGCTTTGCAAACACTGTTTTAACCCTTTCCGGCGCAAGCAAATTCTATTAGTAAAATGAGAAATTTTCGATTGACACAGGAATTTATAAAGGATTTGTCTAGATATCAAGAATTCCGTAATTTAAGCTTTCATTGTAAAAGCAAAATTGTATTAAAATATTACTGGTGCCGTTTGCAAGTTTGGAATTAAAATTAGGTGTTGCCGGCCAGGCAACACTGCGCAAGAAAGGGTTATCCCTTTATGCACTGACGGTACTTTAAGGTATCTTTGAAGAAAATTTTATGTAAAACTTACTTATTCTGTCTATTAATAAGAATATTTTATAATTTCGACACAAAACACTCTTCCGATCAAATTTAGATAGAGTAGAAAAACAGTCGAAGTTAAATATTTTCAAAAAGTGCTAGTTTTGTTATTCCTTTTTATAGGTATTTCTTTTCATTCTTTAAATAAAATTATATGAAACATATAATATTATAGGAAACATATGAAACATATAATATACGAAACATATAATATACGAAACAGATGGAAACATATGAAACAGATAATATAGGAAACATATGAAACATATAATTCCTATAAATGGAAAAACTTCAAAAGTTTTTCCATTTATAGGAAGTATAATGATGCATTTAACTCTTTTCAGCACACTGTGCCCGGTCTGGGATACCTAATTTTAATTACAAACGTGCAAACGGCACCAATAATATTTTAGTAAAATTTTGCTCTTAGAATAGAAGCTTAAATTAAGGAGTTCAAAATATTTAAAAAATTCATTTGTGAATTCCTGTGCCAGTGGATAATTTCTCATTTTACTAACAGATTTTCCCGGGCCGGAAAGGGTTAAACTCATTGCTTTTTTAAGAATTGTGATATTTTTAAAAGAGTAATTTTGGTTAATTAATATGATTATTTTTGTAAGTATTTCGCAAAAAAATTATAACTACCGATATATTTAATCAGTTTTCATGAAAAAGGCATATCAAAATTCTACATTAGTATTATCTAAAAACTCCAGCATGCCTTCAAATATTAAAGAAAATAAATTTTAAGGTGATCAGTTTCTTGATAAATAATTCGGAAGATAAAAGGTTAAATTGAGATCGAAATCACAGAATATACATTGAAACAGATAAAAAACATTAAAAGAACATTTTAATCTATCGACATATATAACATCATGATGGAAGAATCTATTTTTAAGTTTTAAAACCAAATACGTGCTATTTTTTATTGTTTAGTTGCAAATAAAACCGCAAGAATATTTAATTTATATATTTTAACCTCTTCAGTCCCTGAGTACCCAAATGGGTACATCAGTTTTGTCCCATTTTATTAATGATACTCAAATATAAATGAAATTTCGATATAAGAATAATATGTTTCGAATTCTAAGATTCGAGCTAATGAAAATAAAACAAAAATCTCGCTCTGAAGTCAAACGAGAGAAGAAATAATTCAGTAATAATTAAAAATACTGCAATAATCGCCAGTAGCGAAGAGGTTAATTCAATGTGCTTTAAAAGTACATGTCAAACCTATCTTTGTCTTTTAACCCTTTAACGTTCATTGGTTTCGCCACGAAACCACAAAATTTTAATTCTGATACGCAATACTGACACCGGTATTTTAATCTAAAAATATCCCTTTTATTTTGTAAGTGAAAAATCACGTTTTCTTATTTAGAAATATATTTGTTCTTAATTACCGGTGCCATTCATTTATTTCGACATCTTAACAATGAAAATACTATGATCGTTGAAGAGTTAACAAATATAAATGACACTCCTTACTTGAAAGAGAAAGAAAATTTTGAAATTTACACCTGATAATTTAATTAAAATAAATGCAAATTTTCACATTTACATGAAATTAGGGTCCCAGGATACTTTTGTAAACGAGCATGAAATTAATATTAATTTTCTTCAACATCGTATTTCGCAGAAGAAAAATCATTACCCTTGGTGAGAAATATTTTAATTAACATATTTTAACAAAGTTAATCAACATAACTCCATTAGGTTCCATTTGATCTTTAATTATGGTACTTAAATCAAGGGGTGAAGAAAAAGATGTAACTGGAATCGCAAAATATGCAAAAGAAGACAGATATTTATGGAATTCTATGTATTAAAGCATTTTTGTAATTGCATAGCATTATTGTTACATTTTTAATTCCAGTAATTTGCTTATAAAATTATTAACTCTTTTGAGGTAAGTTAATATAAATCTTTTGGCAACATAAAATTTAACTTTTTTTTATAAAATACATACAGATTTGTTGTATTATAATAAAATATAAAAAGATATTTATAATTTTTTTTTCATTTTAATATAATGTGGATTAAAAAGAATTACATTTATTGGAGGAAATTTTACTGCGATGTGCTCGTGTTTCCCATTTAAAATTATGTTATTACGAATTTCATATTTTATATGGTCTCTGCATCTCACAGAATTTCTTTTAAAACATTCTGACTGTTGAACCAAATGAAAGAATCAAAATTCTGTTTTTCTTAGACAAAAGTTTTAGAATTTTGCTACTTCTGAATTATTCTACATTTTTATATTACATTGGATGCTTATGTAGTGGCTTTTATATACTTTTTTTTTTCAAAATTACTTGAAACTGACTTAAATTCATTAAATATATTATATGTTCTTTAAAATTTTAAATATTTCTGAAAATTGAAAAAACCCTCATTATGGGTTATTCAGTGGATTTTTTCAAGTGAGCCCATTCCGAAAAAACCCACTGGGTTTTTTCAAACTGGGCCTAACTTTGCGTACCCTGTTTTAAATTGAGATCGAAATCGTAAAATATACATTGAAATAGATTTAAAAATTATATTAAAAGAGCATTTTAATCTATTGACATCTATGACATCATGATAGAAGAATCTATTAACAGCAGTTACGTACTATTTTTTATTGTTTAATTGCAAATAAAACCACAAGAGAATTTATTTTATTTATTTCATTTCAATATGCTTTAAAAGTACATGTCAAATATATCATTGTCTTTTAACATATATAAATGACAAATGTTACTTGTAAGATAAAGAAAATTATGAAATTTACACCTAATAATTTAATTAAATTAAATGCAAATTTTCACATTTACATGAAATTAGGGTCCCAGAATACTTTTGTAAACGAGCATGAAATTAGTATTCATTTTCTTAAACATCGCATTTCGTAGAAGAAAAATCATTTCCCTAGGTGAGAAATATTTTAATTAACATAGTTTAACAAAGTTAATCAACATAACACCATTAGGTTCCATTTGATCTTTAATTACGGTACTTAAATCAAGAGGTAAAGAAAAAAAAGTAACCGGAATCACAAAATATGCAAAAGAAGACAGACATTTATGGATGTTCATGTATTAAAGCACTTTTGTAATTACATAGCATTGTTGTTGCATTTTTAATTTCAGTCATTTGCTAATAAAATTTTTAACTGTTTTGGGGCTAGTTAATATAAATCTGTTGGCAACATAACATTTAACTTTTTTTATAAAATACATACAAATTTGTTTTATATACAAAATATCAAAAGATATTTACAAGAATTTTCACTTTTATATAATGTGGATTAATAAGAACCACATTTATTGAAGGAATTTTACTGCAATGTGCTCGTGTTTCTTATTTAAAATTATATGTTATTACGAATTTCATATTTTTATATGGTCCCTGCATCTTTTATGTTTTGTTTGAAAATATTGAGATTGTTGAACCACATGAAACAATCAAAATTCTGTTTTTCTTAGACAAAAGTTTTAGAATTATTCTACTTTGAATTATGCTACTTCAGAATTATTCTATATTTTTATTTTACATTGGATGCTTATGTAGTGGCTTTTATATAATTTTTTTTTCAAAGTTATTTGAAATGACTTAAATTCATTAAATATAGTATATGTTGTTTAACATTTTAAATATTTCTGAAAATTGAAAAAACCCTCATTATGTTTTAGTTAATGGTTTTTTCAAGTGAGCCCATTCCGAAAAAAACCACTGATTTTTTTTCAAACTGGGCCCAGCTTTGCGAACCCTGTTTTAAATTGAGATCGAAATCACATAATATACATTGAAACAGATAAAAAAAAAACATTTAAAGAACATTTTATATCTATCGACATCTATCACATCATGGTGGGAGAATCTATTTTTAAGATTTAACATCAAATATACGTACTACCATAGCTGCCAACTTTTGCGTATGTTTCCTATCACAAAAACTTTATAGTAAATATTGTCTTATTTAATCGTTGAAATCTCAAATTCGACAAATGGAAACAATCTGTACAATTTCAGTGGTAGCAAAAATGCGTAAAAGTTGGCACCTATTACGTACTACCTTTTATTGTTTAATTGCAAATAAAACCACAAGATTATTTAATTTATTTATTTTAATTCAATGTGCTTTAAAAGTACCTGTGCCAAATCTATCTTTGTCTTTTAACAAATATAAATGATAATTGTTACTTGTAACAGAAAGAAAATTGTGAAATTTACACCTTATAATTTAATTAAAATAAATGCAAATTTTCACATTTACATGAAATTAGGATCCCAGAATACTTTTGTAAACGAGCATGAAATTAATATTCATTTTCTTCAACATCGCATTCCGCAGAAGAAAAATATTTACCCTAGGTGAGAAATATTTTAATTAACATAGTTTAACAAATTAATCAACATAACTCCATTGGGTTCCATTTGATCTTTAATTACGGTACTTAAATCAAGAGGTAAAGAAAAAAATGTAACCGGAATCACAAAATATGCAGAAGAAGACAGACATTTATGGATGTCCATGTATTAAAGCATTTTTGTAATGGCATAGTATTATTGTTACATTTTTAATTTGAGTAATTTGCTTATAAAATTTCTAATTCTTTTGGTGGGAGCGAACCAGGGATGAGATTTCCGTTTTTTTGCACACCAGTAAAATCTTAGAGAAAATGCTATATTATTAAATCGGAACATTTTCGCGATTTCAAATAACAACATTTTCTTTAAGATTATACTGGTGTCCAAAGAAGCGGAAATCTCATCCCTGTGAATGTAAATCTGTTGGCAACATAATATTTACCCTTTTTTTAAACGATATATGCAAATTTGTTGTACATACCAAATATAAAAAGATATTTATAATATTTTCATTTTAAAATAATGTGGAATAAAAAAAACACATATATTGAGAGAACATTTATTAAAGGAACCACAATTTTGCTGCAATGTGCTCGTGTTTCTCATTTAAAATTATATGTCATTACGAATTTCATATTTTTATATAGTCTCTGCATCTCACAAGATTTCTTTTCAAACATTCTGACTGGTGAACCAAATGAAACAATCAAAATTCTGCTTTTCTTAGACAAAAGTTTCAGAAGTATTCTATCTGTAAATAAAACCATAAGAGTATTTAATTTATTTATTTTAATTCAATGTGCTTTAAAAGTACATGTGAAATCTATCTTTGTCTTTTAACAAATATAAATGACATTTGTTACTTGTAACAAAAAAAAAAAAGAAATTTACACCTGATAATTTAATTAAAATAAATGTAAATTTTCACATTTACATGAAATTAGGGTCCCAGAATACTTTTGTAAACGAGCATGAAATTAATATTCATTTTCTTGAACATCGTTTTACGCAGATGAAAAAGCTTTACCCTAGGTGAGAAATATGTTAATTAACATAGTTTAACAAAGTTAATCAACATAACTCCATTAGGTTCCATTTGATCTTTAATTACGGTACTTAAATCAAGAAGTAAAGAAAAAAATGTTACCGGAATTACAAAATATGCAAAAGAAGGCAGATATTTATGGAATTATGAGTATGAAAGCATTTTTGTAATTGCATAGCATTATTGTTATTTTTTAATTTCAGTAAATTGCTTATAAAATTTTTAACTAATTTGAGGAGAGTTAATAGAAATCTGTAGGTAACATAACATTAACTTTTTTTACATAAAATACATACGAATTTGTTGTATATACCAAATATGAAAAGGTTATTTATATTATTTTTCATTTTAATATAATGTGGATTAAAAAGAACCATATTTATTGAGTGAAATTTTGCTGCATTTGTGTTTGTGTTTCTCATTTAAAATTATATGTTATTACGAATTTCATATTTTCATATAGTCTCTGCATCTTATGAGTTTTGTTTTAAAACATTCTGACGATTGAACCAAAAAAAAGAAAAAAACAATCAAAATTCTGTTTTTGTCAGACAAAAGTTTTAGAATTATGCTACTTTGAATTTTATGAATTTTCAACATTCAGAAATCCCAGTTTATTTCATTTGTTAAAAATTCTCAATGTATATGTATTTGTATATGTATTTAAAACTATTTCTTTAACCCTTTAACGTTCATTGGTTTCGCAACGAAACCACAAAATTTTAATTCCGATATGCAACACTGACACCGGTATTTTTATCTAAAAATATCCCTTTTATTATGTATGTGAAAAATTACGTTTTCTTATTTAGAAACATATTTCTTCTTAATTACCGGTGTCATTCATTTATTTCGACATCTTAGCAATGAAAATGCTTTGATCGTTAAAGGGTTAACTCAATGTGCACGAACTGCAAATGTATTTACATTTTGTGCAATGTGTCATAACATGCAAAAAAAAAGTTGAAAAATACATTTAACCGCTTCCCTTATTATTCCGAGCTACGTGGGGTTTTGTATGTAATGCAAAAAATAATGTTCCGAGATAAGTTGTATATACACAACGGTCACAGAAGACTATTTTTCCGTTTTACTCGCACCATTATTTAAAAGAAAAGAAATTTTGTTGTAGATTTCTCTTGAAAAGTTAGCAAACTGCGTGTCAAAGACTTTTGTTTAGAGAAGTCAGTGCGAGATAGAATTAAAAAAGAAAGAATTAAAAATAATGCAAAATTTTAATGATTTTTTTACACATTTTTTCCCGAAAGAATATGGGAAGAAAAACCGTTAACACTTTTTACTCTGGCGTCTTTTACACAAATTTCATTTGGCCAGCACCACTTTTTCAAAAGAAGTTTCCTTCAAGTACACAATTTCAAAAATGCTCGGATTAAATAAGACAAATTTTATTTTCCTTTACTAGCGAGCTAAGCCCGCTAGCTGGGCCACTTTTTCCAAACGAACCTCGGTATTAAGCAGTATATAATAAGCAAAAAAAATTCATTTAATAAGCAAGTCTTGGTGTTCGAATCCTCAAGCACAAAAAAAAGTAAATTAAAGAGCCATGGTCCCGTTAAAAATATGTGATTTCTCACTGTGGGCCACGTGCACTTGAAAAAAAAAGATTGTGGATCGGAGCTATGGTCGCTTCGCGCCCATAGTCCCGTTAAAAATATTTGGTTTTGCACGGTGGGCACTACGCGCCCATAAGACATTTTTTCGTATTTTTTAGTTCATCAGAAGGAGATTTTTACGCAGATTCTGAATATGTAATCAGTTTTTTTCTACTTTAAAAACTGTCTGCATGATTGTTTAAGAAAAAACGCGCAAAAAAAGTTTCGATAGTCCCACAGCCTGGTTACTAACGGGGCACTCTCTCACCAGAAAAAATTTATAGAAATTTTCGTCTTCTTTAAACGCCCTTTTCATACAAGATTACTGTCATGAATAAGGAAAAATTCTTTATTTCTTTTTCCTGGTGGGAGAGTGTCCCGTTAGTAATCAGGCCCTGGATAGTCCTGTTTTATTTCTAAGTTCAATATTTTAGTGAAAACTACGGTAAATATTCTACGGCAAGTCAAAAAAATTAATGCGGAAAAAAACGCAATTAGCGCCGGTAGAAAAAGCTGTTTTCGGCTGTTTCTTCTTTTAGCCAAGGAGGAAAAATTCATGTCCTTCACCGCAAGGTGGCGCAGTGTTCTGCTTCGGAGCTCCGTTTGGGAATTGAGATATTTTTCGTTCCGATTCCCAAGGGGTTTTTAATTCATAACTTTTTTAATTTTGGTCCCACGGTCTCGAAAATGCCCGAAATGACTTCCCCGGAATTTTTCCAATCGAAAGACACCTCTCGCGACTTCCAACTCGCCCGCGTTGCGAACTGTAATCGGCTTCAAGCAGACAGACAGACAGAGGCGCACGGATTTTATTAGTATAGATTACTGTTGACAAAGATGAATTTTGCAATGAAAGATGATATCTTCGCAGCGGAGACAACGGAGTTCCAAGGGTTAAACATATATAAACTACATTCGTAAAAAGATTGTAACCGTACATTTATACTCTTTTTTTTAACATTTCTGTAGGTACGGTTCACTATATCTCATTACAATATTTAAGAATAACTCAATGCATGGTTAAAAAATTTATTTAAACATCAGTAAATCCTCCTATAAAAAGTTTACCAACATTAAAATGCGTTTTTTTCTAATTAACATTTATCTGATATGATTTGAAATTGCTTTGACATATGTATGTTTTAACAATAATGTATTATATATAAATGCTTAATCCTTATTTATTCATATTCTACTGAAAATATATAATCTTGCGTATACCATATTAAATACCGCCATAAATTTAAATATTACAGTAAATTAATCAAAATTTCTCGCTAAGTTACAAAATTTTGGGGAAGATATTTAACTATTTGATCGATTTATTTTAACTAAGAAGTGATTGCAAGAAATCAGCACCGCCACATTATGAAAATAACTATAATTAAATTTACTTAATCGACTTAACAACAGATTTTTGAAAATATCCGGTTTCTTAAATTAATCAAAATTAAATGAAAAACTTTTTCGTACTGAGCTTAAGTATGATTATAATTTTATAAATTTTCAATGTAAAAAATTATATAACATTTAAAATAAATTTTATGTTTAAGTCGTATTATAATCGTTGATTTCAATTTTTAATTTTAAAATTTCGAAAGGCTTTTTTACTCTTAATGTATAACTTTACTCTTAATTGCATTAAATTTAGCGATAAAATCACTTCATCTTACATTCCTTTCTTATACCCAGCGGTAACTAAATATGTATGGGTATTTCTAAATTTAACTTACAAAATAAATTTAAGTTAATCAAGATAACAATAATTTTTTGCAACATTAAGAATGTAATATAGAGTTATTACTTTTACTAACGAGTGTTATTTTTGCTAATAATTTTATAAAAGTATAAATTATTTGATTATTTTTTAAAAATAGTTTAATCAATCTAAACACTTTTGGTTATCGGTAAATCATAAAAGAAAATCTTCCCTCATTAAATCAGTGAAATAGGCATTTAACTCTTTGCGGCGCGGTGGTTTCATAGGTATATCACTTATATTTAATTCCCAAACGTTACTTAGCACCTGAATTTTGTTTAAAAAAATTACGGTTTTTTGAATGCGTGAAATATAGCGTTTTCTTATTTACAAATTAAGTTGTTTTCAAATTCCGGTGTCAGTCATTGATTTCAATGCTTAAGCAATGAATTTGCGCTGCGCCGAAAAGTTTTAAATATGACAAAATTTTCGTTTAAATTTTAGTGATAAGAAAAAAGCGTGAAAGTTGACAGCCTTAACCCCTTTCTTTTCTTAACTCCTTGGTAACAAAGCACCAGTATACGTGCTACATTAAAGTGCCCAGATTTTTTTATTATTATTCTCACTTGTAATTTTTTATCGTAAATTTTCTTTAATCGGATCATTTACCTGTTTCAGCTAGACAAAAATTTCTGTTTTGAAAAACCGGTGACAACTGATTACTTAAAAAAAAAAAAAAAAAAAAAAAAAAAAAAAGACGATTTTTCTTTGAAGATGCTAATATATCGTACTTGACTTTATGAACATGCAGGGGTGCAAAAACCTAGGCGCCAGAAGGTAGTCTCCCACCACTAAAATTTTTAAGTTTTTTTCGCACAAAATTTAATAGCATTCATTCTAGCAGGAATTTTACACGAAATATTAGACGAAGAAAAACGAAATAAATTTTGTGGTGAGAAACTGCATGCTGGCGCCTAGATTTTTGCACGCCTGTGAACATGTATCTTTTACTTTCCCGAAAATTTTTTAAAAGATGGCTGTCGGGACGGGAGTAATTTTTTACACTATAGAACGAAATGCATTAGGAATTTAGATTCGCGTTTCAGAATTGAATAATTACTTCCGCGCCATAAATACTCCATTATTCAGCATAATATTCACCTTTTTTACTCTGCCACACTGCATTGGTAGTTTTCTATGTAGAATCAGTCGAAAAAATTGCGTATAAAGGTAATTTATATGGAAATACATTGGCGCAATTTTTTATCACTTATACTCTATTCGCATGTCCTTTATCATTTTCCTAACAGAATCAGTTTTAAAATGTTAAAAAAATACTTAACCGTTATGTGTGTTTTTTGTCAATCCCTAAAGTCATGAGATTGTGAGACTGTGACCTATGAGATCCAGGAGACTGTGATTTGAAGATATTCTCCAAATGGAAGCTAAAAAATTTGGGATTCATCGTGGTCACAGTGACGCGTGCTCACAGACGCAAATACCCAAAAATAATGAAAATACATCTTCTGGAACATATTCATTTGAAGAGAAATGAAAATGTACATTTCCTCGAATGATGAGAGGCTTGCGAAACAACAATTTTTGTTTTATTACCAACATCAACAATATCAACATCTTCGACTTTCGATACTTTGTTGAACAAGCTGTTTTTCAACGCACTAAATGATATCTTCATCAGTCAGAACAGTTTTTAGCTCACAGGCTAACAAAGACTGAGATCTTATGGATAACAAATAACTTTTCCTTCGTGTAACTTTTTCTTCTCCTTATATTAAATATAATTTAATTCTTTTTTTTTTGCGCAAAGTAAATCTGTTAATTAACTTCGATGAGATCTTATAAATGAATTTATTTGAAAAATATGAACTTGCTCCCTTTCAGGTATGTTATAAAAGGAAAATTTTATTTAAATATTCTTTGAGCAAGTAAAATTAAAATTATGTGTCCTTTTTTAGGGTCATTGCGCCGAAAAGGGTTAAACTACTGATTACTTATATATGTGGAAACATTAAAAAAAGATTTCAATATCATATCTACTATGTCAAACCAAAGAGGTAGAATAACAAATGTCACAATCATATACATCGTTCCGAAAACATCTACAAAATCTTAAGAATTTCTTTTTCCATGCGTTTATATATAATTATTTTATTGTCTTTATTATGTACGAAGTATTATTATCTATGCTATGCTTCGTATTTCTTTAAATCATACTCATTTCTCTAAATGAGAATCATTTATGTCACTAGTGGTAGTAGCACTACAACGTGCATCTAAAAATTATCCTTTTCTAAACAAATTCCTAAAACGATTCATTCCGGACTATTGCCAGCATTAAAAGAATAATCTCGGAAGTGTGGGATTTTAGTGAAACAAAGAAAATCGCTTTCTGCTTTCAGAGTTAACGACTGGAGATGTCTATCATTATCATTATCAGCCTGCTGATAGTTGCCAACTATACTGTAGATGTTTAATAGCATAATAATTATTCTGCTAAAGCTTTTACGAATTTATTTATTCCTTTTATGTGTAAGCAGTTGTGTTTCTGTAAGGTTGAATTCCCACAAGAAATTTAGAAAGATTTATTTAGGAAAATCTTTGTTTTAGCTATTTTTCACCAAAATTATAAAAAAAAAGCTTAAATGTTTCTGGTACAAATCTTAATTAAACTTGGGCGGAATAAATCACTTCCTACCGCCCCTCAAAAAATTATCTCGATATTAAGATTTAAAAAATATATATTTTTGATACACCAATTGAATTGATTATTTTTTATGTAATATTTCACCTAATTCTTTGTAATAATGTAATAAAATTTAAGATAGAAAAATAATTAAAATTAGCAGAGATATAGTACAGTAAATTAATTAATTAAATTATCCCTTTCTAAACAAATTCCTAAAACGATTCATATCGGACTATTGCAGCGCTAAAAGAATAATCTCGGAAATGTGGGATATCAGTGAAACAAAGAAAATCTTTTCTTCTTTCAGAGTTAACGACTGGAGATGTCTATCATTATCATTATCAGCCTGCTGATAGTTGCCAACTACAATAGATATTTTTTATCGCATAATAATTATATTCTGTAAAAGCTTTTACGAATTTGTTTATTCATTTGAGGTGTAAGCAAAACTCTGATTTGGTAAGGTTGAATTCTCATAAGAAATTTTGAATACATTTATTTTAAAATAATGAAAACAATATGCTTAAGAGCGATTCTAGGATATTTGGTCGAGGAGCCTGGGATACTTGTCCCACATCCCCGAAGCATAACAATACAGCTCATATTCAAAATATTAGAATAATTGAGAAAAAGTAATAAGAAAAAATTATTTGTCATTTATTTATTTTTTATACTAAGTAAATGCAATTAAATTTCTTATAAATTAAATCTGGAATGTTTAGATAAGATTTTAACATTTATAAAATATAAAATACAGCACAATAAATTAGGTATACAGCTTCCTTAAACACACCAGAATATTAGAATAAAATTTAGATTGGTTCAAAATATTAGAATATTTTATTTTACGCAACAATATTACCTTATGAATATGAAGTAAATGGTAATTAATATTTTCTATCATCCCCTTTAGCTTTCATAACAGCGTACAATCGATCTTGCATACTATATACAAGGTGTTTACAAACATTTCTATCAATTTTAGCCCAAATAGACTTTATACGTGCCACTAACTCAGTTTTACTTGAAGGAGGATTTTCTTGAAGTTTTTTCTTCATTATACACCATAAGTTTTCGATGGGATTAAGATCTGGTGAATTTGGTGGCCAAGGAAGTACCTCAATGTTGCGTTGGCGGAACCAATTCTTAGTTGACACCGAGGTATGCGGGGACGCTAAATCTTGTTGAAAGATGAAATCATCTTCAAATAAATCTTCTGATGATGGAATCATGTAATATTCTACAATTTCTTGATATATCAGAGAGTTAACCTTTTCGTAGACGATGCATAACTTTCCAGGTCTTTCTGCACTCATACAACCCCAAACCATGACACTAGCAGCAAATTTTACGGAACGTTTAAGGCATTCTTTATCAAATGCTTCTTGCTTCATTCTCCAAACTCGAATACCTTGATTACCATATGAATTTTCCAATCTTCATTGCTCCATAAACGTCTTGATTTACACCAATTCAATCTTATACGTTTTTGTCTTGCAGTCATGAGAGGTTTTGTTTTCGGTACACGAGATTGAAATTTAAATTTATGGAGACGTCTTAATGTTGTCGATGTAGAAACTTCAACTCCTTCTTCTTTCCATTTTCGGTGCAAGAATCGCACACTTTTAAAACGGTTTTTCTTAACTATACGCTTCAGTTTCCTGTCATCTCTAGCGGATGTTTTTGGTTTTCGGCCACCATTTCGGCGATTATTTTGAAATTTTCCAATTTTTGAATATTGTGTTAGTATTTTACTAACGCTCGATTGCGAACAATGTAAATAATTCGCTATAAAACATTGATTTTTACCGTGCCGATACAAATCAACCATACGAAGTTTAGTAGATTCAGGAATATCACTCACACGGCCCATTTTAAGACGAAAAAGAAACAAACTGCAAAAAAGAATACTGATTTTAAATAAAATAATCTGAATTTAATCAATGATGCCACCAGTTAAGAATTGGTAATAATTAAAGGAGAATTAATGTGAAATATTCTAATATTTTGAACCACTTGAATATTTAATTCTAATATTTTAACTTTTCAAAATAATTTTTTTTGCAATTAATCTTTTCAAAAATGATATTAAATTTAAGATAACAAGTAAGTTTAATCAACAATAAGTTCTTAATAAAAATATCGTTTGCATATTTTCATTAAAAGGCATTAAATTACCAAACGAAATTTTCAATTTCTAAAAAAAAGGCAATTATTCTAATATTTTGAATATGAGCTGTAAATAACATAACTGACAATACAATATGCTTATACTCGTTTTCACCAAAATTATAAAAAAAAACTTAATTAAATGTTTCTGGTGCGAGATCTTATTTAAACTTAAATGGAACATAACATGCCCTACCGCCCTTCAAGAGGTCATCTGGAAATTAAGAGTTATAATTTTTTGATTTTTTGAGAAAAATAATTCTGATTGATAAAATGAATTATTCTTTTCTTATTTAATATCTCGCCAAATTTTTTGTGATCAATACCTATATTATAAAGAGGTAAAACTACGAGGTTTCCCAATCCAGAGCCAAGAGGCTCCATGCCATTCAACAGGGGGGTCACGAGACCTCCGATTCAAAAGGTCTCGAAGTCAAGAGGTTATAAAGAGGTAAAGTTTGTTTATTTGTAGAGGTAAATCTCTGGAACTACCGAACCGTTTTCAAAAGTAATGATACCAAAACGGTGGTATTTGTCCTTAATCAAACATAGACTACATCTTATGTCGATGCCATTAACCCTTTAACGATCATAGCATTTTCATTGCTAAGATGTCGAAATAAATGTTGACACCGGTAATTAAGAACAAATATATTTCTAAATCAGAAAACGTGATTTTTCACATACAAAATAAAAGGGATATTTTTTAGATAAAAATACCGGTGTCAGTGTTGCTTATCGGAATTAAAATTTTGAAACCAATGAACGTTAACCCTTTAACGATCATAGCATTTTCATTGCTAAGATGTCAAAATAAATGAATGACACCGGTAATTAAGAACAAATATATTTCTAAATAAGAAAACGTGATTTTTCACATACAAAATAAAAGAGATATTTTCAGATAAAAATACCGGTGTCAGTGTTGCGTATCGGAATTAAAATTTTGTGGTTTCGTGGCGAAACCAATGAACGTTAAAGGGTTAAAGGGTTAACCCAAAGGGGGTGCTGGAGGAAAAAACATTCTAAAAATGTATTATTAAAAAAAGTTTTGTGTTACTTAAGGCCATAAGAACAGGAAATTTGGCATGGTAATTACTTATTATATATAAATGATCGGTAACATCTTAAGACAATAAACAAAAAATCGATATTAAAAACATATTCATGTCGCTCTTTAAATACACAAAATTAATTTCTTTGAAAGCATTAAAAATAAAATCTTGCCTTTATACTACCTTTATTGCATGCACCATTTAACAAGTATTGTTATCTAAACTATGTTTGACATTACATGGAATCATCTCCATTTCTTTAAATGACACACTTTTTATCACTAGTGTTGCTAAATACAACAACGTGCATCCAAAAAATTACCCATTTCTAAACAAGTTCCAAAAACGTTACATTTCCGACTAATGCCAGAGTTAAAAGAATAATTTCGGAAATCTAAGGATATCAGTGTTACAAAGAAAATTGCCCTTTTGCTTTTAGAGTTAACGATAGGAGATGCTCATCATTATCATTATAAGCTAACTGTTAGTTGCAAGTGGAAATTTACTTTATGCCATTATAATTATTCAGCTAAAACATTTACGGATTTGTTTTTCCAAAATTATGTGTTACAGTTTGTCAATTTTTTTACAAAAATATTTCTACCGAATAAAAATAAATTATTCTTACCTAATCCTAAAAAGATATATACTTTTGTTCGTAGATCAGAAATATTTCCTTTTCTGTTGAAGAATTAAAAAATTCACACGGTATCATTCAAAATCTATTATTGATATTAGTTACCAATGAAAAGTTATTTTTCTTTATTATTTAAATTAAATTTATATATTGTTATTTTGAAAACGTCGTAATATTACCTAATGCCCAGTTTTATTGACAGAAAAATGTACATGTGAAACTTTTTCATTTTTATCTTAATTTAATTGATGTGAAATACGTTGTTGAATGCAAGTTTATTGCAGTTAAAATTGAACAATATCAATCTAATTTAAGTAAACTTAAAAATCATAGTGGTTGTTTTCATGTCATTTAAAAAAATATTTTGATTTGGAAATATTATATATAGTCAAATACCGACTTTTGTCCCTTCGACGTACTTCACCCTGCTTTTACTTTTTTTGATCAGGGGAAAAAAAAACTTTAAATAAGAAGCAGTTTAAACTTTTTTGAAGATTTTTCGTTCTATGAATTTAACCCCTTGAGGGGCGGTGGTTTCATAGATACACTTAATTTTAATTCCCAAACGCCACATTCGCACCGGAATTTTTTCGACGCTTCACTCAGCACTGATCACCTGGCCTTCAATCGCCGTCAGCGCCACCTATTGTTTGAGATGAGAACTAAAATAAAAAAATACGGTAAAAAGACTCCTTACATTATACATAACCCTCCTGCAAAAAATTTTTAAATAGCTGTCACTGTTTGCAAGTTATTGAATTTTTAAATCCATCAGTCATTTTTGGGACACCCGGTATGTGATGTTGCATCATTTTAAGTGTATGGTCAACTTGAATTAAAGTTTAAATATAGATTTTTAAGCCCTTCGTGACGGAAACCTTACGAAATTTTTAATATTTTGTCACCGGTTTTTAAAAGCAGAAATTTGTGCCTTACTAAATCGGAAAAATGCTCCAATTAAATAAGCCAAATTTTACAATATAATTTTAGTGGTGAGAATTAACAGGGATTCTTAAGCAGTTTTGCGGCACGTATACGTGTCGCTAGTCCCCAAGAAGTTAAAAACATGGCTCATTCCATGGAAACATGTCATGTCTGTCACATACAACGATTTTCGGCTACTGGTATTTTAGAACGGAAAAATGTGATTTATTTTATCGGAGATATCTCATCAGTTGAATAGGGCAAAGCAATCTTTTTTAAAATAACAGTGGCCAACAAGCATAGCGATTTTCAGCTGTGTGACAGGTATGACAAGTTTTCATGGAAATGACCATATGTGATTATCACTACATAGTATAAAAGAAAGTCGCTTTTTCTGTCCCTATATCCCTATGTACGCTTAAATCTTTAAAACTACCCAACGGATTTTGATGCGGTTTTTTTTAATAGATAGAGTGATTGAAGAGGAAGGTTTATATGTATAATAACATCCATTAAATAGTGGAGAAATACTGTTATTTTTGAGGTTTTTAATGTGATGTCTTAAATAATTTCATTTTTTCCGCCTATACATTGCAAACGCAGGCTGAACCCTACAAGATTTATTGTGTATAAAGACATCCTGTAATTGTTGTAAAAATAAAATAAATAGGTAAAAATGTAAAAAGTAAAAATGTAGTGTATGAATTACAAATAAATAAAAAAATAATACTAATATCCGAATTTTCTTTTATAAGTTTACACTTTTTTAATAACTCCACCCACAAAGAAGAGAGTATGAGCATGTGTGTAAAAATTTATAACTTGATTTTTTTTAATACCCGTACAAAGCCTAGGAGGGCTGCTATAATCTATATTCATAAAACAAAGTCGTGTTAGTTACACCATCTATAACGTAAGAACGGATGGATCGATTTTTATGAAACTTTGTGTGGAGTTATCTGGCACCTTAGATTAACATACAGGCTACTTTTTACCCGACTACTTAAAAGGAGAGTAAGGTGGTTTTAGTAGTTGAATTTAATGGGATGAAGTGGTAGTAACAATTTGCGGTGTCAGTATTGACACGGGACTACCCGAAGCAAAGCGAGGGCGGGCCGCTAGTGTTATTATAAACTATCGCTTAATAACTTTTTGTTGCTCCCACCTTCTTAAAATATAACAAAAAAAACCGTAAACTGTATTTTTACTTCATCTATAACTCTAGAATGCAAGTGTGAGTGCTGTGATGATATTCAATGGTTTATTGGGAATAAAAGTTTGTATGGAATCAAAGACGTAAATTTGAATATATTTTATTTTTTTTCTTTATTTGTAGAGCAAAATCTGAAAAAAAAGATCTGTAAATATTTGGAAATAAAAACATTTACATAAAAAAAAGTATATCCCTCAGACTTAAACCTATACTAATTATTATAATGCATATACAGTCGAGTCTCTCTATAGCGAAACTCCATACATCGAATTTCTCTATATAACGAATTTTTAGTAGGAACGGTTCCCTTTTCGCATGATTACATTAAAAACAGTCTCTATATAGCAAAATATCGATATACATATAACGAATTTTTTCATAAATTGGTCTTAATTTACTCAGTTTTAAAAGACTTCGAAATCATATGGAATCAATTTTCCATCACTTATTTTTGATTTATCGTCAGTGCTGAGTTTTTTATATTACTTCTCTCCTTGTTCTTTAAATCCAACGAATTCATCCCATCTCCCACACACTTTTCCACATCCTTCTCAAAACAGAGTCAATTGGATTGATGTACATGTAAGAGAGGAATCAATGAGACGCACATAACAGAGCCTTTCAAATGGAGGAAAATGTTAACTACAATTTTTCATTCCTTGCTAAAATTTGAGCATTATTTTTTTTAGAGAGTAACAATTTTAAAATCAAAACAACAAAAAATCAGATTTCTGCGTCTTAAATTAATGCAAGTCTTCCTTATTTGATTTTCATTAAGCTTTCAAATAAATGTCTGTTCTCTTTATTGAAACAGCTTAAATAATTAAGAAATAAAATGTTAGGTTAATATTTACTTTTAAACATTTCAAATTATTAATTCAAAAGATCAAAAATAATATTTGTTCAAATTTCACACATTAAATACGATTTTTAACATCATTCTCTATACATCGAATTGCTCTATATAACGAATTTTTTACTGGAACGATGGATTTCGTTATATAGAGACTCGATTGTATATATATGTCTACAAAACATTTCAAGACTCTGACTGCATCAGAAAAATAGTCTTGCGAAATAGCAAACACTAGCATAAAAAAAAAAAGTCTGAGGAAAATGCATTTAAAGTTTGTAAAGGCATAAAACAAAAATTAACAATGTTTGTAGAGCTGTAATTTTTTATGTGTTACTCCCCACTTATAAGATGTACTAAAACATAATTTTAATTCAATATAATAGAATATATATTTTCTTATTTAAATTATGTTTCCTATTTAATATCAATAACAATGGTAACGACAATGATAGATTAGATGATATTTAGCTAATATTTTCATAAAAGTTGTAAAGATAAATACACTTATACAAAATAATCATAATAAATACACTATTAAAGATTGTAAATAATGCAAATTAAAAATAATTTTTTTTATTACATAAACTTCTATTATTATTGTTATTATAATATTACAAATTATTTTTATTATATAATTACTTAATATATAGTTATAAGAATAATTATAAGAATATCTGCTTCAAAATCAAAATTAAGCTATATATGCAACAGTCACATTTTGAAACTGAGAACATTCAGGAAAGATCAGGTGTTTTTAAAATTATCAGGATTTCAGATCTACAATTCATTTGGTGTCATGGTTCACAACCGTATGGACCACTGAAAAACTCAAATAAAAATATTCCATATTTTTATCGTTTTTCGTATACTTTAATCATTATTTTATTTTTATAATTTTTATACAAGTAATAACATTTACGCGGATTTTGATTGTATGGAATTAGCAATTTGCATAAATTAGAAATATTTTTACTACTGATAGTTGTATTTTGCATTTAAAAATCCTCAATATAAATGCCAGAATTAGAATACTAATCTTTGAGAAATCTGGGTTATCAGTGAATAAAAAAAAAAAAAAAAAAAAAAAAAAAAATGCAGATACCGTAATTTCGCGCGTATCAGCCGCACCTCAGATAAGTCGATTTCCCCCCAGAATTTATTTTAAATAAAGTGCGACTTATTTTTGCTTAGCATTTATCTTACTTTTACAATAGAGATTTTTTACAATAAAATTTCCGGTCTGAAAAAGGTTTAACTGAACCGTGGCGTATACGCGCGAAATTACGGTATTTCGGATATAACGATTGGAGACTTCCAAGCTATGTATAAAAGCAGTTTTCGAACTAAAACAGTCTCTTTCAACATAAAAAATGCAATTATTTATTTCCACCACATTAATTATATACTACAGGGTTGCCGCAAACAGCTATTTTCTTTTTTCGTTTTAGCAGCAACAGTTTGAAGCAAAAAATCTTTTACATGCACTTTCACAACATTTGTAAGAGATTTAGGCTATAAATTGTATTTTCTAAAACTAGTGGTGCGAACAATTTTCAACTTTCCACGGCTATGTAATCAAGGCCATTTTGACGCCAACTCTCGAGAGTATATTATGAAATAATATTTTCATGATAACGTTTGTATTGTGTACATTTTGATGAGGTATTCGTATTTGCTTTATGTCGCAATTTGTATTAGCATTAATTATGTTAATTTGTAAACATTAATTACACTAATGTAATTAAGTTTGCTACTTTATTACATTAATTAATTAATTATTGTGTTTTTTTACAACGACGTCGACACATAAGCATAACTGTCAACTCTACGGACTTTTTATACTAGAAAAATGCAACTGAAATTTGTGCCTTATTTAATCGACGGTTTATTCTTAAACTCTTGGGGACGAGCGACACGTATACGTGTCGCAAAAAGGCTTAAGAATTCCCGTTTATTCCCACCGGTAAAATTATATTGTACAATTTGCCTTATTTAATCGAAGCACATTCTCGATTTAATAAGGCACAACTTTCTGTTTTAAAAAACCGGTGACAAAACATTAAAACTTTCGTAAAAGGCTCCCGTGGCGAAGGGGTTAAATCTTATTTTAAATTTTCCATTAACACTAGAATGCAGGGAAGGTGTCAATTTGACACCGATTACTGGATTAATTGTCGATTTTACCCAGAAAAATTTTAAAGAAATAAGTTATATTTGACATGCGATGAAATAAGCTTTGATTAACAAATAAACTAAATAAATTACAATTGTTTTTCTGGTGTTAAATGTATTTTGAAAAACTTGCGTGAAATTTCGCGGCGTTCTAGTTTTCAATGCATATTCTTAATTATCATCTATAAATTTTATTAGTTCCATTTTAAGTGGTTTATCGACATCTATTCTCTACCCAATGGCTTTTAATATCATAGAATATATCATTTCCATATACTGGGGGTGAAGTTGCTATCAACAAGGTAGCAACAAAACTGCTCTACCGTTCAGCACGGCAATTTACAATGATCAAATTTACTATAAAATGTGTGTGTTACAAAAAAGCGGAAGTTCTTGGCAGGTATGCATATGACACATAGCTATCATGCTCTTTTCATTTATCATATCTGAAAAACTTTTTGCTCAAAAGTTCAGATCATTACGACGCCACGCGGCATATATCCGCTAACAACAATTCTTGCGTTTTGCAAATTTATTTGTATTTATTTTTTTATTTATTCTATTTTTAAAAAATATATATAACACTATAACTACCGGAAATTTCAGTTAAGTTTTATAAAAAATACTTCCCAACAAAAATTTTGATTTGAAACTATTTAACTTAATACTCTATTGTTTTTCTGGTTTGTATGTTTTAAACTTTTTTCACAATCAAATTTCTGGTTTGAACCGAAACATATTCATATATTAGCCATTAAAATATCTGATCATGGCAGTACTTGTGTTAAAAATACTTTTAATGTTAGATACAGTTCTTAAACCCTTCGCGAAGGGAGCTTTTAACGAAATATTTAATGTTTTGTCACCGGTATTTAAAAACAGAAATTTGCGCCTTTTCAAATCTAGAAAATGCTAGGAAAACATAAGGCAAATTTTATAGTAAAATTTTAATTCTGGGAACAAAGAAGGATTCTTAAGCCTTTTTGCGGCACGTATGCGTGTTGCTCGTCCCCAAAGGGTTAATCATTGGTGGCATGAATTATGCGAGCGAAACAAATATTTCTTCGCATACATAGAAAAATCAAACAAGTAGCACTTTCAGCGAAATTACATTAATTTCAAGAAAAAAGCCTCATTGTGTAAATGCAAGAGAGCATGATTTTATCACCTTTCAACCGTAAAAACTTGCTGAAAAGAGTTAATTAGATACTGGAAACTAATATGCATTCTATTAGATAGAAAGAAACTATATTCAACTTAATCAATTTATTTGCGCTTTTTAACTAAGATAATAAAAAAAAATTCAATTTAAATATGTGTTCTCATATTGTTTTCACTTATGTTTAGTAAAAAAAGAACCAGAGTTTAAAAAAGTATATTTTTCAATTTAATGACTAGTTATTTTATTGTAAAATAACATTTCCAGAATGTGTTAATTAATATGTTTAATTAATATATTGAATTAATATATTTAAACAAATTAATTAAAATGTTCTTTTTTCAAAAAATGAGTTATGAAAAGAACGGATAAAAACTATTAATATACAAAGATAATTAAGAAATATTTCTTAAAATTAATTTATTTATGAAAAAATATTAAAGACGGAATACAATAAGTTGTTTACAAATGGTAAAACATTTTTTTTTTAATTTTTAAAACACATTTTTTTACAATAGTTATTAAATGATTATTATAAATTTCTAACTGTGTAGTGATGCAAATATTATTATCATTTCTTAACCCCTTAACTCGCACTTTCTTTTCCGTTCAATAAATTGAAAATACCGATATTCACCACAATTTTTTAAATATAATATTCGTAAAATCTAGTCTAAACATTCCCGCCCTTACGGTAGTATGAAATTATTAAAAAAATCGTGGTGTCAAAAAGATTTAAAAGATGAATTAAGCAAATTCGTCTTGCCCGAACGGCATACGGGCAAATCATTTGAGGGGTTAAAACTGTAATTATCAAAATTTTGAATTAAGGGGTCAGGTATCTTCCGAACTAACAAAATACGTGAAAAAGTGACCTCTGTAAGAACTGCAGTCACTCTATATCTACTTGACTTTTGACTATAAAATAAAAAACACATATTATGAAGAATTTATTTTATTAGTTAAAGTTGTTAAAAAAAGTATACACGCATGCAATGTTTTTTTTTTAATTATTTTTAAAGATAATACAATTTTTAAGGAAGAATAAATCTTGCATGCCTTGCGTGCACGATTTTTCAAATTTGACTAACTAAAACAAACCAAGATTTTTTTTTTCTGGGTAGAGATATGATGTGTTTTCAAAATGACCTACGATGAAAAAAATTAAACTTATAGATCCCAGGAAAAAAAATTATTTTTTAAAGAAATTCGAAATATCGAGATTTTTTTTACAAAAAAGTAGTCGTGAATTCTAAACTTCTAATTTGAGGAACATAATAGTAGGTCATTTTGTGCCTGTGTACGTTTAACCCTTTAATTCCCATGCTAAAGCACGTTCTAGAAATTATGCACTTCATTTCACACTAGAAAAATTCAATCGCTACTTTCGTTTTATTTAAATACGGAATGTTCTGTTATTGATTAAACCAAATATTGGTGTTTTAATTTTCTGGTGGGAACTGAAATATACAAATTAAAATATCTCGGGCGGTTCGGGATCCAGAGGGTTAATATATTCAGCGAAAATTTTGTTGAATTCTACGCAACCGTTTTTCAGAAATCGTGCGCGCAATGATCAAAATTGCTGTTTTGAGAAAATTGACGTCAAAGTTTTAATTTACCATTGGTCGTACAGGAAAGGCGCAAAGTGTTTTAGACATAACTTTTTCTAATGTGAATTTTTGAATGCGGTTTGATTTTAAATGTTTCTAAAGAATCACATTTAATTATAAGCTATTTTTTAAAAAATCGATTTTTTGACTCTTTAAAAGGTACTTGACCCCTTAACTTTTAGAAAATAAATACTTGCCTTTAGGTAGAGGTAGGATAAGATATGTTCACAGTAATCTGAAGCTTAAAATATTTACACTAAATACGAAGTATACATTTCGAGAAAACATAGCTAAAATGGCATTTATATTATTTTGTTTATAAAAATGTCATATATAAGAAAGTAGTTTTGAACCAAAGTAAATCAAATACCCAGTCCATTATTTCACTCAACAAAATTTGAAATGAATTCTTGTAATAACTTGAAATGTGCACTAAAAACCATATTTTAGTTTAGAAAATGCGAGCAACATTATCACTAATTATTCTCATGTGATTTAAACATATTAATCCCTTGGGCAAGAGTGACGCATATACGTGCCGCAAAAAGGCTTAAAAATCCTTGTTTAACCCCACTAGTAAAATTTTACTATAAAATTTGCCTTGTTTCACCGGAGCCTGCTAGGTGGGGCTTATTGAGCTTAACCCCTTGGGGACGAGCGACACGTATACGTGCCGCAAAAAGGCTTAAGAAGTCTTCTTTATTCCCACCAGTAAAATTTTACTGTAAAATTTCTCTATCTAATCGGAGCATTTTCTCGATTCAAGAAGATGAAATTTTCTGTTTTCAAAAACCGGTGACAAAACGTAAAATATTTCGTAAAAGGCTCTCGTCGTGAAGGAGTTAAGCCATTTGGTAGGCCTCCCCACCTAGCTGAAAGTGAAACTGTTTCACCGGAGCATCTTCTCGATTTAATAAGATAGAAATTTCTGTTTTTAAAAACCGGTCACAAAACATTAAAAATTTCGTAAAAGGCTCCCGTCGCGAAGGGGTTAACTATCGAATGCCGCCGTATAAGCTTCCAATTGTATTCTCTGGCACCACTTCATTTTTTAATAAACACTTTTACTTGCAAGTTGACAATATGTGCAAGAGAAAATATATAACACGAACTTTAACCCTTAAATGCATATTGTATCATTTTCGATACCATAAGTGTTCCCGATTTATTGGGGGTTTTATTCACATATTCCGTATTCTCACCAGAAATTTAAAAGAGCAATTTTCACTTTACTTAATGACAGACCATTATTAATTAAATAAAGAAACATTTACTATCTAGATTTTTCTGGTATGAATTCTGATTCTTTGAATTGCGCATTTTTTGGAACGCGTTCTCTCTTATGCATTTAAGGGTTAATGTTAAAATTTTCTTAAAAGGCGATTAAAATAATCAAATAGAGATGTTAATAGTCAATTTTATTTAAAATATTTTAGTACTTTCAAGCCTTAATCAAGCACTTCCTCGGAGAATATTTTTGTAATATTTATTTTTTTGTTTATACAAATACACGAAGAAATGTCATGTCTGTCACATACAATGATTTTTGGCTACCAGTATTTTAGAACGGAAAAATGTGACTTATTTTTTCGAAAACATCTCATCAGTTGGATAAGGCGAAGAATCTTTTCGAAAATAACGGTGGCCAACAAGCCTAGCGATTTTTAGCTGTGTGACAGACATGACAAGTTTTCGTGGAAATGACCTTAATTTAGTTTTGAACTAATTTTTGTTTTCGAGACAATTAGGGCTTGTCTTATAATATACTTAATAATACATATAAAAATACATTAAAATAGCATTTTAGACTAAAATGATCGCGAGGAGTCTTTTTAACCCTTAAATGCACATTGTATCATTTTCGATACCATAAGAAAATAATACAATAAATACCATAAATCGGGAAGATTTATTGGGGGGGGGGGGGGTTGGGTTATTCACATATTCCGGATTCTCACCAGAAATTTAAAAGAGCAATTTTCACTTTACTTAATGACAGACCATTCGTAATTAAATAAAGAAAAATTTACTATTTAGATTTTTCAGGTATAAATTCTGATTCTTTGAATTGCTCATTTTTTGGAACGCGTTCTATCATATGCATTTAAGGGTTAATCCCTACCGAATGAGCATTTCTCGGTTGGAATAAAACCACAAATTTATTTATAAAATAAGATTCAAAGAACAAAAAATTAATGAATATGTTTAACAGTTTAAAAAAATTCTGGTTTAAATTATTTACTTGAGTAAAACTTCCGGCATTTCTAATGCGAACAAATATAAATGAGCATGATTAATTATGTTATTAAAATCTTATAATTTAATTAAAATAAATGTAAATTTTCTCATTAGCATTAAACTAGGGTCTCGGAGTAGTTTTATAAATGTGCTTTAAATTATTGTACATTTTCTTATACTACGTATTTCGGAGAAGAAAAATTATTACACAAGGGGAAAGTTATAAATATTGTAATTAACTCAGTTTAGTAAAATAAACAAATAGGATTCTAAAAATTCATTAAGCACTATCTAAAATCCGCATCTAAATTCTCCAATTAAAATTCTGAAATAAATTCACATAAAAATAACAGATTATGTGAAAAAAGTAGAACTTTATGTTATTATGTTGAATTAAAGCTCTTTTGTAAAACTACAGTGCATTTAGTTGGTATTATACAAGAAAAGTTGGACTATAAAATGATGACCCATTTTTCCATACAAGTAAGATTTTTAAAAATTAATTTTTATCTTATAATATTGTGATTCTTTGTTCCATCTTAGTAACATTTTCTGAAAAAAATGAGAATTTTTTTTGGTACGAAAGAAAATAAATTTCTTTATACAGAGTTGTCACGTCTCCGGTTTTTTGTACACCAGTATTATTTTACAGAAAATGTTATGTTTCCAAATTGCCGAAATGTTTCAATTAATTAACACAAGAACGCCGGAAAATTTTACGCAAGTGTTATAACGTGTATTTAAAACCAGAAAAATATTTTGAAATTATTTAATTTACTTGTTCAACCGTATGCATGTATGCATGCATGTGACGCTATCTCCTCCGATCCCGGAAATGGAGAAACGTCGCGTTTGTTTTGAATTAAAGGGAAAAAATCCCGGGATACCGAGTTGCTCAATTGTATGTCTGTCCGTCCGTCCGTCTGTCTGCATTTAACAGCTCAAAAACTACCCAACCGAACCGTTTGAAACTTAAGATATATAATTATTAGAAAATTTTCTCGAGTCGTTTCAAATTTTTGGAAAATCGGATGCATAGTTCAATTATAGGGACAATCAAAAGGATTCCGATACATTACGGTGAATGGGGGGAAACGTTTAAAGTGCATTTTAATGGTGTTACACTCTTTCGAACATAATAAAGTTGATATGCATCTATGAATCATATACTATAATATACATTCTGTACAATCTGTGGTGCAAATAATATTTCTTATTGATTTACAGGGCCACACAAAAGTATCCCATTGCATAATTATATATTGAGACTTTGGTACGCATTTTAATAGTATTAAACTATTTAATATTTTATGAAATTGATATACGTTGCACAGGATTACACCAAGTTATAGCCATCGTTCAGTCTGTCCGTCCGTCCGTCTGTCTGTCCATATATAATAGAGCAAAAACTACCCAACCAAATCGTTTGAGATTTAAAATACATAATTGCTGCATAGTTTTGTAGAGTCAATTAAAAATTTATGAAAATCAAATGCATAGTTTAATAACAGGGACAATCAAAAATGTTCCATCACATTATGGTCAATAGAAAAAATAATTTCAAGTACATTTTAATGGTGGTACACTCTTTCGAATATAATAGAATTGATATTTCGTGTTTTCAAGTTTTCTTTAGATAAACCGACCAGAGCAGCGTAGCAGATGAAGGACGCCAGCATAACTTCTTTCTTGAAGATTTTTCTGGTTTGAATCGACAATTAGTCCAGTGATCGATGCCGAATTGACACGTTCCCGGCATTCTAGTTCTAAGAGAAGATTTTCTGTATTAAAATTCTGGTATCCGAAAAGGCTGGAGATTTGGCAGCTCTGCTTTATGTTATTTTTCATCCAATTAAAAATACATTCCTCATAAATATACATATTTATATTTTATAATAACATTTTACATTAATGAAGAAATATGAAATGGCGTGAAATAACATTGCACGATAGAACTGAATGTTCCATTTAATTAATACACGATCTTCTGTATTAAAATTCCGGTATCCGAAAAGGCCGGAGATTTGGCAGTTCTGCTTTATGTTATTGTTTTTCATCCAATTAAAAATAATACAAATAATTTATTTACCTCATAAATATACATTTATATATTATATAAATGTTATAAAAATTATATTATATATTATATATTTATATATTTTATATATTTTATATTTATATATTATATAAATGTTTATATATTATTATAAATATGCATTTATACATTATCATAAATATACATAATTATATTTTATAATAACGTTTTACATTAATGAAAACATATGACTTCCTAAAATGTAGGCGTGAATAATATTGTACGACAGAACTTTCCGGGTGAACCAATACATATATGTATACAAAGTATGTATTATGAAGTTTCCGGTTGATTAATATATGTATATTAATTTAAAATTAAAATTATCCGCTTAACCCTTTATGTGCCGACGGCACTTACAAGTACCATTATAATAACTAATTATAAAATTCGTTTACTACGTCAGTTAGTTGTAATACTGTTTAAATTGAGTTACAGAAACATTATTTTATTTCGTTCCAAAAGCAATATTGGTTACAGAAAAACACAATTTTTCAAAAAGGATGATTTCTTTTGACTTTGCATCTTTTCAGCTTTCTTGCTGCTGAAGCAGGGGGGTGGGGGATTTTTCAATGCGGAAATATTTCTATATTTATATTGTAAGAAGATCATATTTGTGCATTTTATAACGCTACAAAATACGGAGAAAATAATTTTTAAAAAAAGATTTGAGTGGGGTTATAAAAATTGCACAAAATCCAATGAAATTCAAATTTAATTAATCCCTCTAAATCCTTCAATACTACTAAAATCATTTAAATATTTATTAAATGATTATGTAAATCTTTTAATTTAGTTTAAAAAAATTGCGTAAAATGCTTTAGAATGTAAAAATTTTATGAATTCATAACGCGGTAGATAAAGCATAGCTGCCAACTATTCTGATTTTTTGTCCCGGAAAAATTTAACAGAATATTTTGCCTTATTTAATCATCAAATTACAGCGATTTGAAATAGTAAAACTGTCTGTAAAACTTTTCTGGGCTGAAAAAGCAGACGATGTTCGCAGCTATGGATAAAGGGTTAAGGACAATGGGATAAAATATATGCTACTTAATTTATAATAGCAAAATGACACGTTCAAACCAGAATTTTGAAATAAAAATTTTAATTTCATCAAGTACACGGAGAAAAGCATTTATCTGTTTTGAAATAAATATTTCATAAAAATCTGGTGTCATTCAAACATTTCAGAATCTTATGAATAAAAGTGCTTTGTCCCGCAGAGGGTTAAAATAAGTTGCAACTTTACAGTTTCAAGAATTCCGCAAAAAATGAATAGATACTTTTCCGATTGCAATTTCTTAGAACATATGAAATATTTAAGTTTATTGTTTCAATTTCACATTTCAAGAACAGTTTGAAATTCAAGAAAATTTCAAAAAAATTTGTTTTTTAGCTTACACGAATCTGTTGCATTTTGTTTAATTTTTATTAGAATATATATTTGAATATTATAAAAGAAAATATCATAAATGAGAAATTATTTTTCAACTCCCTCCGAAAACAACATGAAAACCACAATTTGCTGATTATTCTTGTCAAAATATTGTTATTTCAATATTTAACCCCTTCGCGATGGGAGGATTTTAAGAAATGTTTAATGTTTTGTTAATTGTTTTTAAAAAATAGAAATTTGTGCCTTATTAAGTCGAGAAAATGCTTCGATTAAATAAGGCAAATTTTACAGTAAATTTTTACCGGTGGGAATAAACAAGGATTCTTAACCCTTAAATGCATACTGTATCATTTTCGACACCATAAGTGTTCCCGATTTATTGGGGGGTTTATTCTCATATTCCGTATTCTCACCAGAAATTTAAAAAAGCAATTTTCACTTTACTTAATGACAGACCATTCGTAATTAAATAAATAAAAATTTATTATTCAGATTTTTCTGGTGTGAATTCTGATTCTTTGAATTGAGCATTTTTTGGAACGCGTTCTATCCTATGCATTTAAGAATTAAACCCCTTGCATTTAAGAATTAAGGATTAAGACCCCTTTTCAAGTTCCTTTTTTTACGTGCAACAAATTGAAAATATGAGTTTATGCCACTTTTTTAAACTAAAATATTCGTAATATTTATGCTAAACATTTCTAACTTTGACTATTATGTCATTCTATTTTTAAAAAAATTAGTGGTGACAAAAATTTTAAATGATGAATTAAGCAAATTCGTGTTGTCCGAACGGCGTACAGGCAAATCAGTTAAGTGGTTAAGATTTTTGCGGCACCTATACGTGTCGCTCGTCCCCAAAGGATTAATCCTCTGTGCATCCATCAAAAGCGCAATATAATGTTGTTTTCTCAACAATTTGTTTTAAAAGCTGAAAAAAGCCGATTTTTTTCAGACATGATGCAAAAACTTAATAGTATATTCAATTATAATCCTTGAGAGTATCAATAATTACTTAGTCATTTAAAAACTTTTTAAAAATACAGTCGGCTCTCGTTAATTTGAACTCGTCGGGACCACAAGAAATGTTCGAATTATCCGAAGTTCGAATTATGGAAAATATGAAATGAAAACATGCTTAATATGACACTATTACAAAAAGAATTTAGCAATTAATGTTATAGCGTTTTTTAAATTTATTTCGTTTGTTATCATTAGAATATGACTTAATATTAAATTAGAATGCATCAATACATAAACCAATCAAAAGATTAGACACAAGCACAATGAAAGAAAAATTTAAAGCGTCACTCATGGACAGACGGGGCACTAAGAAATTGGATATCAAATGCATGGGATTATATGTATACTTGTTCGGAACAATTTTCACAAAAACCAAAGAAAGAAAAATATTCAAATGATATGAAATCCATGAGAATGAAAAGAAAAATGAAAAATCGGAATTCACGTTAGTTCGAATTAAACGAAGTCAAGAGAAAATGAGTTCGAATTAATGAAAAATTTTAATGTTATTCTGCCATTGGAAATTTCGGGACATCATATTTAGTTCGAATTAAGAGAAGATTCGAATTATCCGATTTCGAATTAACGAGAGTCGACTGTATATAGTTGCATTTTAAACAGTAATTAAATACAAAATCACATTTAAAAAAGGCCACTCTAAAACAAATAATATTTATGAATATTTTATTTTAAATTATAAAGTATGCTTATTAAATCTTCCATTTAAAAGAAATTTTATATTATATTTCAATATGGTTCAAATATATCTAATATTCTATGATCTTTAAATTATTTATTATGTATGCATAATCATGATTTATTTATATTTTATCACAAGAGTATTATCCCTTGTGTATTAGATCAGGCCAATTATTTAAGTTTAGCCGCATATTATTCAAGTTTCTCTCTAAATTAATAAGTTTTTGGAAAGAATATTTATTTTGAGATCAATTTATTTTAACTAAGTAGTGACTGCTCAATTACGGGGAGAAACTGAAAATTATTGGAAATCAACACTGCCATATCATGCGAATAACGATAATTCAATTATTTTAATGTATATAGAAAACTATTTTTGAAATTATCCTCTATATTAAGTCAATAGACGATAAATAACTAATTTTACTGAATTAGGAATGCTCATATATTAAGTATATTTAATTTCGAATTCCATTTAAAATTAGTTATATATTTAAGGATATTCTCTTTTTTACCTTTAAAATCTGAAATTTTCATAAGCACATTTATTGGTTTAATTAATTATTATTTATTCCATTGCATTAAATTTATTCATAAATTTATATTGTCATATGTGCTTTAACATGTACCATGTAACGTTAATTATTTATGAGAGTTCTATGGCATTTGCAAGTATTTTTTGTGATAACCATTTTTAGGTGCTTTCGTAATTATGTAAATACGTAGAACCTCTCGTTCAATCCGTTCGTCTGTCCATCTGTCTGCTCGCATATAACAACGCAAAAACTACCCAACCGAATCGTTTGAAATTTAAAATACATAATTACTAATAATTTTGTCAAGTCATTTCAATTTTTAGGAAAATCGGATGCATAGATCAATTACAGGGACAATCAAAAGTAATACTTTATATTACGGTCAATGGGGAAAAAAAGTTTCAAATGCATTTTAATGGGTTACACTCATTCTAACAAAATAAAATTCACATGATTCTGTGAAGTTTATATATATACTAAAATATACATTCGGTACAATATGTGATGTAAAGAATATTTATTATTAAATTACAGGGCTACACAAAATTATTTCATTACATAATGCTATAGGGGGAATTATTGTTTGATCCGAAGTACTGTCTACTATATCAGCAAGATATGAATATTTTTAAAACTTCATTATCGTACGAACCTTATTTGCTACGCTTCACGTGCAATTTCCAACTTGTTTATTTATTCTGTGTTATAGCCATTTATGTGTTTTTATAAATAAAATATCATTAACATACATACATGGTACGAAATCATGGTACAGGTATCAGGGTCCATATGCACTGGATCAAAGCTCACATCGGATACGCCTACAACGAAAATGAAGACGCTCTGGCTAACGAGGCTGCGTGTCGACAGACAGTTGACATACAGGTTCCTCTCTCAGGACGTCAAGAGGAAGCTCTTTGACAGCGCACTCACAGATTGGCAGGAATGGTGGGACTGATCTGAGGACATCTAGTTGACATTTGTGATCTTTCAGAGAATCTCCACTCGGAGAGTCCGGAAAGATTTCTATCTAAACCAGGTTCTACTAAATATAGGTTTCTATCTAAACATGGCACCTTCGGTGACCACCAAGCCCGCTTCTTTAGCCCTTAAATGCATATTCTATCATTTTCGATAACATAAGTGTTCCCGATTTATTGGGGGTTTTATTCAAATATTCCGTATTCTCACCAGAAATTTAAAAGAGCAATTTTTACTTTGCTTAATGACAGACCATTCGTAATTAAATAAAGAAAAATTTACTATTTAGATTTTTCTGGTATGAATTCTGATTTTTTGAATTGCGCATTTTTTGGAACGCGTTCTATCCTATGCATTTAAGGGTTAAAAGCAACCCTGCATCCTTTTGCGGGAATGGGATCAGCACGATTAGACATTGTGTCTATGAGTGCCCTCTGTGGAGGTCCATTAGAGAAAAGAGTTTCCGCCGAAACTACCACACTTGAACACTCACCGACATTTGCTTTCATCATTACAGCAGGATGGGTATCGTTTGAAACAATCAGCGATCTCTTGACAAAGACTTTAGATCGGGTTGGTCGCCGGGCAACTTCAGCTCTTGTTCCGAAGATTTTATCGAGCGCACTACTCTATTAAAGGTGTCCGAGACCACTCGTTGGCGCGATTCGGACGAAGCGACTAGTTAGGTACAACAAATAGGAGCGAAACAAACAGTTAGGTAACGGCTTCCACAACAATATGTAAATAATTAGTTCAAAATATGGAAATTAAACTTAAACTATGTAAATAATTAGTTCAAAATATGGAAATTAAACTTAAAATATGTAAATGAACATTGTCTTTGGTTAAACAATAAAAGCCAGTATCTTAAATTTCGATTGCAAATCCACATAAAACCGTTAAAGAATCTTAATTTTCATCCATGTTTTAAAAAAGAAATTAATCGCATAATGAGAGAAAAAATACTTTTGGTTTTTGACGTTTTAGAAAGTACTGAAAGCGATTAGACAATTTGTAGGAAGTGTCTTTCTATGAGTCAGCGTGTCTGTTTATTTACGTGTCTGAGTATTTACATCTCATTAACTAATGCCCGTAATTTATACAAATTTATGATAAGATCCAGGTGGATCTTGAAAAAAATTGGTCTTGATAAAGTTTTGGTGTAAGTTGCGCAACTTGAACATTTTTTTTCACGAATTTCCCAAATAGTATACCTCAAGGACTAAAGCACAGAATTTAACACTAGAACCGCCGGGTATTTTATTCAAATTTTACAAAAAATGGTTTCTCACCAGAATTTTAATTATAAACTATTTAACTTATTTAATTAGTCTATTTTTTGTGCTGCAAACGTTTAACATATCTTATAAAGAAAATTCTGGCTCGAATCGACTATAATCAATTTAGCAGGGGGTCATATTTTGACCCATAATGGCGGTTCTAGTGTTATCTAAACTTCATATTAATTTAGATTTTGGCAAAAATGGATGCTGGTTAGATTTCGGAGTAAATTGCCCTCATTATGCTGCTTATATGCAGTGTTTATCCCTATTCATGCGATTGTTTTATCTTAAGGCTAAATACCAGGAATTTCTCAAAATTTCATATTCTGTTAGGCCTTGACATATACATGTCTTTAATAGGTTTGTATCAATATATTAATGGAAAAAATGAATAGTTTTGCTATCTAATTAAGCATTGCCGCATGCACAAAAACATAATGTTAACGTATAGTTATTTCACGCTTACGTTTTATAAATTCAGATTTCTTCATTGACATTGCTTTTTGAAATGGTAAAATTTCCATTGATTACATCTTAACACTAGGATACCCGGGAATTTTACTTAACCTTCCTACCCCGTTGAAATTTTACTCAAACTTGATTAAAATATATCACACCAGAATTTTTATTTAAATCCTTTTAACATACTTATTTAACTTAAATGTTTGTGTTATTTATTTAATTTTCTTTATGAAAAAATTCCTGGTTTGAATCGAACAAAACGCATTATAGGACTGGGCCGATTAGACCCATTCATGGTAGGAAGGTTAAGTTTGATAATAATACTTGACACCATAATTTTTATTCAAAATAATTTAATTATTATATTTAACGTAATTATGCGTGACCTAAATTCAATTTATTCCAAGAAAAAAATGCTGGCTCGAATTGAAATTTAATCACATAGTCGAAGTCGAATCGACACCTTCTGGGCGTTATAGATCTGATGTAAAATATAAAAACTGTGGGAGTTTCACAATTTAAAAACAGTGGTGCCGACAAAGAAATCGGAATTTCTTTGTAAAACAAAATTAAGTGACAGAACTTTCCGGTTAACATAATTCATTCTATTTCTTCCAAGTTTAAAAGTACATTTTAAAGTAACTTTGTGTTGCACATGTTGTCAAAGTGCAAGTAAAAATTTTTCTTTTAAAAAAGTTTTGTAAAACAAATGAATTTGTGTAAAAGATGTCTGTGAGGAGTAACTTCGACCGCTAAAGGTTAAAATCTATTTAAATTATGCATTATGCCAAATTAACTATAAAAACATGTATGTCGTAGCAATATCCCCACTAAAAATAATCTTAAGATTATCTGAAGAAATCGCCACTTTCTACAGAAATTCTACAGAAATTTGAAGAAAATTTGCAGACTTAGCTTTATCTTTAAAATATCTGCAGAATTTTTTAAGATATTCCTAAAAATATCTGCAAAATGGGCCAAATACCTTCGGATTTCCCCACAGATTTTGCGCCAAAAAGCTGTAGATTTTCTACAGATTTTTTTTTTTTTTAGTGGGGATATATCTTTTCAAAAACTTAATAAACCAACTTCACAATTAGTATTCTCAATATAAAAAAAAACTTTTTTCTTGTTTGTCGTTGTGTAACGAGTTATTTTATTTATGCTATACAATATTTCGTGTAGTACTTCTAATCCATATCATTTCAAAAAATTGGGACACATTTATAATACTTATGTTTGTGAAGCAGGTAAGTAGTATCCGGAAATCACCAATTTCCAAATAAACTCCGAGTATTGAAGTTTCAGATTGGTTCCATGATTAGAAGACTAATCTTAAGGAAATCTTGGCTGTAGCTGAAATAAAGTATATCCGCAATGATTTGAGAGATAAAGACTAGAGGTATGCGTCATTATTTTAAGAGTGCTATTAGTAAATAATGGTGAATATTTTATTTTATTCTGGAACAAAGAAAATGATAGTGATATCATATATGACGACCTCAGAAGCCAAGGGGTACAAGTGACAAAATGTCGATTTGGAGTAAATTGAGTTTAAAGATAATTGATGTTAAATTGGAACATCAATGACTAAATTGAAATAGAAAACATCTGCTTGTTGCATTCTAATCTTTGAACTCTCATTTCAATAACTGTTAAAAAAATAGAGTGCAATTTTCTTTAAATGTATAATTAATCAATATTGTTTGTTTTTCGAAAAAAATGGTTTATCTCTATAACTCAGCAAATAATAAGAAAATGACCTATATTTCTTTACCTGAAATGAAAAAAGCATATTTCCAGATACCCTGTGCACTTAACTCAATTTTTTCAATTTTGTTCAATTTATACCCCTTGGCTTCTTGGGGTCCTCATATAATATCTCGCTATGTTATCATTTTAAGCTGACGTAAAGCAGTCAACTGATTTTACTCCAGTAGAATAATTTGGTTAACCCTCATCTAATTTTAATCCCTAATTGCCACGACGGCATCAGAAATTTTCAATGCTATTTTCAGTTCCGATCACAAGAGATGTACTTTTAAATGTTTACAAATAAATCCTCTTTTAGATACTGATGTTAATCAATTATTTAAAAATTTTACGAATACATGTACTTTGCGCCTGAGGTTAAAGGTTTGTGTATTTGCACACAATAAAAAGGTATTATATATTTCAATGATGTTTCCATAATGTTTAATTCTCGTATTAAAATCGTATTATCCCGTATTATTCTTTACCTAGTCTAATATTGCGAATATCTTCACATGTCTCAGGGTTATCAATTTGGCCTTTTTTTTATTATTATTCAGAAAATCCGGATGGATTTTTATCTAAAATTCTGAAAGAATAAATTTCAGCTTCTATAATCATGAAATATTTCTCAATGAATATGAAGCAAAATTTACAATTAAACATTTTTTGAATGGATTTAAAATTTTCCAATAAAGAAAGAAATGGAACTGGTAATCATGACATTATAATATATATCTATATATATTTACATAGTAATATATATAGACAGGGGTGGAAAAATCTAGATACCAGCAGGCAGTCTCTCACCACTAAAATCATTTTGTTATTTTTCGTTTAATATTTCGTGTAATTTTTTTAGAATGCTATTAAATTTAAATAGAAGAAAACTTTTAAAATTTAATGGTGAAAGACTGCCTGCTGGCGCCTAGATTTTTATATCCCTAAAAATAATATATATATATATATATATATATATATATATATATATATCCACAGATTTGAAAATCATTATCTTTAAAACTTGTTAGTTATCACTAATGTTTTTTTTTTTTTTTTTTTTTTTTTTTTTTTTTTTTAATTAACCCCTTTCACTCCCAGTGAGTCCAAATGGTATCATGACTTTCCTTGTGCTTTTTCTGTATTTCATTTGGATATTCCGAATTCCTACCAGAAAATTATAATAGAAATATTTATTTTATTTAATAATAGACATTCCATATTTAAACAAAGCAAATCATTGAAATTTTCAAATGTAAATTCAGATTCTCTGACCTACGAAATTTTAAGACCGTATTGCAGGAATCGCCGCGTCCCTAAAATTTTCGCACTTTCCTACCACAATTTTAAAACGATAATATTTATTGTAGAATTTCATTGTAGATGTTAAAAGAATCAGAGAAGAAGATTTTTGATTTAAAATACTGGTACAAAAGTGCGAAAATTTTAGGGACGCTACGACCCCTGGTATTGTAGCCTGGGAATGAAAGGATTAAACGCATTTAAAGTCATACATGAGAAAAGTACCCATTGTTTTATTACATAGAAACATTTTTATTGTCTTTAAATTGTATAGAAATATTAATAATTTTTAATTTGGAAAAAAAAACTTGTAATAGAGTTAAAAAGTATAGTATAAATTTAGTCTATTTTAAATTGTATTAATTAATATTAAAATTAAAATATTAAAAATCACAAAATCAAATTTAAAACGATTTATGCAAAACATTTTTAATTTAAAATATTAACTACAATAAAATAATAATTTTCAATAAATATTATAATTGTTTACTTTAACAATTCTTATCTTATTAATATAAAAACTAAAATTACATTTAATTCAAAAACATAATTGTGTATCTATTTTCATTTTCATTTGTTATAGATTTCCACATGATTATATCATAATTTTTATGAATAAATAAATTCTAATTTTGGCAATATCTAAATTTTACCTACACTATATTAAAAATCGAATATTAAATTGGTTGGAAGACATATAACAAACGTAGTTAAAAAAAAAAAAAACACAATGCGTGTTTTTAAAATTCAATCGCATTTTTTTGCATAATTTTCATATAGTAGAATTTATTTTAATCCTATTGTTACCCGAATCTATTTTAACCGAAATTCATTTTTCATCGTTTTATTCTTTTTTTCTTTAACTTTCACTTTCCTTGTGTGCTATTGGGGCTTTCAGAACCGCGAGTACTGATAAATATTTTGGATCCAATTTCTAGGAATTCCTTTGAATTTAACTTGACCTCCCGCACGATATTTTTGCTAGAATAAAAATTTTCATTTTCATCACGTGTACAAAGAGAAAACGCATTGTTTTAACACGAGAACTCCGGGAAGGTGTCAATTCGACACCGATCACTGGACTTATTGTTGATCCGAACCAGAAAAAATTTCAAAAAATAAGTTATATAACTATGAAATCAGCTAAACAAATAAACTAAATAATTTCAAATTATTTTTCTAGTTTGAAATATATTTTATAAAAGTTGCGTAAAATTTCCCACCGTTCTAGTGTTAAGTATAGATGAAAAAATCGAGCCCTGTAGAATCGGGTGCGAGTATGACAAAATATGCTCAAGAATACGAAATTAGAATTTTTACAAAGAGAGATGCTGCCAAATTCAAAAAGTTTTATGCAGGCCATAGCAAAAAGACTGTAATACTGGTGAACCAATAGTATTAAAATTTTCCGTGATGAATAGCTACAAATATAACCGAAGGTGCAAAAAACAAAAATTTTTCTCAAATCCTTCTGAAATATGCAAAAGGTACTTAATTTCAAAATTAAAATTTAGACAATTTTTTCCTTACTGCTTCTATTTCATAATCTATTTATTTTTATCAAGCCCGTTTTTTATTTCCATAAAAAGAAATAGTGCATACATTTGTTCTCAATCTTTAAATTGAAGATTTCTCGATTTTCCGAAAATTTCTAACATTCCGAAATATAGTCGCTCCCAATTACTACGCATAATAAAAGTTCTAATGTAAAATTCTATATAACATACCAAACCTTTATTTGTAATATTAATTGGAAATTACGCGTTTGCTTAATATAGAGACGTCCATTTAAGTGATGATTGCAATTTGCAAAAAAAAAAAAAAAAAAAAAAAAAAAAAAAAAAAAAAGTTCATCCATTCACAGATAAAGTCAGAAAAAGATTCAATTCAAATTGTTGTCAGATAAAGAAGAATGATCTTAGAAAAAATCTTGCATACTGCTGGATCAAGGAAAATCGCAGCAATTTCTGAGATAATGATAGGAGATGCCCATCATTTTCATTATCCGTCTACCGTTAGTAGTCAATTGTGAACATTTCCTTTATGGCGTATTAATAATTTGGTTAAGCTTTTACGCATTCGTATTCAGGAAATTAAGTTTTATCCTTTCGTGACGACTTCAAGAAAATACATTGGTTAACCCTTTAACCCCTTAGGGACGAGCGACACGTATACGTGCCGCAAAAAGATTTAAGAATTCTTGTTTATATTCATCAATTTAACTTCACTGCAAAATTTACCTCATTTAATCGGAGCATTTTCTCGATTTAAAAACACACATATTTCGGTTTTTAAAAACCGGTGACAAAACATTAATTGTTTCGTAAAAGGCTCCCGTCGCGAAGGGGTTAACCTTTTCCAGCACACTGTGCCCGGTCTGGGATACCTAATTTTAATTCCAAACGGGCAAACGGCACCAATAATATTTTAGTAAGATTTTGCTCTTACAAAAAGAGCCTTAATAAAGGAATTCAAGATATCTAAAAAATTCTTTTGTGAATTCCGGTGTCAGTCGATAATTTCTCATTTTGTTACAAAATTTACTCGTGCCGGAAAGGGTTAAAGATCGTTTAATATTCATAAAAACCATAGAAAAGTATTTACATTTTTATTGCAGAAATTGAGTAATTGTACGATTTCTAAATAAAATATGCAATTAGTTGTAAGTTTGAGGCAAAAAGAAAGATGTCATAGTACAAATTCACGTTTGCGAATAAGCCATCATGCGGAAATATTTTGCACCTTAATGTTTGTTTTACACTATGCGAATTAGTTCGAATATTATGCTTATTACAATGCTTAACATTTGTAAAAATGCTTTAAAAAGTGTAACTACCTAAAATTCTGAATATCAATTGAGATCAAATTATTCTGAGAAATGCTTGATTCGTTAGAATCTGAATTCTACGTCGTAGTAAACAAGCTCGAAAAAAGAATTTTCAAAGACGACATGTGGATATACAGTCGACTCTCGTTAATTCGAAATCGGATAATTCGAATCTTCGCTTAATTCGAACTTAAACATTAAGGAAAGAAATTTTCAATGGCAGAATAACGTTAAAAATTATCATTATTTCGAACTAACTTTCTCTTGACTTCGGTTAATTCGAACAAATGAGAATTCCGATTTTTCATTTTTTGCTTCTTTCTCACAGATTTCAGATCATTTGAACAACTTTCTTTCTTTGGTTTTTGAGAAAATTGTTCCGAACGAGCATACATATAATCCAATGCATTTGATATCCACTTCCTTAGTATCCCGTCTGTCCATCAGTGACGCTTTAAATTTTTCTACCATCGTGCTTGTTGTGTTAATTAGTTTATGTATTTATACATTCTAATTTAATATTAAGTCATATTCTAATGATATACGATAAAAAAAAAAAACACTATACGTTAATTTATAATAGTACCATAGTAAGCATGTTTTTATTTCATACTTTCCATAATTCGAACTTCGGATAATTGGAACATTTCTGGTGGTCCCGATGAGTTCGAATTAACGAGAGCCGACTGTATTAGTTAAAATTTTCTGTTTTCCTAACTTTTTTTAAGATTTTAAATCTTCAGTACGGCAGTATCACGGGATGGCAGACAAATATATAGAAAACAACACCTTAGTTCGTCCTATTGACGGGAGCGAGAAGTAACGAGTTAACCCCTTCGCGATGGGAGCTTTTACGAAATGTTTAATGTTTTGCCACCGGTTTTGATAAACAGAGATTTGAATTTGTTCACCCAGTAGTTTACCTAGTACCTTTAATACACGAAAGTATTTTGCTAAAATGTCCAGTAGAACCCCGATAATCCGGAACTCCGGATAATTCGGATCGGTTTGGTCATTTTTGTTTTCACGTTTGAGGAACGATTGGCTAATTTCCATAACATTAACTTGTTTCATCGTCGTATTCTAAATAAAAAACTTTTTCTGACATGTTTTCGGAATAATTGAGCAAAATAAACATTATTACTGTCTGCAAATGTTCAATAAGTTTAACATAAAGGAAATTTTTTGTTAAAATGTTATATTTTATTTAATTTTTTTCTAATTCTCCGGATAATCCGGATTGGGTCCGGTCCCAATTAATCCGAATTATCGGGGTTTTACTGTAGTTCAAACAAAAATACTCTTCAAACTAAATCACATTTCCCGACATTATCATCCAAAGGCGACCATGTATCCAGTTCTTTGCATGACCCTGTATATCATTTTACCTGCATTCTACAAACATGTCTTTGTAAACTGAATGCAGTTGAACGTAAAATTTCTGATTCATTTAAAAAACACCTTTAAGTAAATTACGCTCATATTCAGTAAACTTTCCGAAAGCTTTTGTGTAACTATATCTATCTAAATCGTGTACTTATTAGCATTTATACACACCATATAATATTCATACATTTGGTGAAACTTAAAAAAAGCATATCGTAATTAAAAAAGCATTTCATCCATCCAACAGCCATCATCATATAATATGCAGTGCTTCGGATGTAATATACCATTTGAAATATTTTGTGTGTACCTGTAAATGCTATATACTTCGTATTATGCATAAAATAACTCATATTAAGCCTCAGCGACGTACATCAATTTTATTATACATGAAATCGTTTACCATAATTAGAATATGTCGCAAAGAACCCCTCATCTTTATTATTATGTAATGGAATTCTTTTGCGTGGTTCTGTAAATGATTAATAACTGTTCTTTTCACTGCATACTTTACAAAATGCATATTTTAGTGCACTACGCAGATGCATATAAATTTAATATGATTAACATGGTGTAACATCCTTAAAATTCATTTGAAATGATTTTCCACATAGTCTATAATGTAATGGAAACCTTTTGACTGCCCTTATAAATAAACTAATCATTGTAGAAACTTTTTTTCTAATAGAATTCGTGCTAGGGCAAACATCAATAAAGTCCAAAATTTTTATGACAATCTGAGTATATTTACGAGAGTAAGACAGCGGATTGGGGGCCAGACGGCCAGACAAACCGAAAACATAAACACTTTTCAACTTTACTGGAAAGTATACCTGTCGTTCCTCTCCAAGGAGTTAAATAGAATGCTAAGTATTACTTAGTATTAATTACTTGTAATAAATGTTTCAATATTTGGAATTTGTGTATATGAACCCTCGGATTAGACAAACAGACATTTAGACAATTTTTCCTAAAAACGTTAACTAAATCAGAGCTGACACAGACGACTATTTTTATATTTTTTGCATCACAATTTTAGAAAATTAAATTTGTTGTAAATTTCTCTTGAAAATGTTTACAATGTATATGGAAACTCTTTTTATCTTTTTTTGTTGTTTGTCTCTTTCTTTTCTTTTTTTAGATTGTGCAGCGTTGAATTAAAAAATAGCATCTGCGACAATCCAGCTACGTTGTATTTTCTGCGAAATTACATTAAGGAAAAATCCTGAAAACGTTTAAAAAATAAGAATAATAAACGTGCTGTTCTAAGCTTTCATACGCGAAAAATTGTAGAAAATAGCAAATTTTCGGCTGAAAATTAATATGCATTTTATTATGAAAAAGGAACAGTTATTCAAGTTATTTAAATATTAATTTGCTTTTTTAATTAATATTAAAAATAATTAGATTAAAATATGTTTTCCTAATTATTTTCATTTACGTGTTGTTAAAAAAAGAATATTTGCGAGATAATTTATTTTTTAATTTAATAATTAGTTATTTTTATGCTCAAAAAGCGTATTTTCTTTAGGAAATTTTTAATATGCTTGTAATAAATTCATTACGTTTCGGTAACTTAAAAATCGAGATATGAATGAAGTGCGAATTTTTCTTTAATTGAAATCCATTAAGGTAAATAGATATTCTTATAATTAATTTAATTATGCACTAATATCAGTATCGAATTTAGAAAAACATTTTACAATACAGATATAAAAAAAATATGTTTGATTCGAAAGCACATTTGTTCGAAGAAAAGTCTTAACGATTACAACCGAATTGTTGAATATTATAAAGAAATATATTTTCGTGTACTAGTTGCAGAATAATTAGGAAATTTTCCCTATTTTAATTTAAAAAATAGATAGTAACAACTTTAATAAGGTTACATGTTTGATAAATTAAAATATAAATTAATAGTAATATTTATAATATAAATTACATTTAATCCTCTGAGGGGAAAAGTAATCCATTGCTAAAAGATCTAAATTAGAGAGTAACACCGGAATTCGAAAACAGAGCTATTTGTAAATAAGAAAAAATAATACATAACTATGTTAGGCGACATGCTAATATTTCCTTAAAAATGCAGCATAGCAGTGGTAAACGTTAGGTGATTTACACCAAAATCTGGTCAGAAACAACTTATGTCAATTTCTAACTGAATTTAACCCCTTCGCGACGGGAGCGTTTTACGAAATTTTTAATGTTTTGTCACCGGTTTTAGAAAACAAAAATGTATTCCTTCTTAAAACGAGAAATTGCTCCGATTAAATAAGGCAAATTTTACAGTATAATTTTACCGGTGGAAATAAACAAGTATTCTTAATCCTTTTTGCGGCGCGTATACGTGTCGCTCGTCCCCAAGGGGTTAAAGTTTGAGAAAAATCGGTGCGTTTGTTTTTGATATAGAACCATTGCAGAAATCGTAAATAAATATGGATAGAAGCGCTACCTGTTTAGCGATTTACGCCAAAAACAAAATAATGCTAATTTATTACAGGGGCTTACTGAATCTAAAATTTAAGAAAATTCCCTGCATTAATTTCTGAGATAGAGTTATTGCTGCATCATGAATAATGGTGCATAGCGCAGCAGTTGTCGGGATATTTGCACTAAAATATAAAAGGCTAGAGAAATCTGAAGTTTTATAAAAATTAGTTCATTAGTTCTTGAAATATAAATATTGCAGATAAAAAAAAATCAAGCATTGAAAATCAGCATCGCAACGCCATCTGTTGGACGATATACACAAAAAATTAATAAGTTCCATTTTATATCAAATGCTTACTGAATCTAAAGTTTTGCGAAATTCCGTGACTTCTTGAAACAGAGCTCTCACAAAATTTTTGTCATATACAGGGAAACAGAGAGACAGACAGACTCACAGACAGATGTTTTGTAAAAACATGTTTTCTGTTTCTCTGACCCTTAAAATGAGTAAATCCGGCAAAAATTGGAAATAGGAAATTTGCACGAATTCAATATTTTATTGTTGTAAAGATAGAAGAAAAAAAAATATTCATGTAAAAATGTAAAAAGAAGCGTCGATGACGGCCTTCGCTAAGGGCTTTAACCTTCCTACCCGGAATGGGTCTAATCGACCCAGTCCTATAATGCATTTCATTCGATTGAAACCAGAAATTTTTTTATAAAGTAGGTTAAATAAATAACACAAAGATTTAAGTTAAATAAGTATGTTAAGGGGGCTCAGGGGTTGATCGATACGGAAGAACATGTAAACAGAGCTCTCGCTTTGAGTCCATATAAAAACAGAAGTATTCAATGTAATTAATTTTAACTTTCTGATATTTTAAAGGTATATTTGTAGTTTTATAAAATTATAAAATGAAGTTCTTCAATGTAATATAATAAGAAATATAGCAAAATTTATGTAACACAATTTTCGAAAAAAAATTTATGTGTTATATCACCAACACCAAGATATCTTAACTTTGAATTGACATAAGAACCTAATTTTTGCTTTAAAATCATCCGGACACTTTAGTCTATAGAATGAATTAAGGATATAACTATAACTCAAAAACAACATTATTAAAAAACTCTCAAATTTTAAAATTGAAAAAACTCTTTAAAAAATACAACTTTTTTTTCATTAAAAATACTCAAAATATTAAATTATCTAAACGATATTAATTCATTCTATAGATGATGATGTTATACGCATGCAAAAAAAAAAAAAAAAAAAAAAAAAAAAAAAAAAAATGTAAGCCATTCCATCAAATAGTTTTTTTTTAAATCTTAATGTTAGTCGTCAAAAATCAAGTTTTGAGAAAACGCGACTTAAAGTTGAAATTATATGTGAGCGGCTATGAAAGTGTTGATACATAAATGCTTATAACTCCGTTAAAAATGCAAATATTTTTATGCGGCTTTTTTCATTGACTTAAAAATTAATTGAACAATCAAACTAGACAATAAAAAAAATCGATTTTTTGAAAACTTTTCAACCCCTGAGCTCCTTTAAATGAATTTAAATAAAAATTCTGATGTGAAATATTTTAATCAAGTTTGAGTAAAATTTCAACAGGGTAGGAATGTTAATAAAAGAAATTGCTTTAAGTTCTTCCATCTTTGGAATTATTCAAACAGATATTTTAAAAGAGCAATATTTATATGATTCCTTTTATCTTTTTTTAAAATAAAATGTTATAAAAACTTAAAGAATTGTTATTTTATTTAATCAGCTCATATCTACACATATCATCAATTATATTATTATTAATCCTCTAATGCTTATCGTAGCATTTATGTCAACATCAATTTTCTCAAATTAATGGATTAACTTATTTAAACATTCATACCAGAAATTTAAAATAGATATGTTTGGTTTAATTAAGAAAACAAATCTTACGAAAAGAATCGTAATTTATTAATCATTTTCTGGTGAAAATTCAATTTCTTTGTATTACCGAATAGCTAGAATGCATTCTGCCCTAGCCATTAGATGTTCACCCTTTCCAACACAGGTAAAATCTTTTAGTAAAACGTGAAATTATCGACTGACACCGTAATTCACAAAAGAATATATATATTTTGAATTCCTTACTTTAAGCTTTCATTGTAAAAGCAAATTTTTACTAAGATATTATTGGTGCCGTTTGGAATTAAAATTAGTTATCCCAGACCGGACGCAGTGTGCCGGAAAGGGTTAACATAGCTGCCAACATTTTCCGTTTTTTGAGCCCGGAAAAATTCAATAGATAATTTTGCGTTATTTAATCGACAGATTGTGGCGTTTTGTAATGGCAAAAGTTACTATAAAATTTTTCCATGCCAAAAGAGCGGAAGATGTTAGCAGCTATGCCTTAATTTAAAAAAAAAGCCTAAAGTCGACAACTAATGTAAATTGTACATTTGCGTTAGTTTTCAAGGGAATAATTTGAGGAGGTGAAGTCATATTCCCTTTTGTCAATGCAGATACAGATAAAAAATTAAGTTTATTATTTTTTATTTTAAGATAAGTGTAAAATAACTTTAACCCCTTAATTTGCACTTTCTTTTCCGTTCAATAAATTCAAAATGACGGATTCTCACCACAATTTTTTAAATAAAATATTCGTAACATTTAGTTTAAACATTTCCGCTTTGAAATAGTATGAAATTATTTTTTAAGAAAATTGTGGTGTCAAATAGCTTTAAATGATGAATTAAGCAAATCCGTCTTGCCCGAACGGCGTACGGGCATATCAGTTAAGAGGTTAATTTTTAACTTAATTCATTTTTTTTTCAAAGGAAGTTTCTTTTGCTCTATTATCTTTCAAAATATTCAAATATTTATTTAACCGCCTCCCTGATTTTTCAGTATGCCATATGGGCAACGCGTTTTTTTTTGCCAATGATGATTTATTATTCTCACCAATAAATTTTTATTGTAAATTTTGCATTCTTTAATCCGAGCAATTCTCTGATAGAATTGGGCAAAAACCGGTGTTAACCCTTTAACGTTCATTGGTTTCGCCACGAAACCACAAAATTTTAATTCCGGTACGCAACACTGACATCGGTATTTTTATCTAAAAATATCCCTTTTATTTTGTATGCAAAAAATCACGTTTTCTTATTTAGGAATATATTTGTTCTTAATTACCGGTGTCATTCATTTATTTCGACATCTTAGCGATGAAAATGCTATTATCGTTAAAGGGCTAAAAAATTAAATATTCGGTAATAGACATGTCCAGACAGCCAGTTAGTACATGAACATATTGGCATTATATAAACGCTTCTCTACAAATTATCGATCAGTTCAGTGGTTAAAAAACAATAATCATAATATTTTCTGCAAATTTAGTTGGGATACATTGTAAATGCAAAACATCTCAATTATTATTTAATTTAACCCTTTAACGATCATAGCATTTTCATTGATAAGATGTCAAAATAAATGAATGACACCGGTAATTAAGAACAAATATATTTCTAAATAAGAAAACGGGATATCTCACATATAAAATAAAAGGGATAGTTTTAGATAAAAATACCGTTGTCAGTGTTGCGTATCGGAATTAAAATTTTGTGGTTTCGTGGCTAAACCAATGATCGTTAAAAGGTTAATCAATAGCAATATAGTAATAATAATAATAAAATAATTAGCTAAATACATTTAATTTTATTTTCAAAAGTGTTTGGACATAAAAAAATATGCATTTTTAAAACATGAGTTATCTCAATATAAATTTTTATTCACCTTAAATGCGTACAAAATTGCAATAACTTCTTTAATTTCCTAATTATTTTTTCAAATAGACAGAACAATTTTATGAAAGTAAAATGAAATTGTAATCTTTATTATTAAATTATAGTTGTCATTCAATGTTACCAAGCCGAAAACATTCATACATCTAAAATGCATAATTTAGGAATGCAGATAAAGATGTAGCTTTAACACATGTGATGCTTGTTTTTAACAAAATTATGTTATTATTGGTGCTTCAGGAAATAAGCAAACATAATTTCATAAAAATATTAGAGAAAATAAACAAATTTAATTTAAAAAGAATCTCGTGTAAATTCAAGCTGTATTAACAAAATTATCCCATTGCGATAGCTTGAAGGAAATATACCATTGTGGGAAGATCATGTTTCATTATGTTAAATAAAGATTCTGATAAGAAATTTGTTTTCCCATTTAGTTTTAAGATGGATGTAAAAATAATTTGGTTTTTCTTAACTTCTTGTTTCTTTTTTTCTCCACTTTTTTAAATATTCAAAAAATTACTTAAAGAAAAATATACTTAAGATTTTCTGTTCACATTACGTAAAACACAAAGCAAATACTAAACATGTCTATTTATTATTCGGCTAGCTGACCCGCTCGGCGTTCCCTGAGTCCTTGATAACCATGGTGCGTACAAAACCAGTAATATTGACAAAAATGTAAAAAAAAAATCGATTTTAAGGGGACGGTGGACCTTTATTTGAGCGAAATCATCTATTGTAAAATCGTCAGAAAAAGGTCTATTTCTGGGGTATAATTGTACCTAAATAGTTTTTTTTCTTATTAAAATATCCTTTATGAAGGTTTTAAGGAGTAAATAATAAAGATAAATGTATTTCTATACTTTAAATCTGTTATTCTCAAAACTAATTTTTCAGCGTTTTTAGATTTTTGAATTGCTCCTTGCGTCTTAATTTTTGATCAATATTTATAAAATTGATAAGGAAGTATCCTGATATTGTTTAGAAAGAAATTGTGTAAGCTTTATAAAATTCGCCTTCATTAAGATAGTCAAATTTGATTTTTTACTTATTAAAAGGCAAAATTCTAATGAAAATCGATATGGAATTTAGAAAAATATCTGTAAAACATAAACTATTCAAGAGATTTAAAAAATCTTACACAAATTCGTTTATAATATAGTTTTAAATGATAAAAATGCAAAAGCAAGAAAATATTTCAAAAATTAAAACACGAGGAGCACTTTAAAATTTCGTTTAAAAATTTAAATTTTTGTAAAAAAATTACAAATTTTAATAAGGTTGGAAATTTTTTGAAGGTATTCTATATGCTTTTGGTGAAATGTATATGTGCACAAAATTTGATATTGCTATGATAAAAATGAATAAAATAAATTTTTAACGTCCACCGTCCCCTTAAAAGCACAAAAACTCGGAAAATAGTTAAAAATTAATTCGAAAATTGCACTGAAAATCGCATTTAAAAAAAGATGACATTCAAACATCCAAGCAGACAAAATTTAGTAAATTAGGCTAAAAGTTTGAAACAATTTTACTTATATCAATGTCAAAAAATAGTCGCAAAATGCGAAAAAATACTAAAAATCGCATTAAAAATCACTTCAATTCAAAAGCCTTAGCAGACAAAATTTAATAAATTAGGCTAAATGTTTGAAACAATCTTCTTTTCATCAATGTCAAAAAATAGCTGCAAAATGAAAAAAAAAAAACTAAACATCGCATTAAAAAATTCGTAAAAAATTCAAAAATCACTGCATGAGTTCCAAGTAAGCTTTATTGAAAATGTAACTAAATTTACTATGTCGGGTTAAAAGAATGAAACCTTATTCCTTTCACTAATGTTTAAAGATTGCCTCGAAATATAAAAAGAACGCTAAAAATCGCATAAAAAATCTAATAAAAAAATCGAAAATCGGGCTTCGAGGTGCAAAACTTCATATACAGAGGTACCTTCCCTCCAAATTTTGTAACTCTACGTACGGCGGTCTCTTCTGATCAGTGCTAACACACTCAAAAACTTCTTACTTTATTATTATAGATTAAATTAACCATTTAACCCTTAAATGCATAGGATAGAACGCGTTCCAAAAAATGCGCAGTTCAAAGAATCAGAATTCATACCAGAAAAATCTAAATAGTAAATTTTTCTTTATTTAATTACGAATGGTCTATCATTAAGTAAAGTGCAAATTGCTCTTTTAAAAATCTGGTGAGAATACGGAATATGTGAATAAAACTCCGAATAAATCGGGAACTCTTATGGTATCGAAAATGATACAATATGCATTTAAGGGTTAAACTCGTACGTCGGATTTTTTTTTTTTTTTTTGGGGGGGGGGGGCAAAATTTGTTAATTTGCTTTGGCACCAGTAATAACAGAAAATAAAGTATGACTTACTTCATTAGAGAACTTTTGATACTGCATAATTGAAAGTAACATCATTGGAAAAAGTGCGTGCCGACCAAATAAAATTTGCATAAGAGACGCCGTGATCGATTGGGTTAATCATAATATAGTAAAAATAAGCATAAAATTGAACTAAATACGTTAACTTTTATTTTCCAAAATATTTAATCATAAAAGATATATGCATTAAAAAATGGCTTATAGGAATAACAAATATAATTCACCTTAAATTTGTAAAATATTCCAGTGACTCTTTTGGCCCCACCAGTGGCCGAGAGGTTCAGCTGTTGAAACGGATAGACGGCAGTTTGAACCCAATCGCATACATCGGCCTAATCATTCGGAGGTTTCAGTGGTTTTCTCTGAATCTTGGATTTCCTTGAGTAAATACGTGTTAGGTTCTTTTAGAAAGACCGCCAAGTTTTTTGGTGGGTGCCCCGGATGGGTGATCCCCCCCCCACGGACGGCACCACCTTTTAGGGCCTATATTACTCGTGCTGATAACTGGCCAACTTAAAAATACAACCAACCTATGATTTCTTTAATTTCCCATTTAGTTTTTTTTTTTTATTAAATAGAAAAATTGTACGAAAGTAAAATCGAATCCCAAACTCTATTATTAATTTATATTTAGGTTTAAATTTTATCATTTACTTCTTCATGAAGTTTAAGATTTTTATATGTCTCTAAAGCATAATTTAACCCTTTCAGGCACGGACAAAATCTGTAGTAAAATGAGAAATTATTGACTGACACCGGAATTCACAAACGAATTTTTTAGATACTTTGAATTCCTTAATTTAAGCTGTTATTGTAAAAGTAAAATTTTACTAACATATTATTGGTGCCGTTTACAAGTTTGGAATTAAAATTAGGTATCCCAGACCGGGCACAGTGTGCCGGAAAGGGTTAACAAAGTAGATGAGCATATACATAGCTGTCAACTTTTCTGATTTTTTGGCTCGGAAAAATTAAATAGAAATTTTGGGCTTATTTCATCGGTAGATTACGGCGACTTAAAATAGTAAAATTTTTCCGGGCCAAAAAAGCAGAAGATGTTGGCAGCTGTGGCATATAGTTTTAATATATGTGATATTTTTCTTTGTCTTTCCAGCGCAGACAAATTCCATAGCTGCCAACATCTTCCGCTTTTTCGGCCCGGAAAAATTTTACAGTAAATTTTACTATTTCAAATCGCCGTAATCTGCTGATTAAATAAGGCAAAAATTACTGTTAAATTTTTCCGGGTTGAAAAATCAGAAGAGTTGGCAGCTATGAAATTCTATTCATAAAATGAGAATATTTCCATTGACAATGGAATTTATAAATGACTTTATTAGAAAATAAAATAAGTGTTTATATACCTTTACTTCATAAAAGGAAAATTGTTAATATTTATATTCTCTGTTGAACCTGTTATTTACGAATTTTTTAGAAGTTAAAAAATCTTTAATCTTTCTTTTTGAAAGCAATTTTTTCATATAATCCTTAACTGCTGTTAGCGGTCTCAGAGACCGCTCAGTTTTTCAAGATTCACAGTTTAACTTGTAATTTTTAGTTTAACTATAGATACTGGTCAAATTTTGTTTAGTTTAGAGTCTTATCACTACCTCTTAATACTTTTGAATAGCTAAATTTGATTCATCATAGTCTGGTATGTAAAGTTTAATACTTAAATAGTAGTCTGAGAGTTAATGTAACATTTTATCCATCTTTAGATTAAGCGATCTGATAGACCGCTCACAGTAGTTAAGTGACAATTTTTGTCACAGTAGTTAAGAGTTAAGTATTATTGATGCCATTCGCATGTTTGAAATTAAAATTAGGTGTGCCCTAAGTGGTACAACTGTGATGGAAAGGTTTAACCTTTAGGGAGAGAGGACTGGTATACATGCAACTTAAGGTGTTCAGAATCCCAAATCGCCCCGAGGTATTTTGAGATACAGTAAAACCCCGATAATTCGGATTAATTGGGACCGGACCCAATCCGGATTATCAAAAATACGGATTATCCGGAGAATAAGAAAAAAAAATGAAATAAAATATAACATACTAACAGAAAATCACCTTTATGTTAAACTTATTGAATATTTGCAGACAGTAATAGTGTTTACTTTGCTTAATTATTCCGAAAACATGTCAGAAAAAGTTTTTTTATTTAGAATACGACGATGAAACAAGTTAATGTTATGGAAATTAGCCAATCGCTTCTCAAACTTGAAAACAAAAATGACCAAGCCGATCCGAATTATCCGGAGATCCGGATTATCGGGGTCCGAATTACCGGGGTTCTACTAGAATATTCTGTATTTAAATAAAACGAAATTAGCTATTGATTTTTTCTGGTGTATAATCAGATTTTCTGAACTACATAATGTTTGGATTTAAAGGGTTAAGGTGCTCAGAATCCTTCATTTTTCTCACCATATATTTTTTATTGTAAAGTTTACCTTATTTAATCAGCGCATTTTCGTAATTCAATTACAGAAAAGTTTCTGATTTAAAAAACGGTCACAAAAGATTAAAAAATTAAGCAACGTGCTGTTGTCACGAAGGTGTTAACAAAATGATCTTATTCCATGTGCTTAGGAGGAAATGGAAACATAATTTGATAAAGATGTTAGAGAAAATAAACAAATTCGAAAAGAATATCCTGTATTTTCAGGGCGTATTAACTAAATTATATTTTTTGTGATAGTTTTAAAGGAATATATAAGAGGGGGGGGGGAATCATATTCCATTATGTTAATGATTCCGATACGAAACTTACTTTTTTCATTCAATTTTAAGTTAGATGTAAAAATGATTTGGTTGTTCTCTAAATTCTAATTTTTTTTTAAAGCAAGATCTTTTTACTCCATTATCTCTGAATATATTGAACTATCTATTTAAGGATTAATATTTATAAAATTTTCTGTTCACATTAGTTAAAATACAATGTAAACACAAAACATTACATTTATTATTCAATTAAGATAATAATAATATAGCAATAATACGCTTAAAATCGAACTAAATTACGATTAACTTTTATTCTCTAAAATATGACTACCAAAAAAAAAAAAAAAAAAAAAAAAAAAAAAAAAGTCTTTTCGAACGAATAATTATAATTTACCTTAAATGTTTACAATTTTGGGATGACTTCATTCATTTTCGAGTTGCTTTTTTTTAAGGATAAAACTATTGCTTTAATGTAAAATCAAATTCTAATCTTTTTTATTATATTATATTCAGCGTTAAATTTTATCGCTAACTTCCTTATAAAGCTTAAAATTTTTATGTTTTTCTAAAGCATAATTTAACAAAGACGATAAACATCCACATGTGATGTTTGTCTTTAACAAAATTATGTTATTCCTGGTGCTTCAGGAAATACTGAAACATAATTTCATAAGAACATAAGATAGTATAAATAAATTTCAATCGAAAAGAAATCTGGTGTAACTTCAAGCTGTATTAACCAAATTATCCCTTTGAGATAGTTTTAAGAGAATACACATATGAGGTGAGATCATATCCCATTATTTTAAATGAAGCATTCCGATACGAAATTTGTTTCTTCATTTGTTTAAGATAAATGTAAAAATATTTTGTTTTGTTTTTTCTCTACATTCGAATTTCTTTAAAAGGCTATTTCCATGAGTACTTGTAGTGTAAGTCACAGGCTACGATTTTTGGCTACCAGTATTTTAGTACGAAAAAATGTGATTTATTTTTTCGGCACATTCTCATTAATTGAATAAGGCCAAGCAGACTTTTCGAAAATAACGGTGGCAAACAAGCATAGCAATTATAAGGTAATGTGACTTACACTACAAAACCCATGGAACTAGCTAAAAGCAAACTTATTCTGCTGCACTATATTTGAAATAATTCAGACATCTATTTAAAGAACAATATTTACAAGATTTTCTGCTCCATTATTTAAAATACAATATAAATAAATAAAAAAACAGCCCATTATTATTCGATCCATTTATTGTTCGATTATATTAATAATAATATAGTTATAATAAGCAAAAAATTCAACTACACATGTTTAACTTTTATGTTCCAAAGAATTCGATCGTAAAAAATAAGCATTTTTTAAAAATGGCTAATTGTACAAGCAGTTATATTTGTACAATGTTGCGATTATCGCTACTTTAATTTCCTAGTTATTTTTTTTAAAGGACAAAACGACTGCGTGTAAGTAAAATCAATTCTTAATTTTTATTAAGTTTGTTTTAACAATAAATTTTATCACTTAGTTCTAAATCAAACTTAAAATTTTTATGTGCCTCAAAATTATAATTTAACAATGTAGATAACCATATAATCCTAACACAAGTGATGTTTGTTTTTAACAAAATTATGTTATTACAGGTTCTTCAGAAAGTATGGAAAACATAATTTGACAAGCATGTTAGAGAATTTAATTCGAAATAAATCTCGTGTATTTTAAAGCAATGTTAATTAAATTATTCATTTGCGATAGTTTTAAGCAAATAAGCAATTGAGGTGTGATCATATCCCATTATGTTAAATGAAGGATTCCGAAAAGAAATGTGTTTCTTTATATAGCTCCAAGATGAAAGAAAAAATAGTTTGATTTTTATTTAAATACTAATTTCTTTAAAAGCAATCTCTTTATGGAGAATTACATTTAAAAATAGTCAAACATTTATTTAAAAAACAATGTTTTTTTTTGTTGTTACTACAGTTAAACTTTAATATATATGATAAACACATCATAATACTGATTTTTATGTACTGGCACACCGGCCACTGAGTACAAGGTTGATAATAGACGCTGAAAGTGATTTTTTTTTTTCAGAGTGTACACACTCCTACGTTCAAAAGCACTTACAAAATTTTTTTTTTACTTATAAAATTATAGAAAAATAAAGTAGAAAAATCTTATAAAACTTAATGGCATTCAAATTCAAGGGACAGTACAAATTTTGAAATAATTCGGTCCCTCATTTTACTTAGCGTTCGAGTTTCTTACTCAAAGGTCGTTGTTTTAATACAATCACTGATACAATTTTACTGTTTCTCATAGCTACCAATGCTTCCAATTTTTTGGCCCGGAAAAATTAAATAGAATTTTTTGGTTTATTTAATTGGCAAATTACGGCTATTTGAAATGATAAAATTTTCTATAAAATCTTTTCGGGCAAAAATGCGGAAAATTTTAGAAGCTAAACTACGTGTTTACCTTAAAATTCAAACAAATTTGCTGAGAGTCCTACGGCATCAAACATGCTTTCTTCGATTTCCACGAGATGACTTAGCACTACGCAAGTGCCCACTCGCAACTTGAGCATTAAAAATTGTTGCAAAATGCATAAGAAAATCACGATGATACAAATTTTGTCTAAGAATGCACTTTGAATATTACTGGTTTGAGTAGAATTTATTAGAATTCAAAATCAAAGGACAGAACAAACAGAATTTCCAGAAAGACGCCCATTTTAATTCAGAATTATAATGTCCATACCAGAAATAAAGAAAAGTATTTTATTCTTTATTTAGAAGAAATATTTTACATAATAACAAAGTAAAAAATATTTTTTGGAAATTTTTGATATGAATTTTAAATTTTGGATTAAAATTGGAGGTCAAACTGAAAACCATGAACAAAACTCGCCAACTTTTGCCTCTATTTTTGGGTAAGTGCTAAAACCTAATAATATATAAAACCTAGATTTCTTTCTCTCTCTCACTTTTTTCTTTTGTTACGCAGTGGGAAATAAAAGCTGTTATTTAAAATGTTATTTTTAGTAGTAGTTTTGAAAAAAAAAATTAATTAAAATGAAATCTAATAATATGAAATTATAATATATCCTAATTTTTAAATATTCGTTATTTCAAGTGAATATTTCAAAGCGAAACAGAAGCCGATGAATCAGTGGCGTAGCTAGAATGGGTGACACCCGGGGAGGATGTAAATGGTGTCCCCCCCCCCTCCAAAAAAAACCACACGAACACCATCGTCATATTTTTTCAATCACAAATCTATATTATTACAACAAATGACCACACCATTCCTTGTTTAACTTTTGTCCTCCTGTATAAAAAAAGCACAGGAGTGGCTCATCACTTAACCCTTTAACGATCATAGCATTTTCATTGCTAAGATGTCGAAATAAATGAGTGACACCGGTAATTAAGAACAAATATATTTATAAATAAGAAAACGTGATTTTCCACATACAAAATAAAAGGGATATTTCTAGATAAAAATACCGGTGTCAGTGTTGCGTATCGGAATTAAAATTTTGTGGTTTCGTGGCGAAACCAATTAAAAGGGTTAAGCTATAATTTGTCTATATGTAGAAGATAAATCTTTCTTTAAAGCTTGCTTTCGCTGCCGTTGCTTCGTTGTTCGTTTGCTTTGTTGGATAGGTTAGTTTTATTCTCTGATGCATATCTTATTCAGAAAAAAATAACATTTTTTTTCAAAATCTTATAAGATTATATATATATATATATATATAGATAGATAGATAGATAGATAGATAGATTTGTAAAAAGAAATTGGGTGTCACCCCTTGATGCGGACCGCCCCCTTCGCCCCTCACTTGCTACGCCATTGGTCTGAATGTGACGCCAAAACGAAATTCCTATTATCTTTGTTCTCAATCAAATTCTTTTTGTTCTCAATCAAACATAAAGCTTTTTTATTTTTCTTCTGTTTCCTAAATCAGATAAACATTTTGCTAAAACTTACATCAAGTTTGTATTTAACTCAATTACACAACAAGATATGCTCCCCCCCCCCCCAAAAAAAAAAAAAAAAACAGTATTTCATAAGAATATAGCAGGAACAGGACCTGATTATCAACAGGGCACTCTCCTACCAGTAAAAATAGAGATAGTTTTTTCTTTTATTCATGACAGCAATTTGTTTGAAAAGAGCGTTTAAGAAAGGAGAACATTTCTGTAAACTTTTATTGGTAGGAGAGTGCTCTGTTGGTAATTAGGCACTGGGCAGGAAACAGAGATAGATAATTTTGTGAGAAACTTGAGTATTTTTAAGTTGTTTTAACCCCTTGAAGGGCACCGGTATATAAGATATACCACTTAATTTTAATTCACAAATGCCACATTGGCACCGTAATTTAGATATTATGTTTCTCTCCATTAAATGTACGCGAAAAAAGGTTTTTACTTACTTTCATTTCAATTTGTTTATAAATACCGGTTTCAATCAATCATTTTTATATTTTAGTTTCATAAGTACTCTGCTCCTCAAGGGGTTAACTAAATTATACGTTCGCGGGATGTATAATTGCAAAGGGATCTCATTCCATTACAGTAAATGAAGAAATATGTTAAGAAATTTATATCCTGATTTTAGTTTTGTATGAATGTCAAAATGATTTAATTATCACACAAATAAAAGTTTCTTTAAAAGCAAACTAGAGCTGTTAGCAGATGTATGCATGAATGAAAGCACTGCGTTACAAATCGGTGATTTTAACCACTAATTTTTAATAGTATTCTTTACTTTATTGAATCTAAAAAATCTGACACTAAATAAAGTGAGGCATACCATAAAAATTTAATGACAGTATTTAGTTGAAGACAATGTCTTGCAAACAAAATTCATAAGTATTAAAATTTTTTTGGTTTGAATTCGGAATATTTAATTTAAAAAATCAGCCAGATATTTGGACAAAATCTCCGTACGTCATTTTCGGGAATGACCATAATAGCATAACGCAGCGGTTCCCAATCTATGGATCACGTATTTTGGTAGTTCGCGGAAAAATCGAGATTTATCATCAAAATATATCTTTTATTTCATCTGTTTAAAAAGATATGACAATTTCAACAGAAAACATCTTATTGACTATAAAGTTTTGTTTTCATAATAATTAACCGTTTAGACGCCGAATTAATATCGCAATGTAACAATAATATTGTTTTCCCTACGTTACAGCTTCAAATGTTTTAATTTATGCATACAAATTTAGAAAATACCAAAAAAAAATATATTTCTGCAGTTTTTTTGGCTTTTTTTAGGTGCGTTCGTAATTATATAATACGTAGCACCTATAGTTGTCGTTCAGTCCGTCCGTCTGTCCGTCCGTCTGTCCGTCCGTCCGTCTGTCCGTCCGTCTGTCCGCATATAACAACGCAAAAACTACCCAACCGAATCGTTTGAAATTTAAAATACATAAATATTAGATATTTTTGTCGAGTCATTTCAAATTTTATGAGGATCGGATGGATAGATCAATTACAGGGATGATCAAAAGTATTCCATTACATTACGGTCAATGGGGAAAAAAGTTTCAAATGCATTTTAATCGTTTGAAATTTAAAATACGCAATTATTACATAATTCTGTCGTGTTATTTCAAATTTTTTGATAATCGTGTGCATAGATCAATTACAGGGGCAATCAAAAGTATTCAATTACATTATGGTCAATGGGGAAAAAGTTTCAAATATATTCTATACGTTTGAAATTTAAAATACATAATTATTACATAATTTTTTCGAGTTATTTCAAATTTTATGAAACTCGGACGAATAGATCAATTACAGGGACAATCAAAAGTATTCCATTACATTACAGTCAATGGGAAAAAATGTTTCAAATGCATTTTAATCGTTTGAAATTTAAAATACGCAATTATTACATAATTCTGTCGAGTTATTTCAAATTTTTTGATTATCGTGTGCATAGATCAATTACAGGGACAATCAAAAGTATTCAATTACATTATGGTCAATGGGGAAAAAGTTTCAAATATATTCTATACGTTTGAAATTTAAAATACATAATTATTGCATAATATTTTCGAGTTATTACAAATTTTATGAAAATCGGATGCATAGATCAATTACAGGGACAATCAAAAGTATTCCATTACATTACGGTCAATGGGGAAAAATGTTTCAAATGCATTTTAATCGTGTTACACTCATGCGAACTTAATAAAATTTATATGCAACTATAAAGTACATATTATAATATACATCTTACATAATTTGTGGTGCAAAGAACATTTGTTATTGATTTACAAGGCCACACAAAAGTATTCCATTACATAATGGTATAGGGAGAACATTGTTTGATGAGCGTTTTAATTGTAGTTCACTATTTACAATGTTATGAGATTGATATATGAACGTAATATTTTTAAAACTTCGTTATCGTTCGAACGCACCTAATTTGCTACGCTTCACGTGCAATTTCCAACTTGTTATATCAGTCTTCGCATTTTGGAACGTGTATATTGTTGGCAACCTATACAAATATAACAAATCATTTTCCGCTATATGCTATTGTATATTGTTCTTGAGCATTTTCCCGAATTCTAAAAACATTTAGATTCCTAGCGGTCAAATATAAGTAATATAGAGAAAACAATAAAAGCAAATAGCATATTTTAATGCAAATTGATGAATTTACATATTCCTTAATACCTGTGATAAATGCTTAAACATAAATATTTTTTTTCAAAAGTTCAAATCAACCTTACATTTTATAGGAAAAATAAGGACATCGTTATTATGTTGGAAAATATATGTTTTGTATCGCAAATAATGCAATGTTTCCATTTGGGAACATTAGCGTTTAAACGGTTTAAACGCATTTTTAACTATCTTTGTAGTTTATGCATTGTTTTAATAACTATTCACTTACACACATTGAAATGACCGATTCTTGTTTGTGTTGATAATGTATCTTCCGAAGTAAAATTTGCGTTTTTCGTAAGATAGGATAGCCGAACGTATAGAGATCGTTCAAAAATTGCTAAACTGATGTACAACTTTTTCTTTAATAATTCGCGATTTTTTTTTTTTTTTTTTTTTTTACTGAAAGGTGGGTTGCGTACCAAAAAATTTTGGGAACCGCTTGCATAACGTATGCTACGAACGTCATACAGCTCAAGAGATTAAAATGCTCCTTTCTTTTTGAAAGTATTCAATTAACTATTTGACCCTATTTGTCTTCCTCTCTATTTAAAAAAACATTTTTCAGCTTTTTAAATAAATTTTTACCCCAAATTGCACCGCCCTACAAATATTATACACATTAAGTAATCTAATACGATTTATGGTACAAATAAACGATATAGATTTTTTTTTAATGAGTGAATAATTTTTTTTCTCAATATTTCATCACAGACCCAATTTACAAATTACTGTAATGATACATATTTACTGTCTAATTTATTTCATTTCTCAGTGAAAATTAAAGTAATTTATGCAAATGTTGTTTTCTGGGACACTTATATCAAAGTAAAAAATTCGTAAAATACAATTTACAAAAATGTACAAATATATACTAATTTTAATTACTGTTTAAATTTCCTAACAGATAAACAAAAATGTAGAAATAATACTAAAATCCTATTCTTATAAAATTCTATTGAAAATCAAATGTTATCTCTTATTCCACAATCAAATTTGAAACTTTTATGTCTGTATAAAGTACAATTAAAGAAAGCAAATAAATATTTTGTTATAGTGCACGTGAGGATTGCTTTTAATACAATTACGTAATTTTGACGCTCCAGGATATAGTAAAATATGTTTTCATAACAATGTTAGATAAAGCCGAGAATCCTAATTTGATAAGAATACTGCGTGCTTTAAACCTTTATTAACTAAATTATCCGTTTCAATATTTTCGGATGAATTGAGATTGTTGATGGTATCATATTCTGTTACATAAAAGAAATAATTCCGATCACAAATCTATTTCCTCATTGAGGGTTTTAAGACTATTTTAAGATTTGTTTCAATATAAATCTTAATATGTTTAAAAGCTTGCCTTTTATTCTTCACTCACCAGCAAATTATCCGAAAATATCATAATGTTAAAAATAGCAATCAAATATACAAATTTAAATTTATTTTATAAAAAGGTTTATTGGCTAGAACAGCGGTTCCCAAACTGTGGGTCGCGACCCACTAGTGTGTCCCGGCGAGTGCTTTGATGGGTCGTGGTAAATCGAGGTTTGAAGAACAATATATTTTATTTCATCTGTTTAAAAAATATAAAATATTTAACAGAAAATAATAAATCAAGGGAGATCCTTAATATCCTTCTGAAAGAATATAGAAGCAGACTATCCAGAAATATCTAAATCAACTTTGAATTTCTCCATGGAGTTCATTATGACATACTACTTTTAATGTGAACAAGATTTTTCTACTTTTGCTGTTTATGAAAAACAAGTACAGAGACATGTAGCACAACTCCATGTAGAAAGTGGCTTAAGGCAGTCATGCCAACCTCCGGCTTTTTAAAAATCAAACAATTATACTTGTAACCAGAGATTTATTGAGTCAACGAAATTAAGTACAGTAGAACACCGCTAATCCGGACCCCGTTAATCCGGATCTCCGGATAATTCGGATCGGTTTGGTCACTTTTTTTCGAGTTTGAGAATCCATTGGCTAATTTCCATAACATTAACTTGTTTCATCGTCGTATTCTGAATAAAAAAACTTTTTCAGAAATCTTTTTGGAAGAATCAAAGTAAACATTTTTAGTCTGTGAATATTCAATAAGTTTAACATAATAGTGATTTTCTGTAACTATGTTTTATTTTATTTTATTTTTTTCTATATCTACGGATAATCCGGATTTTCGATAATCCGGAGTGGGTCTGGCCCCAATTAATCCAAATTATCGAAATTTTACTGTAATTTTCAAATGACCTTCTGAGTTAATACTAGACACTTATAATTAAATAAATTTTCTGGTTCAAAGTACGTTTTCATGAATTAACAAAAGCCGGAGGTTGGTAACTCTGTTTAAGGTCAAAATTAACACATTTTAACCCTGCTATAGATGTCCTCATCAGTCAAAAAAATTGTCTTTTTCATTGGTTTGTGCAGCTGATGCTTATAGAATTGATACAATTTTTGTATTCATATACACTTATGTTAAGTGGGTCGCGTATAAATAAAGTTTGGGAACCGCTGATCTAGAATAATGTGTTTTTGCAGTATTAGTTAATTTTTACGTTCTTAAAATCACATTGGTTCTTAGCGTTCGCACAGTAGGAAGATAATTTTTTAATGTCTTTTAGTTGAGATGTAAGTTTTCGTTCATTTTTTTTTTCGAATATTTTGTTTTTATTCTTTAAACGTAAATCTATACGTAAATTATTTAAAGAATTTTATTACAATCGTATCCATGAATATCTAGTAAGCAGATTTAAATGAAAAAGGGAAAAATAAAAACATAAAATATAAAAACATTTTTTTAGGAAATATGGCTAACAAATCGGTATTGTGGCAACATATTTATATAATTTATCAATAAAAAGCTGCCGAAACGATAGATAACGAAAGGTTCTCCATTGAAACTAGTAGACTAGAGGTGCTGGTTTCGAACCCAAATACTCCTCGTTTCCCGCAATTTTTTACGAATCATGAGTATCCTTGCGTAAATACAGGTTAGGATTCTTTAGAAGTTCTCCCTCCAGTGCCCATTTTCCTCGTGTCATATCAGCCGTCATGAAAACAACACAATCTACACAACGAAATGACAAATCTGGTTGTAACACAGATGAGTGAATTATATCGAGCCGTGTGTTGCCTATCTATCTCGGTGGTTAGAGTATTGACAGGTAAAGCCAACGTTCAAATTCAATCCTGGCAAATGTACCAGTCACTAACGTAGCCAGGTTGGAGACAGGGTTGACAAGAAAATAGTAAGATTTCATTTGGAAGGCCTCTATATTCGTATATAATTATTCTCTTAATTTAAACGCATAATTTCTTAAATTATAAAGTTTTTATATTAAAATAGCGATACTTTTTTTAAATCATCAATTAAAGATTCAATGAACTCCATAAAACATAAACATATATTTCTGAATTTTTTATGTTAATAATGCGACGTTTGTGGAACATTCTTTCTTACATACATAATTTCAGCTAATCCAGTAATGAAAAAATATAATTACAGGAGTGAGATGAATGCATAGGATAGAACGCATTCCAAAAAAAAAATGCCCAATTCAAAGAATCAGAATTCATATTAGAAAAATCTAAATAGTAAGTTTTTCTTTATTTAATTACGAATGGTCTGTCATTAAGTAAAGTAAAAATTGCTCTTTAAAATTTCTGGTGATTCACAGCTACGTTCTTTATCATTTAGGTCCTTTTTTAACCCTTTCCGGCAGGGGCAAAATCTGTACTAAAATAAGAAATTATCGACTGACACTGGAATTCACAAATGATTTTTTTTAATATTTTGAATTCCTTAATTTAAGTTTTTATTGTAAAAGCAAAATTTTACTAAAATATTACTGGTGCCATTTGCAAGTTTGTAATTAAAATGAGGTATCCCAGACCGGGCACAGTGTGCCGGAAAGGGTTAAATTGCTGGTGAGAATACGGAATATGTGAATAAAATCCCTAATAAATCGGGAACACTTATGGTATCGAAAATGATACAATATGCATTTAAGGTTTAATCCTTTCAGAACAAGGCATTTTTGCTCCAAAAACGTTCAAATTATAATTTCACACCGTAATTTACGATAAAATTTATTGGAAAATAATTAAAATATTCACGTATATTATGAAATGGAAATTATACTAAATTATTAGTGGTGGCGTGTGGCATTATGGGCAAACAGCGCCCCTGATATGGTTAAGGTGTGACATGAGTTAAATTTAAAAAAATGTTTTATTATGCTTAAAAAGTTCTTTGATTCTTCCTGAATCAACTGGTATACACATTTTGTTTTCTGACCATCAGCAATAATCGTGAAAAAACAATGGAATACACCGACTCGAACGCCCGCTCATTCATATTATTTTAATTTTATAACATTTTATATTTATTTTTATTTTTAAACTCTTCTCGCTCTATTTTTAAAACAAATTTTGTTGTATGCACGTATTGTCATTTACAAGAAAAAAGCTTTCTTAAAAAAAGATGCTAGCCGAAAAACATTATTGTAAGACACGCTGTTCCAAATGTCATGTAAGAAGCGACATAGAGTCGATAAGGGTTAGGAAATGATTTCATTTATAATATAGAACTAAATTTTATTTACGTGTTTTGATGTACTTTAATTCACGTAATTCATAAAATTGTGCAAGAATGTCACGCAAATTAGTAAGTAGAAGTGTCTAATTTTTTTTGTTGCTCATGAAAAATCGCATTTTTCTGGTAAAAATCCGAAAAGCACTCTATCATTAAGTACTTGAGAAATTTAATATATTTTTTGCGCAAGAGAATAAAGAAGTTCTGACCAGTGAAAAAAAACTGTCTGTTATAAATGTTGAGCATAATCCAATGAATATGTATTTTAAATTTCGCTCAAAATCTGTCGGGTAATTTCAGCGGAAACAAATGTAAAATGTGTAATATTTTTTATAGGATTGTCTCAGTCTTGTAAATAGGATCCTTGTCCTGACTTCAATTAAACTTAATTACAAAGCTGCAAAGTGGCGCTAGCATTTTTTTTTTTTTGTGCAAGTTGGATCATATAATAAACGTAAAGAAAAGATTTTTTGATCATTTTCAAATAAATCTATTCATAAATTGCAGTGTGAATTAATTATTTAAACATTTTAGAATAGAAATTCCTTGTCCTTGAAAGTGTTAACCCCTTCGCGACGGGAGACTTTTACGAAATTTTTAATGTTTTGTCACCGGTTATAAAAAAAACAGAAATTTGTTCCTTCTTAAATCGAAAAATGCTGCGATTGAATAAGGCAAATTTTGCAGTATAATTTTACCGGTGGGAATAAACAAGGATTCTTAAGCCTTTTTGCGGCACGTATAGGTGTCTCTCGTTCCCAAGGGGTTAAGGAAAGTAAAGTATTTTATCCCTGCTAAAGTTTTGACCATCTATATTGTTATAGATACCCTGTACACATAAGTGATTAGTAACTTGATACAAGACTCGTGTACTTACACAAAATCTTTGAAATTTATTATTAGTTACTTTGGCATAACTTATGACCAATTTTCATGAATAAATAAAAGAATAACCCCAGAATCATGATCCACCTGGTGTTCCACAGAGCCAAAAAGTAAAAAGGTACCTGTATATACAGATAAAATAATGTGGATCGGAATAGGCCGAAAGATTTTGGAATAATATGACAAAGAAGTGAAATCTCTATTATCAGTGCAATTAATATTTTATTAATGATGATAAATATTATTAATAATGCTAAATTTTGTCAAGAAGTGAATACAAATTAACACTTCTTGGAATGTAATAACATAATTTTAGGACATTACTAAACTGATTGAAAGTGGAAAAAAAAACCAAACTTTAAAAAATTATAGTGAGGCAATTTTACCCATAGCTGTGAAGCTGGTTTACATCTCTGATCGTCTAAAACACAGATATCCAAGAGAAGCTGACTAATTAAAAGAACTTACCTAAAGAGAAGAAAATGAATTATTAGAATTGAGAAAATTAAATACTTTTACCAAATACAAAAACAAAGCAAAACACAATAATTTAAACTACAGCGAATAGCTATGTTAATAATATATTAATAGACTCGAAATACATTAACAAAATAGCTTCAAAAATTTAGTATATCGGACTAAAAGAAGTATTTAACATTACAACCAATAGAATGTCAGGGGTGGCCAACTACGGAATGCTGGACACCACTAAAATTTTATAGCAATCATTGGCTTATCTAATCATCGAATCTCTGCGGTTCAAGAAGTCGGATATTTCTTTCAAAAAAAATTGCCATATCAGACATGCCACAGTTGGCCACCTCTGCTCTATACCTTCACCATCTTTATGCGTATAAATATTTACGCGAACACGTGAAGCTCTAGCAAACAGTAGTCAGTTTTCTATGTCTATTTTGTTTAGATATTTAAATTCGAAAAATTTGCATTTTTATGTTTGGAGAATACTTGAGTATTCTTGCAGATCGAGGAAAGAAAGCACCACCTATTGCCTAAAACTATATAAAATTATTTAACACAAAAATTATGATCTAACTTTTCTATATGTCGTATTTACTTCAATACTAATTAACGAATTTTAAAGTTAAAGCAGGGGTGTACAATTCCAGGCGCACGCGGGCGGTCTATCATTACTAAATTCTATTCGTTATTTTTCGTCTAATATCTTTCTAAGAATGTAATTTATGCGAAGAAAACTGCTTAAATTGAGAGGGTGAAAGTTGCCCCTTGGCGTATAGATTATTACACCTTTGAGTTAAAAAGTAATTTGCGGAACATTCTGCATATATGTGAGGTACTGTGTATATAGGGCCTGATTTCTAACAAGGGCACACTTACATCAATAAATTTAAACAAAAATGATCACCTTATGTCGACGTCGTATGCATAGAATATTTCTGCCATGAATAAGGAAAATTTTATGTTTCTTTTTACTGCTGAAAATGTGCTTCGTTGGTAATCAGGCACTGCGTGTATTCCTTAACAGTTACATTGCTCTGGAAAAATTTCGTTTTCGGAATTTTTACGAATGATCAGTTCTGAAGGAATTTTTGCCATGACGTAACCCCTCGACGAAAAAGCGTCAAGTTCGCATGGGATGGTTCCTCGTATGGTTTTTACCTTATAATATTGCTATTTTCGAATAGTATTCTTTTTCTTACTTAACCTTTTTCATTACAGGAAATTACTGTTCGTAAAGGGATGAACTGATTAACTGACATCGGAATTCACAAAAGACATTTTTAGAAATTATAAACTTGTTACAACATACTTTTACTGTAAAAGAAAAAAGTATTAAAATATGCTTTGTTCCGTTTGTAAGCTAGTAATTTGAATTATGTGGTCCCTAAGTGGAACCTCAGCGTCGGAAGGGTTAAGGGGAATCATAAGTGTAGGTTTTTGAAAAAAATAAATTTATTATTGTTTTTTTTTTTTTTTTTTTGTCATGTTAAATTTTCCTGGATCACTGGTATACCCAGTTATTTTGTTTATCATTAGAAATTGTAAAAATTCAACAGAAGACACGATTCGGATGTCACGCCCATTTACTTAAATTTTATGGTATTTTTTTTTTTTTTTTTTTTTTTTGTATGTAATTCTACTTTTATATTCCACTCGCACCACTGTATTTTTAAAAGAAGTTTTGTTGTATGCACATATTGTCAAACTACAAGGAAAAGAATTTCTTATGGAAAAATCTGCTGCTAACCGATTAATCCTTTAACATCCATTAGTTTCCTCACGAAACCACAAAATTCTAATTCCGATATGCTACAGCAACACCGAAATTATAATTTAAAAAATCCATTTTATTATGTATATGAAAAATCAATTTTTTCTTATGCATAAATTTATTTGATCGCAATTACTGGTGTAAATCATTTATTTTAACATCTTAGTAATGAAAATGCTTTGTCCATTAACCCCTTGGGGACGAGCGATATGTATACGTGAAGCAAAAAGTCTTAAAAATTCATGTTTATAATTATTTAATCGAAGCATTTTCCCGATTTAATAAAGCAAAAATTTTTTGTTTTAAGAAACCAATGACAAAACATTAAAAATTTGGTAAAAGTTTCCCGTCGCAAAAGGATTATCCCTTTCCTGCACACTGTGCCCGGCTTGGGATACCAAATTTTAATTCCAAACTTGCGACGTCACAAATAATATTTTTAGTAAGATTTTGATTCTACAATAAAAGCTTTAATTAACCCATTAGTACCTAGCGTCACTTTTTAGGGACACTTCAAAGGGTGCATTCAGCACTGTTTTTGACACCAGTAAAAAAGAAAAGCAATAATTACTTTATTTAAATGATGCATTTTCGTGATTAATCAAGTGAACTTAAGCCTTCTAAAAATAGTGGTGCAAACCAAACAAACTTTACGCAAAAGATGCTAGGCACGAATGGGTTAAGGAATTCAAAATATTAAAAAAAAATTGTTTGTGATTTCCGGTGTCAGTCGACAATTTCTCATTTTACTAACAGATTTTGCCCGTGCAAGAAAATGTTAAAAGACGTGTAACAGATGTTGATCAGGAAGTTACTTTGAAAGTGATATCGAACCTATAAGGGTTCATTCATTACTTGACACTACATTTTATCCAAATATTTGTATATACTTTAATTCATATTCTTCATAAAATTGTGCAAGAATTTCACACAAGTTATAAGTGTCTAAGTATTTTGGCTTTTTAGAAAAATCGTACTTTTCAGGTAAAAATCCCATTATCTCCTAATGTACTCAAGCGATTTTGATAAAATCACTTACAATAAATCTAGTTTTTGATAATCATTCTGATTACGCCACTGTACTGCTTATTTAGTCTGCAGATTTTGAAAATCCATCACATTTTCTTTAGCAAAAGATATAATTATCCAAGTGAAATCTACAAGACTAAATATTTATTTTAGATTTTATACTTTTTTTTCTTTTCTTTTCTTTTTTTTCTTTTTTTTTCTTTTTTTTCTTTTTTTTTTTTCTTTTTTTTTTTTTTTTTTTTGGAATAATATATTATAAATCTTTACAAGTTATATTAAATAAAAATTCTGATAACATAGATAGACCGTGTTAATAATCTACTGTTAGGAGTTAATAAAACAATATATTCTTTAAAAATTATACCTATATTCCGAACCATTATAGGCAATGTCACTCGAAGTTAATTAAAGGCAGAAGGCTGTAAATGAGTTTACCAATAAATTAAACCTGTTTAACCCTTTCCGGCACACTGTGCCTGGTCTGGGATACCTAATTTTAATTCCAAACTTGCAAACGGCACCAGTAATAATTCAGTAAAATTCTGCTTTTACAATAAAAGCTTTAATTAAGGAATTCAAAATATTTAAAAAATTCGTTTGTGAATTCCGGGGTCAGTCCATATTTTCTCATTTTAGTACAGATTTTGCCCGTGCCGAAAGGGTTAAAGTTCGATAAAGAACTTTAACCCTAAAAATTACATATAAAAAGGAACAGTGCAAAAGCAACTTTTGTATAATTACTCCTCAAAAATTTCATTAACCCTTAAATGCATATTGTATCATTTTCGATACCATAAGTGTTCCCGATTTATTGGGGGTTTTATTCACATATTCCTTATTCTCACCAGAAATTTAAAAGAGCAATTTTCAGTTTACTTAAAGGGGTAGTAAGGTATTTTTTTTTTTTTGCATTTTTTAATTTTTATTTTATATTAATGCACCACATCTTAAGATTATTCTGTTAAAATTTGAAAGCAATTGAAGTAAAACTGACGGAGATATACACTTGTAAGTACCCGTCCTCCGATTTCACACTGAGGAATGTGGCCGCAACAATCAGCTACCAAGTAGCTGCTACTGCTTGACCAGGTTTCAAAGGCCTGTCCTGGCATACTGCCAAAATAATGGACTTTTCCGAAGGTACACGTACACGTGTGTACACGGTGCATTGATGATTCTGTGTAAGTATATGAAAAAAACAGTAATTTACAAACATCTATTTCGACAAAAACGTCTGTGAAACTTTAAACGTGTTTTTCTAACACTTCGCTTTTTCGAAGCCGGTGAACTCCGTATTTCAAAATCTACTGAACCGATCTTTTTAAAATTTTACACACTCTTTCTTTATATAAATTACGAGATAACGCTGTCGAGTTTTTTTTTTTTTTTTTTTTTTTTAATTTTAATTTATTTTTAAAAAACAAAATATCAGATTTTTTTAATGAAAAATCAGTATTTTGACTTCCGAGCCTTGTAAAAAATTGAAAAATCAATAATAATAAAAAAACTCGACAGCGTTCCCCGAGGAAACTTATCAACTAATTAAATCAATTTGGTTTTTTAATTTCAGTTGATCCAGTCATGAGTTATGCGGTTCACCGCGAATCAACTTTTTTTGGGACGTCTTCGAAGATTCACTGTCATCGGCTCATTTTTTAATATTTCTTAATGAAAATTTCAAAGAATACTCTTTAAATGACATATAATTATAATATGACTTTACAAATAAATAAATATTAATTGTATCCTTACACAAAATAATAGAAAATATGCTTTTTTTTCTTCGAATTAACCTTACTACCCCCTTAATGACAGACGATTCGTAATTAAATAAATAAAAATTTACTATTTAGATTTTTCTGGTATGAATTCATATTCTTTGAATTGCGCATTTTTTGGAACGCGTTCTATCCTATGCATGTAAGGGTTAAAGCTATCGATTCTCATTCCAGACTTATTCTATTAATAAAACTCTTTAAGCCCTTTTTATCTAGAGGTTATTTTAATCCGTGATAGTCAGAAGTTTCAAGAAAATTTTCTTCTCAATCAATCAATTTACAAGAGTTCTCATTCTCAACCGTTCTATTTAACAGGATATTAAAGCTTTTAATGAAGCTTGTTAGATCCAGAAATATATCACAGCTCCTTTTATTACGATAATGGCACATTTCCTGAAAGCGCATCACCAATTTATATCACGATTTTTGTCGCTTTTTCTAATAAAATATATAATTATTTGGTAACATCTCGAATTTCTTATTACGTTTAATACACTTAAGTTATAATTACTAATAAAATAAAATTATTATCCTTGAGCTGATTTAATTACTTATTTATTTTATTTAAGCAGCAAATATGTTTTGATGGCTAGTTTATTTTCTTAATTGATATAATAAATTTCTTATAACCCATAGATATATTTGAAACCTTAATTTCATAGTGTATCAAATTTGCAACAATTTTTATTTGAAAAATAACTAAATTAAGCTGATTGTATTTACATAGAAATAATATTCCTGTTAAATTTAGGTAAATAACTTGCTGAATAAACTTAAAAATCTCACTTAAAATTTCTGGGGTCCAATTCTTAATATAAGTATTTAAATATTTTTTTTTACTAAAACATCATATATTTAATCTCTTGGAGACGAGCGATACGTATACGTGACACAAATAGGCTTACCGATCCTTGTTTATCGCTGTCAGTAAAATCTTACTGTAAAATCTGCCTTATTTAATCGAAGCATTTTTTCGATTTAACACGCCACAAATTTCTGTTTTTAAAAATCGGTGACAAAACATTAAAAATTTCGTAAAAGGCTCTCGTCGAGAAGAGGTTAACTAGGTTCCTACGCTTCAAGGACTAATTACCACAATATTTATAAAGAAATATTTGTCTCATTTAATGCAAAAAAATATATCTTCAGATTTATCGACCAGTTTCTTACGAAATTTCTGGTTGCAAAGCACCTCAAATATTCTGAATCTCGAAGAAGTGTTAAAATTTGATCAAAAGAAACATAATCCACATATTACTAACTTCTTTAATTTACTTCCACTCATATACCAAAATACTTAACTTATTAAAGGCGAAATTATTTCTCTCTTAAAAAGGTAAAACTTGCATTTTACACCAGATTTTTTAAAAAACAGTAGTTTCTATTCAAATTTATCTTGAAGTTTAAATCCTCAATTAAAGAAAATGATTCCGTTAACCCCTTGGGGACGTGCGACACATATACGTGCCGCAAAAGACTTAAGAATCCTTGTTTATTCCCACCGGTAAAATTATAATGTAAAATTTCATTTTTTCAATCGGAGCATTTCCTCGATTCAAGAAGGAACACATTTCTGTTTTTTAAAACCGGTGTCAAAACATTAAAATTTTCGTAAAAGGCTCACGCCACGAAGGGGTTAAAAAATTCTGGTGTGAAAACAAATAACATAATGATTAACACTTTTGAGGTACCGCATGAAATTACTGGGTTTTAACCACTTAAATAACCAATATTTTTGAAAAACTTTCAAATAATACCTATATTTACAGTATTTTATCTTTTTAACAACGATTTTTCAAAACAGAAATTTTTGCCAAATTGAATTAAAAAAATATTCGGAATAAATCATGCAAAATTTGCAATAAAAATTTATTTATGAAAATAATAAATCGTGTTTGGAATATAGATGCTCGTACGTGACACGTTAAAATCACGATTGGCAAAAACACATTGCTCGTATGAGGTATGCTGTGGTTTCAGACTCTCAACTTTGAAATTCCTTGGCGCACAAATATTTTGCAAGCAGTGTGAACTAATATGACATTTTTTGTACTCTATTTTGATTTAATATTTTGTTGTTCTATGTTTTTTATTGAAACGAGACGTACGATTGAATGCATTTATCAATCGATATGTAAACTAGTCGTTGGAGGCCACCGTAATACTTAACCCATCATTTATATGCATATGAAAATAAAATATGTGAAAACTATTTATACAATGTATTTCAATTCCAAAACTAAATTTAAATGTTGTTAATATACATAGTAATACTCTATTAATCAATTGCTGATGCACCAATTTCAACAAATTATATAAAACGTCAAACTGCTCAACAAGTACCAAACTATGTAAAAGAAACATCCTTATAACTCCAAAAATAATAATCATATTAACTAACAGTTTGCTGCGTCGGATTAAGCCTCTCATTTCCAATTAAAATATACCTCTGATTTGAAATTTGAATGAAATACAGGATCATGAAAAATCGAAGAATGTGGAAAACAGGACTACAAATATCTCAACAACTAATAATCCGATCGACTTCGTTCTTTATGCAAAATTTGTGTTTTTTTTTATTGCTTTTACATGCATTCCTTAAAATAAAAAAAAAAATCGAAAATTGTTATATACCTTTCATCAGAATGAATTTTTCGATAATCCCGAAAAAATAGTTCCGGATAATCGAGGTTGTTGATATTCAATAAGCTTCGTTCCATTCTTACATACTAAGTACATACAAAATTTCAAGTCTCTATCTCAATTTGTTCGTGAGATAGAGCGTTTACAGACAGACAGACTGACAGACAGACGGACAGCAAACTTTTTTTTCTAAAATTATGTTTTTCGAAATCTCCAGTGTCTAAAACGTGTAAATCCGTCAAAAAAATTTTCGATTTTCAAAACGATTGCAAGACTTACCCTATACTACGTATGATGGGTAAGTAAAAAAGGAGAATTATTGTAGTATTTATGTTCGTTTTGTTCGTTAAATGTTATTGTTTCGTGAAAATAGATGTTTTCTGAAGAATAATACTCAGAATTAAAACGAGATATACCAAATAAAAACATAGAAAACTACATCCGAGGTAACTGGTTTAAATTAAATAAAGATTCTAGTATTTTTTTACAAAACAACGTTTGGCCAAATCAGCTAAGCGGTTAATGGATTACCATATTAATTACGTCCCAAATTCGCAACTATTTTTATGTTTTTCGTTTCACAATCTCGATAACATTGTAGCAGATGTCGCTTGAGAAAATATATAATAAATGAAAACAGAGATATTTTTTTCCAAAAGTGGTACAAGTAAAATAAATCTGTTGTCACTGGGACGTCCAACCCGTTATCAAAAGATTAAGATTACTTAAAATGTGGTATAACGTAGCAGTAATTTCTTTGCCAAAATTTCAACAACTAAAACAAAATGTTTAACACTAGAACCGCCGGGTATTTTACTCAAATTTTACAAAAATGGTTTCTCGCCAGAATTTTAATTCTAAACTATTTAACTTATTTAATTAGTCTATTTTTGTGCTGCAAACGTTTAACATATCTTATAAAGAAAATTCTGGTTCGAATCGACTATTATCAATTTAACAGGGGGTCATTTTGACCCATAATGGCGGTTCTAGTGTTAGCACTTTTGCTTTTCCCTTAGTACCTCTAGCCTTTAACCCCTTGGGGACAAGCGGCAAGTATACGTGCCGCAAAAAGGCCTAAGAATCCTTGTTTATCCCCACCGGTAAAATTTTACTGTAAAATTCACCTTCTTCAATCAGAGCAATCTGTCGATTTAACCCCTAGGGGTCGAGCGACACGTATACGTGCCGCAAAAAGGCTTAAGAATCTTTACCTATCCCCACAAGTAAAATTTTACTGAAAAATTTGCCTGTATTTAATCGGAGCATTTTCTCGATTTAGTAAGACACAAATTTCTGTTTTTTAAAACCGGTGACAAAACATTAAAATTTTCGTAAAAGGCTCCCATTGCGAAGGGGTTAATAAGGCACAAATTTCTATTTTTAAAAACCGATGACACAACATTAAAAAATCTTGTAAAAGACTTCCGTCACAAAGGGATTAATGGGTTAACATTTTAATTTCGTCCTAAACTGGCAACTAATTTTATGGTTTTTTTTAAATCACAATCTTGAGAAGATACTCATTACCGCAGATGTCCCTTGAAGAGTGGCGCCAATTTATATGGGCCCATGGGGTGCGATCCCACCCAATAATTTGATATCTCTATCCACCTATTATTAATTGAGCCCACCTTATATTTATATTGTTGCAGCGTATATAGGGTTCTTTTGATCTTATGGTTAGACAACTTCAAACTCTTGCTTATAGAAAAGTAGAAAATAATTTATTTACAGAACTTCAGAACAACAGAGTCTTCGAAACTCACAAATATTTCTAGATATTCAAAAATAATTGTTCAAATCTATCGTATAAGCGCAGATATAGGCTCCAGAGACTCTTTATACAACGTCTCAACACTAAATCACATTCAAAATAACGTAAATAAGACTCAAGCAAACTCGCTTACGCCTTGTTCACTCAATGACTGACTGGTAAATAATAACCACAGCTCGCATCGCTTCTCTTCTTATATAGGCTCGCAGCATGTGCGGGAAATTTCTAGAACCATCTCGAAAAATCCACGGAACAACAAACAATGTATCAGTATATCTAAGGGGGGTTACCATAGAGAGGAAAGGGTTACCATCGCCAACAATCGCCAAGTTTGTCGCCAACTTGGCGATATATCGCCAAATTTGGCGACCAAAATTAGTCGCCAAAAAAGACGCCAACTTGGCGATATCTTTATTATTTCGCCCATCTGCCGTAGACATACACTGAAGGACAAGTTTGCTTGATAACAGAGACAATGTAACAAAAACTAATATTAGTAAAGGAATGGAGCTTAATAAGATTATTTACATTATTTTACAGTACAAACACAAACTATTTACAAAATTCGTAACAATATATTTGTACAATTTTTTGAGCCCACCCAATATTTTCAAAAGGTGGCGCCCTGCTCTCCAAAATTTATTTTATAATTGAAAGCAGAGATCAATATTTCAAAAGTGGTAATAAATAAAATAAAATAAGTGTCGCTGGGACATTCAACCCAGTTATCAAAAGATTAAGATTACCAAAATGTGGTCTAATGCAGCAGTAATTTCTTTGACAAAACTTACAAAATGTCACGCTAGACTTATTCTATTAACAGGAAGAAATCTTTAAGCATTTTTTGTGAAGGACGTCACTTAATCAAGCTATACTAAAGAAGTTTCAAGAACATTTTCTTCGCAATTTCTTTGCCGAAATTTCAACTACTGAAACAAAAAGGCTCCATATGGTACCTGTAGCCTTTAAGGGGTTAACATTGTAATTTCGTCCCGAATTGGCAACCATAATCTCGAAAAGATTTTTATTACCGCACCCCGCGCATGCCCATTGAAAATATATTTTATAATTAAAAGTAGAGATTAATATTTCAAATGTGGTATAAATAAAATAAAATAAGTGTGAGTGAGACATCAACCCAGTTATCAAAAATTTAACCCCTTCACGACGGAAGCCTTTTACGAAATTTTTAATGTTTTGCCACCGGTTTTTAAAAACAGAAAATTGTAACTCTATAAATTCAAGTAAATGCTCCGATTAAATAAGACAGATCTTATAGTAAAAATTTACTGGTGGGGATAAAGAAATTAAGATAAAAATTAATATAAAGGTAAATACACACTGTTCAAAACAATTAAAGGATATTTGAAGTTTTTTATAAAATAAAGATATAAACGAAATTTTTTTTGCCGAAAATAGAAGAAGAGAGTCACAAATGCAAATTTTTCTGGTTTTCAAACTGTGGAGTATGCAAATTTTGAGTTCGACGTCAAAAACGTCGCTTCAGCGGCAGCGAATGAAATTTGACTTTCAACTGGATAAAAGAGAATGAAGACAAGGATGATCGGCATTCAGTGATTGCTTTGTTTCGATGAGTACGATGTCTCAGCGAAGTCATTTGACAGATTCAGAAGCTTGGAGAATTCTGGAGCTCGGCTACAGGCACCACGATTTCAACTCAGACTGTCCGAAACCGGCTCCATGCTGTAGGTCTGTATGCTCGCCGACCGATGGTATGTGTTAGATTAACATCAAGGCATCGTCGCGACCGCAGGGAGTGGGCAACCGAGCATGTCAACTGGAGGAGAAATGAATGGAGCAATATTCTGTTTTCGGACGAGTCCAGTTTTTCTGTGCATCCGGATAATAGGCGTATTTTCATCTGGAGGGACCGTGGCAGTAGGAATAATCCTGCGTTCGTGCACGAAAGTGTCAGATTTGGCGGTGGAGGAGTGTTGGTGTATGGTGGCATCTCCATTGACGGGCGCACTGACCTCTACATCATTCGAGACGGAGCTCTGACTGGTCGCCGATATAAGTATGAGATCCTTAGACCTATTGTAGTCCCTTACTCTGCAGCAATCGGCGATAACTTAATTTTAATGAACGATAACTGCAGGCCACATCGTGCAAACCTTTTGGAGGATTTCCTTTTCGAGGAAGGAATCGTTCGAATGGAATGGCCAGCGTGTTCTCCAGACATGAATCCAATCGAGCACGTTTGGGACGTTCTAGGAAGATGAGTTTCTGGCCGCCAGCAACCCCCACAAACTCTCCAAGAACTGGAAAGAGCTCTTCTGGAAGAGTGGGGCAGAATACCCAACTCGTCATTAATAGCCTCATTGAGTCCATGCCTCAAAGGTTTTCAACTTTGCTGGCCGCCCGTGGAAACCATACCACCTACTGAAAATGATTTTTTTTTTTGAAGAAAATACCTTTTCTTATTCTTTTTTTCTCATATGCACAAATTGTGTTTTTTTCCTTTTTTTACACAAATGCGCAATAAAATGCATTTTTTTTCTGTAAAACATGTGTAATTTATTCTCATATAACCTACTATGTCTGTCGATCATGTATCAATCAGCTAAAAAGTTTCCCAGATACAAAATCCACCTAAAACTGCAATATCCTTTAATTGTTTTGAGCAGTGTAAATAGATAATAGAATAGATAAAGATTAATATAAAGATTCTTAAGCTTTTTGCGGCACATATACGTGTTGCTCGTTCCCAAGGGGTTAAGACTATCAAAATGTGGTCTAATGCAGCAGTAATTTCTTTTCCGAAAATTCATTAATGCTACAAAATGTCACGCCAAACTTATTCTATTAACGAAAAGAACTCTTTAAGCATTTTTTGTGAAAGACGTCACTTAATCAAACTATACTAAAGAAGTTTCAAGAACATTTTCTTTGCCATCAATCTATTTATAAGAAGGAGTTTTTCTTAACCAAATTGTTTTAAGGGACATTAAACACTTTAATGAATCTCATAGAACTCATAAATATATCACAATTCTTATCATGAAAATAATGACGCATTTCAGGAATAGTATTTTTATTATATGCCGTTTATGCTAAATCCATCATATCGAGTTTTTTTTTTTTTTTTTTTTTTTTTTTTTAATCAAACGTATAATTAAAATGCTTAGCAGAATAACTGTTTTCATATCTTAAAAATTTCATTTTTTGACACAATAAATTATAATAGGGAAATTTTTTTAGCATAATCGAAAACTTTGCTGAACAACAGAGCAGCTTTTATTTTATTTTATTATTTTTTTTTGGGGGGGGGGAATAACCCAGTTGTCATCAACTTCACACCTAGTGTATGTAAATGAGATATCTAATGTTATTATGAGACTTCGGGGAAAGTTTATGTATCGTAAAAATTACTTAATATCGCATATAAAACTTAATTAATTAAAAAAAAAAAAAAAAAAAAACTAATGAAGAAAAAATATAAGTATGGAATTAATGGAAAAATTTAAAGTAAGGATTAAGTTTTAAGTTGTGGTGTATTAAAATAGTGGAAAGAGTTAGAATAAATTTAATCTGTAGTTATTCAAATTATTATAAAAATAGAAAAAAATACTACAAAAATAAAAGCTAACACATGTTCAAAACATATAATTGAAAAATATTCAACATTTAAAAATATAATTAAAAAATATAAGAAAAATATAAGTAAAAGAAAAAAAATATGATTAAAAATTAGCGGCATCGAACGCCTTTAGTACTGAAGTAAGCAGTCTCTTCTCACGCGAGCGGCTTTTGGACAAAACTATTAAAGGGTTAACAGAGTTGGTCAAAGAGTTTTCAATTTATGATTCTTCAATAAAATAAAAGTCTTTTCTTGCGCCTGATGCCTTGGGTTTTTGCGCTGTCGGCTCTCAGACTATTACAAAAGATAGAAAAGTCAGTGCCTCCTGAATACTAGGCCTAAGTGCCGACAGAAAAATTGAGGCTGATTTAAAAGGATTTTTTTTTTTTTTTTTTTACGTTTTAAAGTTAGACACCAGTAATTTTCACATGTTCAATCTCAGGAAAATAAAACGATTAAAATTTAAAAATATATTCATAAAACTAGTCGTTGGGGGCCACCGTAATACTTACCCATCATATACATGCATATATAATACAAGAAAATAAAACATTTGTAAACAATTTATAAAATGCATTGCAATTCCAAAACAAAATTCAAACATGTATTTAAATATTTTTATTATGCATAGTAATGCTCTATTAATGAGTTGCTGATGAATCTATTTCGACAAATTATACAGCACGCCAAACTACTCAAGTAGTACTGAATTGCGAAAAAGAAACATGTTTATAACTCCAAAAATAATAATCTTATTAACTAACAGTTTATTGCGTCGGATTAAGCGTCTCATTTCCAATTAAAATATATCTTTGAATTGAAATTTTAATGAAGTATAGGGTCATGAAAAATCGAAGAATGTGGAAAATATGATCACAGATATCTCGGCAACTAATAATTCGATAGACTTCGTTCTTTATGCAAAATTTGTGTTATTTTATTGCCTTTTACGATCACCCCTTAAAATGAAAAATTTCGAAAATTTTTATATACATTTCATCAGAGCGAATTTTTCGAGAGTCTGAAAAAAATAGCTCCGGATAATCGGAGTTACTGATTTTAAATAGGCTTTGTCCCATTCTTACATACTAAGCACATACAACATTTCAAGTCTTCGGGATATAGAGCGTTTACAGACACACAGACAGACAGACGGACGGCAATTTTTTTTCTAAAAATATGTTTTTCGAAATCTCCAGTGTCTGAAACGTGTAAATTCGTCAAATAATTTTTCGATTTTAAAAATGATTGCAAGACTTACCCTATACTACGTATGATGGGTAAGTAAAAAATCAAAGAAAAATATACACGTTGAAAAAAAAAAATCCGCCTACACACCCGACAGATTTGTGTCAGTGCCCACGCCTAGTTTTCAGGGGCCGTTTTAGAAGTCATAAATGACGTCACTTCCTGCTGATCCACCGCCCTGATACAGGGTCTGAGCACTGACACAAAATATGCGGTTGCCGAAGACGAATTTCTTAACGTATGTTATGGTCTTCTAAATTTAGACATGAATATTTTATAAAAGATTTCTTAGACTTGTTTAATCGCAGAAAAAATAAAGCAGAAAAAACTTTTTAAAAATTATTGTTACCAAATTCAAATGACAAAAAAATCTGCCATTTTTGTGTCAGCTCTCAAGTTTAGTATTTCCGATTCCGTCATATTTAGCCGAGTCTTGCACTAGAAACTGCTAGTTATGGGACAAAGTCAAACATAGCAGACGCAAGAAAAGGAAATGGGACTTATTTCTTGCGCCAAAACTTTCTATGGTCGAAGATTGATATGTCCACTCCTTTCTTTTCGAAGTTTCAGGATGCATCTGATGGATATATATATTTTAACCCTTAAATACATATTGTATCATTTTCTATACCATAAGTGTTCCCGATTTATTGGGGATTTTATTCACATATTCCGTATTCTCACCAGAAATTTTAAAGAGCAATTTTCACTTTACTTAATGACAAACCATACGTAATTAAATAAAGAAAAATTTACTATTTAAATTTTTCTGGTATGAATTCTAATTCTTTGAATTGCGCATTTTTTGGAACGCGTTCTATCCTATGCATTTAAGGGTTAAGGACAATGTTCTAGTCGATGCAATATTTGCTTTGAAGAGGAAAAACTGAATTGTTAGCGGAAGAAACTATGAGTATATTTTATACTAATTACAAATTATGCGTAATGGTGCGGTCTCCTAATCCCTTGGGGCTGAGCGACCGGTAAATGTAACTAAGAAGATGCTCGAAATCACTCATTATTCTCACGAGTAGATTTTTATAGTAAATTTTACTTCAATTAATCTGAGCATTTTCCCTTTTCTACTAGGTAAAATTTATCTTTTGAAAAACCGGTGATAAAAAATAAAAAAAATATCTGTAACGATTTTCATTCCGAAAGGGTTAAAGTTTTAGCCCGGAAAATTTTTACATTAAATTCCAGGATTAAAAAAAAAAATCGCCTTAATATGCCCAAAATTTTCTATTTAATTTTTCAGGGTCAAAAAATCAGAAGTTAGCAGCTGTGGATTAAGGGGAGACAGGAAGTTTAACTCCTTGAGGGGCGGTGGTATATATTATATACCACCTACGATTGATGAAGTTTCACACCAGAAAAATGTTGTTAAATTTCACTTTTCTAACTTTGGTGGAAAACAATCGTCAAATTGCTTTTCCTCTTTTTGATATAACTTTTTTACAAATTTCCGGTGGGAGTTCAGAATTACTCGAACGCAATTTATTGCCCCTCAAAGGGTTAAGAAAATTAAAATTACACAGTTAACTAAAAATATGCCACTTAAAAAGAAATTTAAAAATTATTTAGAGTCAGCACAAAAAAAGTGAAAAATTTAAAAAAATCTATTAGGGAAAAATGGGACAGTTAAACAAAGTATATTTTCACGATATTAACCCTTTGAGGGGCAAGCAATTGCGTTCGAGTAATTCTGAACTCCCACCGGAAATTTGTAAAAAAGTCATATCAAAAAGAGGATAAGGATTTTCACCACTGTTTTCCACCAAAGTTAGAAAAGTGTAATTTAATAACATTTTTCTGGTGTAAATCTTCATCAATCGTAGGTGGTATATAATATATACCACCGCCCCTCAAGGGGTTAATTATTAAGTCAGGAAATTTTGTACATCGTTTTATTACATATATCGTCGATTTATGGTACCGCTCTATCTTAGGCAATCAGAGCACCAAATTTAATGTATAAAAGAGGTTAAAACTTTGTAAAATATTTGTGATTAGTTGTTCTGTTCAGTTTTTGGAAAGCGAAGAGTTTCTGTTTTGAAAATGCTAGTTGATTTTGCGGAGTATTACAATTGGAGGGTATGCAACACAATCATTTTGTATTTATAATAAGGAAACATATAGTAAAATAATACCATACTCCAGAAAAGCTTCTACTGAACGAAAAGCTCTATTAGCAATTTTTTCTTAATAATTTTATTAACTACGGTGTGTTTTACGACACCTTGTATTTAAACAAAGAATTTTATCTAAAAACATTGTATTTTATTCAGACTGTTTTAACAGAGGTTGCCAAATGTGACACGATAGTTACCACTATTTTTTTTAACCCTTTGCTGCGCAGAGCATTATCATTTCGAATATGTTGAAATAAAATGAATAACACCGTAATTGAAAAGAAAAATTATTCGTAAATGTGAAAAAACTATATATCACATATACAGGGCAGCCACGGGCGGCTATTTTTAATTTCCGTTCGTACCAGCATTTTTCTAATAACATTTTTGAAGTAAATTTTTCTTGCAAATGTTCTCAAACGGTTTATTAAAAATTTCTGTTTTAAGGGATTTGTGCCAATTAAAATTAAAAAAAAGTCGCCCGTCACAGCCCTGCATATAATAAACCGCAGAATTTTTTGCCAAAATTCTAGTTCCAATGTGGTCTTAGGCACTTAAAATTAACGCCCATATTCACCAAATATATCAACCCCGAGTTATATCAAAAGCGTCGATAGTATGCTTAAATGGTATTCATTTTTAATCTTGATTGAACATCTAATTGCTATCATCCAATCAAATGTTATCGTGAATTTCATTTGACAGTTCAACTGATGTTTTCTAGGTTGGTAGTAGATGGTGAATACCAGCATTAGTGGTTTCATAGATATGCCAACGATCTCAAAGGATTAACTCTTTCCGGCACACTGTGCCCGGTCTGGGATACCTAATTTTAATTCCAAACTTGCAAAAGGCATCAATAATATTTTAGTAAAATTTTGCTTTTACGACGAAAGCTTAAATTACAAAATGCAAAATATCTATAAAAGCCGTTTTAAAATTCCGGTGGCAGTCGATAATTATTCATTTTATTACAAAGTTTGCCCATGCCGGAAAGGGTTAAAAAAAATAGCTGACTTCTTGAATCGTAGAAAATCGATAAATAGCTAAGGTAATGATTACTTTAAAATTTTAATGGTATAGAGCATGCTACAGTCGGTCACCCCTGTTTTAGAAGAAACCTGTTTATATTATATGAGAACCGTAGAACTCAAGAGATATAAGTGAACAAATTGAAAAAAAAAATAAAGTGCTCAGACGATCTGGAAATGTGCTTTTTTATTTTCAAGTAAAAACATATAAGTGATTTTTTAATTATGTGCTGCGTTCCAGATAAAAGCACTTTTGCCGAATAATAATCAATATTGATTAATTATAAATTGAAAGAAAATTTCACTCTACTTTTATTTACAATTATTGAAAAATGAAGTAAAAGAACATTATGAAACAAGCGACAGTTTCCTATTACAATTCATTCAATTATTATTCATGTTCAAATTTAACGTCAATTATCTTTAAACTCAATTTACGCCTAATCGAATTTTTCTCACTTGTACCCTCTAGCTTTTGAGGTCATAATGTAAAAATATAATTCTTAAAATTAGAAAATATAAAGCAATATTCAAAATATTATTTTTGTTTTTTGAAATAAAGTACAATAATTTACAATAATTCTTCTTTTATTGATTTAACTCCATATGTGTTTTATACCCAACTTGCAATTTAAATTTCACAAAAGTATTCTCTTTCTTTCCGACTTTTTATGAATTCTTATACTTAAAATGCGTGATGCGAGCGACTTTTAACAAAATGGAAATAGTTTAAGTATTTTACATCACGAGAAAAAGTTTTTTTTTTTTCGAAATATTCTTTTAAAGGAAGAATGTGTAGTGGGATACAGCAAAATTTCTCTCACTGCGTTTTTTCACAATGTGTAATTTAATTTTACAACGTACAAATTTTGCTGTTTTCTTAAATGTGGACTGTCAGTTATCTATTCTAAAGTGAATTATTCAATGCGAGAAATAAGAACTACGCTTTTTTTGCTATCGGATGTGTATACATGATTGCATGGGACGATGTATATCAGCCATTTTCAAAATATTATATTAGTTCCTCGAAAGAAAGTAATGTAATTCTTCTTTTGTTATTTTAACTCCAATTTTATTCCACCCAACTTCCAGTTTAAATTTTACAAAAGTATTTTCTTTCTTAAATAAATATATACAGGACAATTGCACCATACAATTTAACTAATAAGAATGTATTTATTAAAATACAACACATTGCTCAGTGGTGCACAAAACAGGAATTTTAATACACATTTGTACAATTAAAATAAAATAAAACTATCAACGTTTCGCGCCGTCTTCTGCGGGCGTCTTCAGGAAAATGCGAAAACGGAAGGACTAAGTTTGCATCTTGATCGAGAGATAATATTTCTAATAAATTAAAATTTAAATGAATAAAATGAATAAATTTTATTTCTTTTCGACTTTTTATAAATTCTTATACTTAAAATGCATGATACGACCGACTTTTAACAAAATGGAAATAGTTGAAGTATTTTACATCACGAGAAAGGGGAATATTTTTGTCGGAATATTCGTTCATTGAAAGAATGTGTAATGGGATGCAGCAATATTTCTCTCACTGCGTTTATTCACGAAGTGCAATTTAATTTTACTACTTATGCAATTTGATATTTTCTTAAATGTGGAATATCAGTTATCCATTCTGAAGTGAATCATTCAATTTGAGAAAGAATTACTCTTTTTCGCTATTGGATATGTATACATGTTTGCAGGTGTCGATGTAAATCAGCCATTTTCTCGAACACTACTGAATAGAATTTCAGTAGACTTTGTTATAATACAATACAAGTGCAGCGATTTTAACTCTTTCAGGCACAGTGTACTTACTCACTCCGGACACACATAATTTTAATTCCATTTTCTATTTGGCACCAAGTATATTTTAATAAAATTTTGCTTTTACAACGAAAGCTTCCATTAAAGTGTTTCTTTTTTGTAAAAATGTCGTTTTTCAATTTCAGTGTAAGTCAATAATTTATCATTTTACGAACAGAATTTGCTTGTATCGTAAAGGATTAAGCTATAAATAGTCTTCATATTGTGCATAGTTTTTTTTCCATATATGCTCGGTCAAATCTTTTAATTTACATGTGCGTGACAAATATTTCATACATTGGGAAGTAGAGTGTTTTAAAAATAAGGAAACAGACAAAATCTATTCGTCGAAATGCTTTTGGATAAAGAGTGGACTATTAGTCAAATTCAAATCGTTTTCACTTTCACTTCACGAAGGCGTCCTCAGTTTCAAATGACCAGTCCTCAGTTTCAAATGACCAATGGTCATTTGAAACTGTGGACGATTAAAAATCGTCCGATTGAAAAGTTGAAACTAAGGACGCCTCCGTGAAGTGAGTGCGAAAACTGTTTTGAATTTGACAATACAAAAACTACAAGATCAAGTTGGTACGTGGTGAGAATAAAGTTAAAATTTGCGATCGATTATGAATTATTTTAGAACAATTTTTGTGATAATTGACAAATACTGGTTTAAAAGGGATTTTTAATCAATGAATGTTGAACATTGAGGACAGTAACGTCTCTCTACATTAACTGGAACTAATCGTGCGTGTCTTTTGCATAAAAAAGAAAACTCTTTTGAATTTGACATACAAAAACTATAAGATGAAGTTCGCAAGGGATGAGAATAAACATAAGCTTTGTGATCGACTATATATTAATCATGAATTATGCTAATTAATTTAGTTTGTGATAAGTAATTTTAGTTAAAGTTAATTGATAAAAACTGGTTTAAAAATGTTTTTTAATTAATACTTTAAAATGTTGAACCTTGAGGGCAGTAATTTTCAATAATAATTTAAACTAATCGTGGTATGCCTTTTGTATATGGAAGGAAAATTGTGTTTTTTAGACAATATCTAAGGATAAAGGCTTGTTAACGAAAGAGAGTTATTGTAAAATAAAAACAAATCACATTGGGAATGAAAAATAGAAAGTATAGATAAGAAGATATTTGTGCTTGTGGATTTTTGTAATGAGAAAACTAATGTCTGAGAGTAAGGTATATTTAAATTATGAGCATACCAATATATTTTACATTTAAAAAAATTTTATTAATTCCTGCACACACATAGCGGATAAGAAATGTATTGTGATTTATTAATTTTTAAAATTTTTCATTTAACTGCTTCAGAAAATCTGCTAACATTTCTCTTCATAGACTTATTTTTATGATATTTAAAATAAATAAATCCGATGCCGAAATGTTGGTAAAGTCATTTGCATTATTTAATTTGAATAATCATCATTAACTGAAAATATGAGAGAAACACGATTAACCACAAGAGAAAACAAGTTTAATCCTGAAGTTGTTAGTTAATAATAAAATGATTCGGTTACTTCAACAAAGTTAAGAAAATTAATGACACATAATCTACTTTCGGAGCAATTAATTTAAAATTAACTGTGATTTCTTAACTTCTGAAAATGTTAACTAGCTCAGACTGTGATTGCTTAAACTAACGGGAAACGCATATTAATTTAGCATCATTAATCAAAGTCACGGCATCTAGAAATCAAGGTTTAAAAATAATAGAGATCAATGCTTAAATATGCATAAAATATATATTAAGTTTCTAATTGAGAAACAACAAATTAGATTATATGTAACTAAGTATAACTAATAAATATTAATTAATTTTGAGGTATTAAAAGTGATTGTTTTAGGAAATTCAGTATTTCTGCTTATCTTATTGCATTTTTAGCGAGATTGGATTGACATTATAGAGTGTTTTGCTAGTAAACCTTTATTTTTATCTACACACGGGGCTGCGCCAGACAACTATTTTTATATTCTTTTACCATCAGTATTTTTTCAACATAAAATTTTAAATATATTTCTATTGCAAATGTTTACAAAAGCTTTATTAGGTGCCATTTATAAGTGATGTCGTGCGTTTTTTTCCCATATTTTGACTCCCCTCCCCCCTCCTTGTCACAAAATGTCATACATCACTTAAACCCCTTCCCCCTTCTTCCCACATGTCACGCTATATTATGTAAACATGTACTTGTAGTTCATATACAAAGCTCTAGTTTTAGGTCACCTTTCAAATTTTAATTTTAAACTTTATGTGTTTTAATGACATTTTTGGGATGAACAGTAAAAGTGATTCATATTTTGTATGAAATAAAGTTTACAACAAGAAAAATAATTAATATAAAGTAGTTATAAATTATTAATATGAGAGAGCAATTGAAAACAGTAGTATTTTGGAATTAGAAATAGAATTTAACATATTTGGTTTTAAATTTTTATCGTTATGAACACAAAATATTTTAATTTTAAAATAACTTCATACTTCATAATTTAATCTGCTAAATTTTATTGCTTTTCTTTTAACCAAAATGTGTAATGTCTTACACCATCCCATCCCTTTCTCACAGACTATCACAATTTCGTGAACCTCCCTCCCCCCCCTTTTCATGCGTGACAACATTTATAGATGGTCCCTTAAGAATTTTCATTTTGAGAAAGTGGTATGAGATAGAATTAAAAATAGTCGCCTGTGGCAGCCTTGTACATGCATTTAATCATTTGTGACTTTACAAATCCCATTTAAATAGTACTTACACATTTATTAACCCATTAACGCCCGAATTACTTTCTTCGCTAAAATTTAAATTTTGTATTTCCCACCACTTTTAAAAGCAAATTAACTTTTATCTAAATTTATCGAGGATTCTGTCGCGTGAAAAAAGTATATATTTATCTTCCTCTTTACTGGTGGGAAAACCGCTATCTTGCTGCTTTTCTAACCGTCCTCAAAAAAAGGACGCTGGGTGTTAATGGGTTAAAATACTTCTTTTTAATCATGTACAAAATCAATAAAAAAGCATAGAAACTTTTACATACAGAAAATCTAATAATCATTCTCTCTAAAAACTTATATTAAAATTAAAATAAATCCGCTGCCGAAATGTTGATAAACTCATTTACATTATTTAATTTGAATCATCATCATTAATTAAAAGTATGAGAGAAACACGATTAACCACAAGAGAAAACAACTTTAATTCTAAAGTTGTTAGTTAATAATAAAATGATTCGCTTCCCCACTAAAAATAATCTTAAGATTATCTGAAGAAATCGCCACTTTCTACAGAAATTCTACAGAAATCTGAAGAAAAGTTGCAGACTTAGATTTATCTTTAAAACATCTGCAGAATTTTTAAAGATATTCTTAAAAATATCTTCAAAATGGGCCAAATACCTTCGAATTTCCCACAAATTTTGGGCCAAAAAGCTGTAGATTTTCTACAGATTTGTTTTAGTGGGGTTACTTCAACAAAGTTAAGAAAGTTAATGACACATAATCTACTTTCGGAGCAATTAATTTTAAATTAACTGTGATTTCTTAACTTCTAAAAATGTTAACTAGCTCAGACTGTGATTGCATAAAGTAATGGGAAACACATATTAATTTAGCATCATTAATCAAAGTCACGGCATCTGGAAATCCAGGTTTAAAAATAATTGAGTTCAATGCTTAAATCTGCATAAAATGTGTATTAAGTTTCTAATGGAGTAACAACAAATTATATTATATATAAGTAATTATGACTAATAATTATTAACTATCTTTGGGTCATTAAAAATAAATGTTTTAGGAAAATCAATCTTATTGCATATCTTATACCATTTTAGCGAGATGGGATTGACATTACAGAATGTTTTGCTAGTAATCCCTTATTTTTATCTGCATACGCGGTTGCCACAGCCGACTATATTTATATTCTTTTAACACCAGTATTTTTCTAATATAAAATTTAAAATATATTTCTATTACAAATGTTTACAAACGCTGTATTAAGAATTTCCATTTTCAAAAAGTTTCTGATAGAATTAAAAAACAGTCGCCAGTGGCACAGTTTTATTTAACCGTTTGAGACTTAAAAAAATTCCATTCAAATAGTATTTACCAATTTTTTAAAATACATCTTTTTAATGATGCAAAAAGTAATAAAAGCAATTAGAAAATATTTCGTAATCAGATAACCATGTCTAAAAACTTATATTTAAATTAAAATAAATCCGATGATGAAATGTTGAATAACTCGTTAACATTATTTATTTTGAAAAATCATCATTAATTAAAAATATGAGAGAAAAACGATTAACCGCAAGAGAAAACAAGTTTAATCCGAAAGTTGTTAGTTAATAATAAAATGATTCGCTTACTTCAACAAAGTTAAGAAAATTAATGACACATAATCTACATTCGGAGCAATTAATTTTAAATTAACTGTGATTTCTTAACTTCAGAAACTGTTAACTAGCTCAGGCTGTGGTTGCGTAAGGTAACGGAAAACACACATTAATTTAGCATCATTTATCAAAGTCACGGCGTCTGGAAATCAAGGTTTAAAATAACAGAGTTCAATGCTTTAAGCTGCGTAAAATATATATTAAGTTTCCAATAGAGAAACAACCAAATGGATTATATGTATGAATAATTATAACTAATAAATATTAAGTAATTTTGGGGCATTAAAAGTGACTGTTTTGGGAAAATAAATCTTGTCGCCTATCTTATAGCATTTCAGCGAGATTCGATTGTCATTATAGTGTTTTGCTAGTAATCAATTATTTTATTTATATACGGGGCTGCTACAGGCGATTATTCGTATATTCTGATAGCACCAGTATTTTTATAATATAAAATTTGAAATATATTTCTATTGCAAAATTTTGTACAATCAGTATTAAGAATTTCCATTTTGCGAAAGTGCCATATAGAATTAAAATTCAGTCGTATGAGGCCCCTCTTTACATAAAATCCTATTTGAATAGCAATTACCCATTTATAAAAATGCATCTTTTTAATCAAGTAACAAGTAATAAAAACGTATAGAAAATTATAGATACAGAAAATTTGATAACCATTCTCTCTAAAAACTTATATTTAAATTTAAAAAAAAATCTGCAGCCAAAATGTTGATAAAGTCATTTATATTATTTAATTTGAAAAATCATCATTAATTAAAAATATGAGAGAAATACGATTAACCACAAGTGAAAACAACTTTAATCCCAAAGTTGTTAGTTAATAATAAAATGATTCGCTTACTTCAACAAAGTTAAGAAAATTAATGACACATAATCTACTTTCGGAGCAATTAATTTTAAATTAACTGTGATTTCTTAACTTCTGAAACTGTTAACTAGCTTAGACTGTGATTGCGTAAGGTAACGGAAAACACACATTAATTTAGCATCATTTATCAAAGTCACGGTATCTGGAAATCAAGGTTTAAAATAATAGAGTTCAATGCTTTAAGCTGCATAAAATATATATTAAGTTTCTAATAGAGAAACAACAAAATGGATTATATGTATAAATAATTATAATAAATATTAAGTAATTTTGAGGCATTAAAAGTGACTCTTTTGGGAAAATAAATATTGTTGCCTAACTTATAGCATTTCAGCGAGATTCGATTGTCATTATAGAGTGTTTTGCTAGTAATCAATTATTTTTATTTATATAAGGGGCTGCTACAGGCGATAATTCTTATATTCTGATAGAACCAGTATTTTTATAATATAAAATTTGAAATATATTTCTATTGCAAATATATACAAAATCAGTATTAAGAATTTCCATTTTCAGAAAGTGCCATATAGAATTAAAAATCAGTCGTATGTGGCCCCCCTTTACATCAAATCCTATTTGAATAGCAATTACCCATTTATTAAAATGCATCTTTTTAATCAAGTAACAAGTAATTAAAACGTTTAGAAAATTATAGATACAGAAAATTTGATAAACATTCTCTCTAAAAACTTATATTTAAATAAAATAAAAAAAAATCCGCTGCGAAAATGTTGATAAAGTTATTTATATTATTTAATTTGAAAAATCATCATTAATTAAAAATCTGAGAGAAACACGATTAGCCACAAGAGAAAACAAGTTTAATCCTAAAGTTGTTAGTTAATAATAAAATAATTCGCTTACTTCAACAAAGTTAAGAAAATTAATGACACATAATCTACCTTCGGAGCAATTAATTTTAAATTAATTGTGATTTCTTAACTTCTGAAAATGTTAACTAGCTCAGACTGTGATTGCTTAAAGTAATGAGAAACACATATTAATTTAGCATCATTAATCAAAGTCACAGCATCTGGAAATCAAGGCTTAGAAATAATAGAGTTCAATGCTTAAATCTGCATAAAATATATATTAAATTTCTAATAGAGAAACAACAAATTAGATTATATGTAAGTAATTATAACTAATAAATATTAACTAATTTTGTGGTATTAAAAGTGATTGTATTAGGGAAATCGATCTTGTTGCCTAACTTGTAGCATTTTAGAGTTGCTTGGATTAACACTATTATAGAGTGTTTTTAAAGAGTGGTCAGGCTCGGACTGGCCCGCCGGCCCACCGGCCTGTGGGCCGGTGCGCCCTCATCTACGTGAAGTTAATAATTTAAAAAAGACAAAAAATAAAAAATTAATAAATAAAATAAAACAAAATATAAAAAATGACAAATACTAGAATAACTACAACATGGTTAAAAATATTCTTTATATATCTTTTTAAAAAACAATAATTTTGTAAGCATTAAAAAAACAATAAAAAGAATTTATTCCCTTTGCAAAGGAAAATAATTGTATTGTTTATTCTTGACAGTTTCTTTCTTCAGGGCAACATCCAATCAAAATTTTTTAAAATCTCAAGTATATTTTATATGTTACCAATAGCGGCAACGAACATGCAGACTGTCTGGCACCAAAGATCACCACTTTCGCTTCGATTTTATTTATTATTATTAGGTGCGTTCGTAATTATATAATACGTAGCACCTATAGTGGTCGTTCAGTCCGTCCGTCTGTCCGTCCGCATATAACAACGCAAAAACTACCCAACCGAATCGTTTGAAATTTAAAATACGTATTTATTACATAATTTTGTCGAGTCATTTCAAATTTTATGAAAATCGGATGCATAGATCAATTACAGGGGCAATCAAAAGTATTCCATTACATTACGGTTAATGGGGAAAAAGTTTCAAATGCATTTTAATCATTTGAAATTTAAAATACGCAATTATTACATAATTCTGTCGAGTTATTTCAAATTTTTTGATAATCGTGTGCATAGATCAATTACAGGGGCAATCAAAAGTATTCAATTACATTATGGTCAATGGGGAAAAAGTTTCAAATATATTCTATACGTTTGAAATTTAAAATACATAATTATTACATAATTTTGTAGAGTTATTTCAAATTTTATGAAAATCGGATGCATAGATCAATTATAGGGACAATCAAAAGTATTACGGTCAATAGGAAAAAAAATGTTTCAAATGCATTTTAATCGTGTTACACTCATGCGAACTTAATAAAATTTATATGCAACTATAAAGTACATATTATAATATACATCTTACATAATTTGTGGTGCAAAGAACATTTGTTATTGATTTACAAGGCCACACAAAAGTATTCCATTACATAATGGTATAGGGAGAACATTGTTTGATGAGCGTTTTAATTGTAATTCATTATTTACAATTTTATGAGATTGATACGTGAAAGTAATATTTTTAAAACTTCGTTATCGTACGAACGCACCTAATTTGCTACGCTTCACGTGCAATTTCCAACTTGTTATTATTTAGTTTGCAGTAAAATCATTCATTTCAAAAACGGGAGCTTTGTGTTTCCGTAAAGTTTAATGTTTTGATTTTAATTTATATAACATAAGTGTTCTTATTAAAAGTATTTTTGTTATTAAATATATATCTAAACAATTTAAAAAAGAATATTCTCTTCAAAAAAAGGTAATTCTAACTTTTTTTTTTTTTTTTTTTTTTGCTAAAAATTTTATTTTAATATGCAAACAAAACTTTTAATATTGTATATTAAATGTAACAATCAAAACGTTGCATCTGTCACGGATTTTCATGGTCATGGGCGTGCGAAGAGAAAACTGCGCCCGCGTCAATTTGGCGCCCCCCCCCCCCCGCCAACTTTTTCTTGTAGCAGGCCAAAAAAATGAAGTCGTTAGTATAAATTTGGCGCCCTATTGAATAACCGCGCCCGGGGCGATCGCCCCTTTTGCTCAGTGCTGTATATTGTAAAGTAGGGCTGATCAACACCGCACCGCACACAGGGTGCTACGGCGACCTTTGAATGTTTTATTTATATCCCTTCTATGTTTTATTCTATCCCATTTATAATTTTTTTTTCCTAAATCGGTTATTTTTCTACTTTGCATAAGACGGATATAAATCTAATATAAACATGATTTACAAGTTCCCCGTTATGATTTTTATTATACAATAAACTCTGTATACGGCGGAATATTATCTACAGCGAAATATTTGATTTTGTCCGAATAGTTTTTAAGTATAAAAATCTATTCCAAAGGTTTTGAAAGTTATTTTGTTCGTTACATCGAATTCGATATATAATTTACTTTGCTATTCCGAAGATTGTTTTTATATAATTTACATGCTTTTCCCTTCTAATCAGAAATTTATTCTTTCATTTGATCGAATTAAATTAATAGATTTTCGAATCGATCCTAATTTATAAAAGCTAATTGATTAAGCTATTAAATGATTAAGCTATTTATAATAAGATAAAGCAAATAAATGCACCGACATACCGATAAAAGACATTTCGGATTACAGTAGAACTCGCTAATCCGAAATTCCGGTTAATCCGGACGGATTTTATATTTGAACAAATTAATTGATAAGATTAACTTATGAAAATTTTCAGATTACAAGATGAATGTCGAGAAAGTCGTGTAGAAGTAAGAACAAAACAAAAAAATTGCAGTAAAGCAACTTTTTTATTTTTTAAACAGCTTGAAAAGAGTAAAAATATACTCAATTATGGAAAAGTACAACATATGTACACGAATATAAAATAAAAACATGCACTGTTGGCCTGCTCGTAGAAGCCATCTTAAAAAAAAAAAATCTCATATCATTTTGTCTGTCAGTCGTTAAAAAACTCTTTTCTCAAACGCAAAAAATATTTAATTCAGATGATAAAAATTTATTTTTCCTTTCAGCAGTTTGATTTCACAAATTATAAATGGTTTCTCGTTCCCTCTTCCCTCCCCACCTTGTAGACGCGGTGAATGAGCTATTTATAGATTCCCGATTTTTTAATTTGTAATGGGTTGTTACATAATTTCTCATTCTCATTTCCATTAGATTATTATAAACATCAAATAATTAAACAAAACTGTAAAAAAAAAGAGAAGACCGAAATTGGGTTGCAAGATTTGGTACAGTAAAGTATTCCAAATTGGAAAGTTCACTTTGTAGCCTGAAATGGTTTTATAAAAAAAAAAAAAAAAAAAAAAAAATGGCAGATCCTTAATAACATTAACAATCAAAACATCTTAGCTAATGTATCCATTATATCAAAACGATTGTTTTAATATTATTAAGGATCTGCACTGTTTTGAACCATTTTTGATTGACTACTTTGGGAATACTACTGTATTATTTTGAGAACAGTACTCTACGCAGAGATCTTAAACCCAGTTTGGGTCTTTTTTTTTTTCCAGTGAAGGAATACAATTTTTTTTCCCCGAGAGTTGTGCCGATTTATCCAGCAAGCCGAACCATCGGATGACGGACTAAAAGATCTTTACTGTGCTACTGAGTACTTATTACTAACATTTTTTTAATCGAAATTTCGGATTTTTCCAATTTTTGTGATCAAAATAGAAGAGCGGTCCCAATTCAGATTAGCGAAGCTCTATTACATATTCTTACAGTCTGTTTGTTATTAATGAATATTATTGGTTTCCTATAAGATGATAAAATAATGAGTTTCGTTAAAAAAAGTTGCGCCCTCCAAAAATTCAAGGTCTGCGCCCTTTACAATGACCCAGTCCGACCCTGAGAGTGGTTATAGAGTGTTTTTGAAGTTTGCTTGTGATCCTTTATATTTATAAACTTGCATTTAATCGTTTGTGGCTTTACAAATCCCATTTGCAAAGTATTTATTCATACATTAAAATATACCTTTTTAAACATGTAAAAAGTAATAAAAAAATTTTGGGCATAAAAGAGGTTTCGTACAAGTCCTGTTATATCTAAATATCAATGTAAATATCAGGGATGAGATTTCCGCTTTTTTGCACACCAGTAAAATTTTAGAGAAAATACTGTATTTTTTAATCGGAACATTTGACTGATTTAAGAGAACAACATTTTCTCTAAGATTTAGGGATGAGATTTCCGCTTTTTTGCACACCAGTAAAATTTTAGAGAAAATGCTACATTATTTAATCGGAACTTTTTTGCGATTTGAAGAAACAGCATTTTCTCTAAGATTATACTGGTGTCGAAAAAAGCGGAAATCTCATCCCTAAAATATACATATCGTTATAAAGAAATAAATGTAGTTTCAATGCACGAAACCAGTGTTGCCAGTGGGCTACTTTTTTTCAATTCAGATTTCGTAACTGGCACCACATTACTGAAACAGTAAAATTCCCCTTCTTTACTCTGTGATTAGTAAGTCTTTAAATATGGCGCATTTTACTGTTTCAAAAAAGTGGTGTGATTCAAGAATTTGAATTAAAAAAAGGAGCCCATCTGGCAACACTGCACGAAACCTCGCTTTATTTAACCACTTGAGGGGCATGTCTCTCTTATATTGAATTCTTAGCGAAAAAAATGAAAATTTTTGTTTTAATATAGGAAAAATCAATATCATCAAACATTTTGCAAAGTTAACAATATAAAATTTCTTTAAAAGTTTTTGGTGAAAATTCGTTTAACCGCTTTCTTTTTGTGCCTTTACACAGGGTAATCAGGGTAATTAATGCTAGAATACGGGGGAAGTAACAATTCGCTGGACTACTTGTCGATTCGAACCAGAAAAGTCTTCAAGAAATAAGTTACGTAACAGTTGCAGTGAAATGAGCCAAACAAAAAACTAAATTATTTCAAACTATGTTTCTGGTTTTAATTATATTTTATAAAAGTTGACTAAAATTACCCGGCGTTCTAGTGTTAACCCGAAAAATTTTCTGATAAAATTCAGACGTTTGGTAAAATTGGACGTATTTTCTTGTGATCTGTGTTTACTGAGTTACTCTTGTGATGTTGCGGCGTTCAAGTGGGGTTCATTACTGTATAGTGCTAACTGCTTGTGACTGTTTCCCAAATTTTTTGTGAGGATTCTTTATTTTATTTGATCTAATGAACTGTGTCAACACATAGTAGTTATAATAGAGGTAATCACAGACTTCATTATGTGTTCCAGGAACCCGTTTAATATTTCTGAAAATGTTGTTAGGATCATGAATGTAACTGAAAACCAGACTTGGCGGAGACTTCGTGTTAATTTACAGGCATTACGGACAGTGCTCAACAAGAAGTTGCAAAACTTAACCTTATTTTGAATTTAGGTTCCAACCATTTATTTGTTTGAAAACAAGTTATAATGAACAGAATCATTATCTTTATTTGATGACTTAAACTTCTTGATAAGATGAAGCAAACCATCGCAATTAACCTTTTGGGCACGAGCGACACGTATACGTGCCGCAAAAAGGCTTAAGATTCCTTGTTTATCCCCACCAATAAAATTATACTGAAAATTTTGCCTTATTGAATAGGAACATATCCTCGATTTGATAAGATACAAATTTCTGTTTCTTAAAACCGGTGACAAAACATTAAAAAATTTGTAAAAGTCTCCCGTCGCGAACGGGTTAAACAAAAATGGTGTGAAATATAAGTTTTTCATTTTAAGGAATATAATAATTCCGGTTTAACCCCTTTGCGACGAGAGCCTTTTACGAAAGTTTTAATGTTTTGTCACCTGTTTTTAAAAACAGAAATTTGTGCCTTATTAAATTTAGAAAAAGCTCCAATTAAATAAGTCAAATTTCCAATAAAATCTTACTGGTGGGGATAAACAAGGATTCTTAAGCCTTTTGGGCATGTATGCATGTAGCTCTTCCCGGAGGAGTTAGTAGGTTAGCCCTTTGTTGGGCAAAACGCTTATATTCTTAAAATACTGAAATGATTCATGGATACCACAATTTATAAAGAACTGTATTTTAAAATAGATAAAAACTTTTCTTCACGTATTTGAAAAAAATAAAATTTTCATTTCCAAATTCTGGTGTGAGTGTGGCTTTTCGCTATTAAAACTAAGTGGGATATATTTCATCCCACTGTTCTTCAAGGAGTTAAGGGAATATACACATCACTGACATTGAAACACCCGTTCTTTTAACCCTTTAACGTTCATTGGTTTCTCCACGAAACCACAAAATTTTAATTCCAATACGCAACACTGACACCGGTATTTTTATCTAAAAATATCACTTTTATTATGTATGTGAAAAATCACGTTTTTTTTTTTAATTTAGAAATATATTTGTTCTTAATTACCGGTGTCATTCATTTATTTCGACATCTTAGCAATGAAAATGCTATGATCGTTAAAGGGTTAATTTTAACCCTTTGACAATTTTATTCCATGCTAGATGACGACTCACAAATTTCGTAATTAAGATAATATGAATTCAACCGAGAAATTTTCAAAAGGAAATTTTACTTTATTGAATGATAGCGTGTTTATTATTAAATAAAGCAAATATTGCTATTTTAAATTTCTGGTATTAACTCTGAATATCTGAATTGGAAAAATGCATTAAATTAGAAGCAGGGTAGTTCCATGTGTACTTGTTTGTCTGTTACACAGTTGGAAATCTCTATGCTTGTTGGCCACCGTTTTTTCTGAAACGCTCGCTTTGCCTTATTCAAGTGATGAAATTTGTCCGCTAAAATAAATCACATTTTCTGCTCTAAAATACTGGTAGCCAAAAATTATAGTATGACAAACAGACGTAACAGACAAACAAATTCGCGTGGAATTAGCCAGCAGTAATGGTAACATGTGTGCTACAATGCGCTTTAGATGTTTAAACCTATGGGCAGATTATATACATATTTCTCGTCCAAATTTGATTGTTTTTAAACTATTTTTTTCATAGGATCTCTAAAACATATTTCACGCATGACTATATTTTATTTTTTGGATTTTAGCTTCAGATTTTCTTTTATTAAAGGTACTTTTCATACTCGAAACCAGTTTCAAAAGAATATCTTTATTTAAAAATAAATCTGCATCTAGAGGGGAAAAGTACAAAATGGCCGAATTTCAGGTAGATCTCAGCTATATTATGAAAAAAAAAAAAAAAAGCATTTAAAAATATTCAAAAACAACCTGGCCAATGTTTAACTTCGACAATGAAGTATTTTCAAGTCACTAAATAATCCCCCTTAAGGGGATAAATAATATAAACTTCTCATCCTGAAAAAGTTGGAAAAGCGTGTTAAGATTGGGGGGGGGGGGGGTCGAGAAAATACGACATGTGATTCCATAACCCTTTAACGATCAAAGCATTTTCATTGCTAAGATGTTGAAATAAATGAATGACACCGGTAAAAGTGAACAAATATATTCCTAAATAAGAAAAAAGTGATTTTTCACATACCTAATAACATGGATTTTATTAGATTGAAATTCTGGTGTCATTGTTGCATATCGGAATTAAAATTTTGAGGTTTCGTAGAGAAACCAATGAACGTTAAAGGGTTAACGTTCATTGGTTTCGCCACGAAACCACAAAATTTTAATTCCGATACGCAACACTGACACCGGTATTTTTATCTAAAAATATCCCTTTTATTTTGTATGTGAAAAATCACGTTTTCTTATTTAGAAATGTATTTGTTCTTAATTACCGGTGTCATACATTTATTTCGACATCTTAGCAATGAAAATGCTACGATCGTTAAAGGGTTAATTCAGGTATCACCAAATAGTCTTATAGAAGAACATACAACTATTCTTTTCATTTTTATACCGACAAACTAACATTAAACAGGTTTAAATATTCCCTTATATAATTCACAATTTAAGCACCTTAAAATGAAGACCAAATTAAGTTATCTTAAATAAGATGTCAAAAGCATTATCTAAGAAAATAATCATCTTAATTTTTAAGGAATTGTAACAGAGTAAAGTACTAATCAGCAATAATTTGTTAGCGTGCAAGCTCGAAAAGGTTTTAAAAAGAAAAGATTAAACATCAATCCAACATGCGATCTGGGTTGCCAGATTTGGCCTCTTTTTTAAATCCTTTAAATCTGAAATTTCACATTCGCACCAGAACGTCTGTATAGTTTTGTTTACTTTACTTAATGACAGTTGTATCGTAGTTACCTAAAGTAACATTTTTTCTTTCAGAATTTCTTATGTGAATTCGAAGTTTCTATTTGAAAGTAGAGGCCAAACTGGCAACCCAGCATGCGATTGTTTTACTCAAATATTCTTATAATCAGAATATGTAACAACTCTTCTTAATGACAAGTTTACTTTAAAAAAATTGTAATATATATTCTTGAATCATAGTTTATGCACATCTCATATCAAGCTACCTTAAAAAAAGTTCCCTAAACGACACAACCAGAAGCATTAGGGTAATTTGCACAAAAGTATCTAAACATTGTGCATACTAATAAGCAATTGTTTAACAGCGTTGGAGCGTCTAAATTTGTTAAAAATGGCTAATTAGGTAAAAGATTTTTTCCAAACTCTCAACAGGTAGCAACTTTTTTCAACTCTTCATTTTATTTTTAATTAGCATACACAGAAAGGAGTTCTTTTTAAGTTTTTTTATTTTTTATTTTAAAAATAATCAAGATTATATTAGTTTCAGAAATATAATGAGTTAGTGAAATGAGGACTTTTAAATGACACGGTTTATGACCGAATGACACAGCCTTAAAAAAAACTTTATTAATTTTATCAGCCTTTTTTTCAAATTTTGCCAAAAGAAACTGAGAGTTTTATCTTTTTTGAAATGTTGCAGAAATAAACATTGAAAATATTTCTTGATGAAATATTGATATAAAATCACTTGTGGGTGCTGAATACATACAAAACTATAATATTTTAGAACAACTGACTAATATCAGCTGCATGAGAAATTTACTAAAAAAATACTAGTAAATAACAGTGGCGTAACCAAGGTGGGTGGTCAAGAGCCAACGTTTTTTCTAACCGAAAAATTTTCTGCATGAATCAAGGAGAAGAATATTTAACAATATTAATTATTTTCGGTACCCACCCTGCTTACACCGTTGAGATATATTATATACGTATATTTTCATTCGAAAAGTGAAAATTACTTATGAAAAATGCAAAGGAAGCTCCATGTTTTTAATTACAAATATGTTAACAGGAAAATGCTTATACGTACATTTACTTATAATAAACATTTTTGTGCCTATCTTTATAAACAAAATAAATTTTTAAATGTTCATCTTAATAAGTCCCATATTAAGTATTAGAAAATGAGATCCAAATTAAGCTACAACAAAAACATGTCTAAATGACACTTTCAAAGATATTATCTTAATTTTGAAGGAGGAATGTCGACACATTAAGCACAAATGAGCAGTAGTTTATCAGCTTTCAAGCTTATAGTATTTGTGAAACAAAGCTAATAAAGTAAAAACGTTTTCGTTTTGCGAATTTTTCGTGAGAAAAAAATCCAATCTCTTTATTTTTAATGTTAATTAGAATGTAAAAAAAAAATTCTTATATTTTCGCAAAAAAAGTCTAAATGAAGAAGTTTCCAAATTGATGTTTATGAATTCACAAATCGTGAACCTAATGTAAGTTTCGAGTGAACATGATCGTTTTATGTGTGAATAGATTCGAAACAATATATTATGTTTTACCGAATTTTTGTAATATTCTTTTTATTTCTTTTATAATTGTGTATGAATCTTAAAGGTTCTTTTAAAATTTCGTAAAAGAAAATTTCTTTAAAGAAATTACAGAAAACATTGCGGTAATACAAAAATATATATATATATAACAGAACTGTTATGCTAAGTCCAATATTTGTGCCATGTATTTCAATTTATTAGGGATGATAGTGTTCCGCGTTTTTACATACCAGTATAATATTAGAGAAAATGTTGTTCTCTAAAATCGCAGCATTTTTCGATTGAGTAAAATAACATTTTCTCTAAGATTATACTGGTGGGAAAAAACGCGGAAAATTCTCGTCCCTAATTTATTCATTTTAATCTATTTATCAAAAAATTATTCTTCAGATAACAATCACTACTTGAAAACTTATTTTTTTTATTATTCAAAAACTGACATTTCTATAAGAAAAATGCATGTACAGTTCCATATTTTTAATTACAAATATATTAATAGCAAACTGATCGTACTTACATTTACCGTAATTTCCTGCGTATAATCCGCGGATCAAACAAATCTTTTTCGACCCAGAAATTTTATTTTGTAATCGACGTCAAATATTTACCACGATGTAAAAAAGTCATATTTAATTAAAAAAAACAAAAAAAAAAAAAAGTTGAATGTAGATATTGCCATTGCAGAATTCAATTTCGCCTCCGATTAGAAAAAAAAAAAAAAAAAGAAAAAAAAAAAGAAAAGAAAAAAAATCGATAGAGGTGTTTACAAGGGCGACCCCGTTTAGAATGCAATGAACTAACTTCATTTTTCTTGTGTTTATCAATATAATAGCAAACAGAACGGTGTGAAATACCCAGTTGATTAGCAATTTCTCTCTGAGACTTTGGAATTGCAGAATAATAAAGAGATATAATTTGACGTGCTACTTCTTCATTGACTAGATTCATCAAAAACGGATTTTTTCTTTAGTTTAAACGCTTTTTTATAGACTCTGAGAAAAAGGACATGCATTTTAACAATAAAACGAGTGGAATCCCGTCGAATTCGACGAATGAAATGTTTAAAAGACCCGATCGATTTGGCTTTAAAAAAAAAAAGCAAAAGTAATTACATTATTGAATCAATATATAATAAATATATTTCCAAACTTAATGTCAAGTTTTCCAGTTACAATTTTGCATGCAAATATTTGCACATCTTCAGTTAAAATTGTAATCTGAGTGCCGGCGAATTTCAGAAATTTTATATGCACTACAGAAAAATAGATTAAAAAAAAAAAAAAAAAAAAAAAAAAAAAAAAAAAAAAAAAAAAACTAATTTAATTTTTACTATGGCATTATTTTCACTAACTGAAGTCATCTGAAAGTAAAATCTCAATCTCAGTGTCCATAACAAAAAGAAATATTGAAATGTAATATCGTTATGAGTAAAAATGCGATGTTTTAAATAGTGACGTCATTTTCTCTTCAAATGTTTTTTAAAAGTTATTGTTATTTGTAATATGAAAAAGGCGTTCGTAATAATATTGTAAATTCATTGTATCTGATTGCTGAATGCCTTCATTTTCCTCATTTGAAATATTTCTTACTTTGCTTTAGACATTAATTTTTATCATAAATTATTTTCTGTTATTTTATTTACATTATTAATATTATTTCTAAGTAAATATATTTTTTTACCTCAATTAGTGCATAATTATATGCAATCATTTTATTGTGGTTAAATTTTACGAAAACAATTAACTTTTTTCTTTTAACTGCGAGGACATGTTCACTGATGAAATAAAGTTTCTGACTTGTGGAAAGTAATAATGGAAAATAAATTTTTATTATCCAGAGAAAAGCTAAACTAAGTTGCCATCATTTTGAAGAAATATCGTAAAAAAGCATTTAAAATTAAAAATAAAATATAAAAATGGAAATAAATTAAAAAACAGCTAAAATGGGCACAACTACAAATAAATAGCTTTCATTTAAAAAAATAATTATCAAAATCGGTTCAGTAAAAAATTCAGGGCTGATGACACGACATTTTTAGCTTGTCTGAAAGAAATAGCATCGGAGGCTAAAAAAAAAAAAAATCTGGGTTGAAAAAGAATTGTTTGATCTGCGGATTATACGCAGGAAATTACAGTACTTATAATAAACATTTTTATGCCTTTTTATATCTTTATAAACAAAGTTTCTTTTTTAAATGTTTATATTAATAAGTCACATATTAAGAACTAGAAAATGAACTCCAAATTGCACTACAATATATATATATATATATATATATATATATATATATATATATATAAAGATACTTCCAAGGACATTATCTTAATTTTGAAGGAAGAATCTCGACACATTAAGTGCTAATGAGCAATAGGTTTATCAGCATTCAGGCTGAGAGTATTTGTCAAACGAAGCTAATTGAGCAAAATCTTTTTTTTTTTTTTTTTTTTTTTTTGTGAATATTTTGTCAGAAAAAATCCATTCTCTTCTTTATACTTTTCATTAGAATGTAAAGGAATTGTTATCTTACATTTTCGCAAAAAGAATTTTCTAAAGAAAGATATTTCTTAATTGATATTTGCACATTTACAAACTGTGAGCCCAATGTAAGTTTCGAGTGTATATGCAAATTCAATACGTGCATAGTTTGGAAACAATACATTTTGTTTTACGGAAATGTCGGTGATAATAAAATTAAATTTTAAAATTAAATTTGCAATCCTATAGGGTATCTAAAAAATTATTTTAAAAATCGCGTAAAAGAAAATTACGTTATTAAAATTACAACAAACATTGCGTTAATAAAAAAAAAGTTCCGTGAACTTAATATGTATCCCATGTATTCCAATTTTTTCATTTCAATCAATTTATCAAAAATTTATTTTTTCAGAATACAAACTCTTCTTGAAATCGGATTTTTTTTTTTTTTTCATTCGAAAAGTGAAAATCCTAAAAGAAAAATTCTAATACCTTTCGTTACATTCAATTAGAAATATGTTAATAGCAAACTGATTATACTTACATTTACTTATAATGAACATTTTTTAAATATGCCTTTTTATATCCTTATAAACAAAATTCCTTTTTTAAAAACACATGTTAATAAGTCGCATATTAACCCCTTCGCGACAGAAGACTTTTACGAAATTTTTAATGTTTTCTCACCGGTTTTTAGAAAACAGAAATGTGTGCCTTATGACGCGTTGTTTCGTTAAATAAGTCAAATTTTACAGCATAATTTTACTGGTAGGAATAAACAAGGATTCTTATGCCTTTTTGCGGCACGTATACGTGTCGCTCGTCCTCGAGGGTTTAAGCACTAGAAAAGGAGCACCAAATTAATCTACAAAGAAAATTGTCTAAATGACACTTCCAAGGACATTATCTTAATTTTAAAGGAAGATTTTCAACAGATTTAGAACTAATGAACAATAGTTTATCAGCATTCTAGTTTAGAATATTTGTGAAAAGAAGCTAGTTAAAAAAGAGCTTTTTTTGAGAATATTTTGTCTGAAAAAAAAATCTCTTTTTTGTATTTTTAATTAAAATGCAAAGAACTTGTGTCTTACATTTTCACAGAAAGAATTGTTTAAATAAAGATGTTTCTAAATTAATACTCATGAAATCACAAATCGTGAGTCCAATGTAAGTTTCGAGTTAATAAGAATGTTTAATGTATACATAGGTTTCGAAACAATACATTATGTTTTATTGAATTTCTGGTGATAATAAAATTAAATTTTAAAACTAAATTTATAAATGGTCATAGATTTTTTAAACTCTTTTATAAATCACATAAAAGAAAATTACTTCAAAGAAATTAAAACAACATTGCGGTAATAAAAAGAATTTTATTAAATTCTAAATAGAAACTTCCATTTCTACACTTGTCCCATGTGATACAATTTCTTCATTTCAATCAATTTATCAAAAATTTATTCTTTAGAATACATTATTAACTTGATATCTGATTTTTTTTTCATTCAAAATATGAAAATTCTACAAGAAAAATGTAAATACCGTCCCATGTTTATAATTACGAATATGTTAATAGCAAACTGATTGTAGTTAATTTAACTTATAATAAACAATATTGTGCCCTTTTATATCTTTATAAACAAAAATTCCTTTTTTAAATGTTTATCTTAATAAGTTGCACATTAAGCACTAGAAAGTGATCTCCAAATTAAGCTACAAGAAAAACTTGTCTAAGTGACATTTCCAAGGACATAATCTTAATTTTGAAGGAAGAATCTCAACATATTAAGTGCTAATGAGCAATAGTTTATCCTCATTCAAGCTTAGAATATTTGTGAAACGAAGCTAATGAAGTAAAAGCTTTTGTCAGTATTTTGTATATTTTGTCAGAAATTTTTTTTATCTCTTTTTGTATTTATAATTAGAATATAAAGGAGTTGTGCGTTACATTTTTGTAAAAAGAATTGTCTAAATGAAGAAGTTTCTAAATTGATGTTTGTTAATTCACAAATCGTGAGCCCAATGTAAGTTTTTCAAGTAAATATAAATGTTTTATATGTATAGGTGCCAACCTGACATAGATTATCCGTAATGAGTGCGTTAATTTGACCCTGGATTAATCAGTTTCGAACCAGAATTTTTTCAAAGAAATGAAGTTAAGTAAGTTCCACCAACAATCCTCCAATTAAACAAATATTCGTGAAATATATTTTCTGGTTTGAAATGACGTTAATCTGGATCAAACTAATCGAGGTATTACGGAAGATTAGTTGAAAGTTGGCAGCTATGTATATTAGGGTGGATCGATTGTCTATGGCGAAAAAAAAATTACCATTCATCAAAATCTACCTATGCGGAAAAGATGTTCTATTGTATGGAGATTAAGGGGAAAATAATAAAAGAAATTAATTTTAAAATTAAATGCTGCCACAAAAGAGTTGAATTTTCGAAAAAATTTGAAAAAAGACCGAATTTTGGTTAGGTTATTTTTCTCAAAAACTAATTATTTTAATAATTTTTAAAATCCAACAATGTGGAAAAGATGTTATATCGTATGAAGGTTAAGTAAAAAACAATAATAAGTAATAAATTTGAAATTTAATACTGCCACAAAAAAGTTGAAAATTCGATAAAATATTGAAAAAATGGAAAAAGATCTAATTTTGGTTAGATTTATATTTAACACAAAATAATCATTTTAATATCAATCAAAACCTACCTTTGCGTAAGAAATATTATATTGCATGGATATTAAGTAAAAATAAGTAAATAAATAAATAAATAAATAAACTAATTTCGAAATTTAATACTGCTGCAAGTGATTTAAAGTTTCGAAAAACTGGCAGTTCCAGTTTTTTCAGTTAGGATTTGTCTGCTTGTGTATTGTGTAGCTTAGTGTACCTTGAATATTACTGTACCATGGCGTTGTTAAAAAAAAATAAATAAAGAGAGAGAGAGAGAGACAGAGAGATGAATTACACACTATTTGGGTCTGGCTTTGATACCGGGTGTCCAGTAAATAACTGACCCATTCTGAACTTAAATAACAAATAAACGGCTTGAGATAATAATGCGCGGTTTGCGGTATTGTTATTAGAAAATCAGTAAATTTTTAAACATGTACTTTGTTAATATAGTTCAAATTTCGGAAAAAAATATCGCGCTGGCGGTAACAGGCTGTTTGAATACAGACTCTAATTTTCATAAATATGAGATTTTCGGCTGAAACTGAATCTAGATGTTGTCGAATCTGAATCTATATGTTGAATCGACTCTCGAATCAGCTTCAGAAATAGGGTACGTTGGTTGGAAAGTGATTTAAAATAATATTTGTGATTGAACCATCTGTATTATATTTCCCCTCCTCAGTCTTGAGACTGAGACATTATTTTAAATATTATTATATTACATTAACAAAGTGCATATTTTAAAATTTATTTATATTCTAATAACAATACAGCAAGCCGCGCATTTTTATCTCAAACAGTTTTTTTGTTATTTACATTCAAAATAGGTCAGTCATTTACTGGACACCCGGTATGTCAGTAAATATGCTCCCTATTGCAAAAAGTTATAAAAGTTATATATTGGTATTTAAAAAATAACCGAAGAAAGGAATCGGTCAACATCTATTTATTTCCTGCCAGTGAGAAAGAGTTGCTAATAAGTTACAAGTGACCTGTAAATGAGATTCAATCTCAATAATTTATCACCGCAGCATTTTAAGAAAAATTAAACTGTTTAACGACAAATATTGTGTTCTTCTTAATTCTTGCAAAACAAAATAAGATATTGAAAACTACTACAACAGTCTTTTGGACCATTTCCGAAAATACTGCCTATTTGTTTTCAGTTCATGAGATTTGAATATGAATATGAAAATATAATGTAAACTAAACCGACGTATTGAGAGCAAACTCACTTTCTGCATCATCAGCTATCATTGAAAAGCTAAAATGCTGCCGAGCTAGGTGTCACATCACCTGTACTGACGAATATTGGCATCAGCCAGAATATTGGACAGTTTGGGCATTTCCGACCAAGCAGGTGCTGCCATCGTGTATGGTGCACTTCAAGATGTGGACATTATCTCACAAAACTATGAATCGTATGCTATTGACAGAAAAAAATCGGCATGACAAAACAAACCAAAGACCACTCCATTGTTTTAGTCATTCTCTTTAGTCATTTGTAAAAGATTATGATCATGGCCATTTTCTTTAAACTTTGATGGGTGTAAAGACAGATTACATCACTAGAAAACAACAGAAGAAAAATCATAATAGAAGTAGACTTGAGCTTGAAAAAAGAACTTGGTTCCGAATACATTGGCCGCATATATGTAAATTCTGGGAGAGTACCAAACAATTTGAAAACACGACGTACATTTTTTTGTCATGTGTGAACAATAATATGCATGTAACAAAGTTGGTTGCGATCGGTTGTGACGGAATATCTGTTAACATAGATGTTAAAGGATGTGTTATTCGAAATATGGAACTGATCTTCAAGCGTCCACTACAATGGTTTTTGTGCTAGTTACACACCAATTTAGGTTCCACCATGTCATCTTTTTGCAGCGTGGATGGAACCGTGGCTGGGAACAAATGTTTCTCTGTTGAAATAGAAAGATTATTCGCAGCATGTTACAAGTTTTTTGTATTTTCATTTATGTCAGTATATGAATTCTAAAAGCGCGCGAGGGAAATCAAACGGTCTGCTATAATTCTAATAATTACATTAAAAAATATATATTTTTTCCATTTACCAGCTTTTTGACCTTTTGCGAAGGATTACTTAGATAATTAAATAGGAAAATGTGTCGAACCTCCACTAACAGACGGATTTAGTAACGACATGATTTCAGAAGCAATACATGATTTCAGAAGCAATAGGTAAATCCATCAATCATTCCAGTGGCAATAACATCTACTATCAATAATATCTATTCACGCAACGCTCATTTTACAAAACTAATAATCAAAAGAGTCACGATAGTATTTCTGCTGTGTATGGACCATACATAAGAGACGGTTTTATAAAAATCGAATTGAATTACAAAATCTCATATCGATTTTCATTAGCGAGCGTCATTATCGCCAATTGCAATGTTGACAATTTTTCTTTATTTAATACTAATGAAGCTGTTAAATAAAAAACTAAAGTTTTTATCTTGTAATCAATTAAATATCCCCTCATTACAATAAATGTTAAAAATTATAAAATTCATACTTTATTTTACAAAAAAAAATGTACCGTAAAAACGTTTAAATACATAAATTTGAGCCACAATGCGGCAGATTTAAATTTTGAAATTAATTTTTTTAATTCTTTTTCTCATACTCAGCATATAATATAACATCTTTTACCCATAGGTAGGTTTGGAATAATTTTTTAAACTGTTATTTTGAATCAAAAATCATCTAGCCAAAATTAGGTCATTTTTCACTTTTTTTTCGAAATTCAACCTCATTGTGGCAGTATTAAAATTTAAAATTATTTTTTTAAATTATTTTTCCCTTAATCTCCATCCAAGAGAACATCTTTTCATCATAGGTAGGTTTTGACACTGTGAAAATTTTTTTTACGATCCACCCTACTGTACATGCATTTAATCATTTGTGACTTTAGAAATCCCATTTAAATAGTACTTACACATTTATTATAAGACATCTTTTTAATCATGTACAAAATCAATAAAAACGCATAGAAACTTTTACATACAGAAAATCTAATATTCATTCTCTCTAAAAACTTATATTTAAATTAAAATAAATCCGCTGCCGAAATGTTGATAAACTCATTTGCATTATTTAATTTGAATCATCATCATTAATTATGAGAGAAACATGATTAACCACAAGAGAAAACAACTTTAATCCAAAAGTTGTTAGTTAATAATAAAATGATTCGCTTACTTCAACAAAGTTAATAAAGTTAATGACACATAATCTATTTTCGGAGCAATTAATTTTAAATTAACTGTGATTTCTTAACTTCTGAAAATGTTAACTAGCTCAGACTGTGATTGCATAAAGTAATGGGAAACACATATTAATTTAGCATCATTAATCTAAGTCACGGCATCTGGAAATCCAGGTTTAACAATAATAGAGATCAATGCTTAAAGATGCATAAAATATATATTAAGTTTCTAATTGAGAAACAACAAATTAGATTATATGTAATTAAGTATAACTAATAAATATTAATTAATTTTGAGGTATTAAAAGTGATTGTTTTAGGAAAATCAGTATTTCTTCTTATCTTATAGAATTTTTAGCGAGATTGGATTGACATTATAGAGTGTTTTGCTAGTAAAACTTTATTTTTTATCTACATACGGGGCTGGAAATCCAGGTTTAAAAATAATAGAGTTCAATGCTTAAATCTGCATAAAATGTATATTAAGTTTCTAATGGAGTAACAACAAATTAGATTATGTCTAAGTAATTATGACTAATAAATATTAACTATCTTTGGGGTCATTAAAAGTAAATGTTTCAGGAAAATCAATCTTGTTGCTTATCTTATATCATTTTAGCGAGATCGGATTGACATTAAAGAATGTTTTGCTAGTAATCCCTTATTTTTATCTACATACGCGGTTGCCACATCCGACTATTTTTATATTCTTTTAGCACCAGTATTTTTCTAATATAAAATTTAAAATATATTTCTATTACAAATGTTTACAAACGCTGTATTAAGAATTTCCATTTTCAGAAAGTTTCTGATAGAATTAAAAAACAGTCGCCAGTGGCACCGTTTTATTTAACCGTTTGTGACTTTACAAATTCCATTCAAATAGTATTTACCAATTTTTTAAAACACATCTTTTTAGCGATGCAAAAAGTAATAAAAGCAATTAGAAAATAATTCGTAATCAAATAACCATGTCTAAAAACTTGTATTTAAATTAAAATAAATCCGATGATGAAATGTTGATAAAGACGTTAACATTATTTAATTTGAAAAATCATCATTAATTAAAAATATGAGAGAAATACGATTAACCACAATTGAAAACAACTTTAATCCAAAAGTTGTTAGTTAATAATAAAATGATTCGCTTACTTCAACAAAGTTAAGAAAATTAGTGACACATAATCTACTTTCGGAGCAATTAATTTTAAATTAACTGTGATTTCTTAACACTAAAACAGCCGGGTATTTTACTAAAGTTTTATGAAAAGTGCTTCGCACCAGAATTTGAATTTTAAACTATTTAACTTATTTAATTGCTCTATTTTTGTGCTACATGCATTTAACATATCTTATGAAAAAAATTCTGGTTCGAATCGACTATTATCATTCTGACAGGGGTCATTTTGACCCCTAATGGCGGTTTTAGTGTTAACTTCTGAAACTGTTAACTAGCTCAGGCTGTGATTGCGTAAGGTAACGGAATACACACGTTAATTTAGCACCATTTATCAAAGTCACGGTATCTGGAAATTAAGGTTTAAAATAATAGAGTTCAATGCATTAAGCTGTATAGAATATATATTAAGTTTCTAATAGAGAAACAACAAAATGGATTATATGTACCGTAATTTCCGGCGTATAATCCGCGGATGAAACATTTCTTTTTCCACCCAGAAATTTGATCTAGTAATTGATGCGAAATATTTACCGAGATTTACAAAGTTAGATTTTATTTTCGAAATTTTCTGGGTCGAAAAATAATTGTTTGATCCGCGGATTATACGCCGGAAATTACGGTATAAATAATCATAACTAATAAATATTAAGTAATTTTGGGGCATTAAAAGTGACTGTTTTGGGAAAATAAATCTTGTAGCCTATCTTAAAGCATTTCAGCGCGATTCGATTGCCATTATAGAGTGTTTTGCTAGTAATCAATTATTGTTATTTATATACGGGCTGCTACAGGCGATTATTCTTATATTCTGATAGCACCAGTATTTTTATAATATAAAATTTCAAATATATTTCTATTGCAAATATTTACAAAACCAGTATCATGAATTTCAATTTTAAGAAAGTGCCATATAGAATTAAAAATCAGTCGTATGTGGCCCCCCTTTACATTAAATCCTATTTGAATAGCAATTACCCATTTATTAAAATGCATCTTTTTAATCAAGTAACAAGTAATAAAAACGTATAGAAAATTATAGATACAGAAAATTTGATAACCATTCTCTTTAAAAACTTATATTTAAATAAAAAAAAATCCGCTGCCAAAATGTTGATAAAGTCATTTATATTATTTAATTTGAAAAATCATCATTAATCAAAAATCTGAGAGAAACACGATTAACCACAAGTGAAAACAACTTTAATCCTAAAGTTGTCAGTTAATAATAAAATAATTCGCTTACTTCAACAAAGTTAAGAAAATTAATGACACATAATCTACTTTCGGAGCAATTAATTTTAAATTAACTCTGATTTCTTAACTTCTGAAAATGTTAACTAGCTCAGACTGTGATTACTTAAAGTAATGAGAAACACATATTAATTTAGCATCATTAATCAAAGTCACAGCATCTGGAAATCAAGGCTTAGAAATAATAGAGTTCAATGCTTAAATCTGCATAAAATATATATTAAATTTCTTAAAGAGAAACAACAAATTAGATTATATGTTAATAATTATAACTAATAAATATTAACTAATTTTGTGGTATTAAAAGTGATTGTATTAGGGAAATCGATCTTGTTGCCTAACTTGTAGCATTTTAGAGTTGTTGGATTAACACTATAGAGTGTTTTTGAAGTTTGCTAGTGAACCTTTATTTTTATGTACTTGCATTTAATCGTTTGTGGCTTTACAAATCCCATTTGCAAAATATTTATTCATATATTAAAATATACCTTTTTAAACATCTAAACAGTAATAAAAACATTTAGAGCATAAAAGAGGTTTCGTACAAGTCCTGTTATATCTAAATATCAATGTAAATATACATATCGTTATAAAGATATAAATGTAGTTTCAATGCAAAAACCTCGCTTTATTTAATTACTTGAGGGGCATATCTCTCTTATATTGAATTCTTAGCGAAAAAATTGAAAAATTTTGTTTTAATATAGGAAAATTCAATATCATCAAACATTTTGCAAAGTTAACAATATAAAATTTCGTTAAAAGTTTTTGGTGAAAATTTCGTTTAATCGCTTTCCTTTTGTGCCTTTACTCAGGGTAATCAGGGTAATTAATGCTAGAATACGGGGGAAGTGTCAATTCACTGGACTAATTGTCGATTCGAACCAAGAAAATCTTCAAGAAATAAGTTACATATCAATTGCAAAGAAATGAGCCAAATAAAAAACTAAATTATTTCAAATTATTTTTCTGGTTTTAAATATATTTTATAAAAGTTGCCTAAAATTACCCGGCGTTCTAGTGTTAACCCGAAAATTTTTCTGATAAAATTCGGACGTTTGGTAAAATTGGACGTATTTTCTTGTGATCTGTGTTTACTGAGTTACTCTTGTGATGTTGCGGCATTCAAGTGTGGTTCATTACCGTATAGTGCTAACTGCTTGTGACTGTTTCCCAAATTTTATGTGTGTTATTAATCTAATGAACTGTGTCAACACATAATAGCTATAATAGAGGTAATCACAGACTTCATTATGTGTTCCAGGAACCCGTTCAATATTTCTGAAAATGTTGTTAGGATCATGAATGTAACTGAAAACCAGACTTGGCGGAGACTTCGTGTTAATTTACAGGCATTACGGACAGTGCTCAACAAGAAGTTGCAGAACTTAACCTATTTTGAATTTAGGTTCCAACAATTCATGTTTGTTTGAAAACAAGTTATAATGAACAGAATCATTATCTTTATTTGATGACTTAAACTTCTTGATAAGATGAAGCAAACCATCGCAATTAAACAAAAATGGTGTGAAATGCAAGTTTTTCATTTTAAGGAATATAATAATTCCGGTTTAACCCCTTTGCGACGAGTGCCTTTTACGAAAGTTTTAATGTTTTGTCACCTGTTTTTAAAAACAGAAATTTGTGCCTTATTAAATTTAGAAAATGCTCCAATTAAATAAGTCAAATTTCCAATAAAATTTTACTGGTGGGTATAAACAAGGATTCTTAAGCCTTTTGGGCATGTATGCATGTCGCATGTTAGTAGGTTAGCCCTTTGTTGGGAAAAACGCTTATATTCTTAAAATACTGAAATGATTCATGGATACCACAATTTATAAAGAACTGTATTTTAAAATAGATAAAACCTTTTCTTCACGTATTTCATATAATTAAAATTTTCATTTCCAAATTCTGGTGTGAGTGTGGCTTTTCGCTATTAAAATTAAGTGAGATATATTTCATCCCACTGTTCTTCAAGGAGTTAAGAGAATATACACTTCACTGACATGAAAACACCCGTTCTTTTAATGTTAACCCTTTGACAATTTTATTCCATACTAGATGACGATTCACAAATTCCGTAAAAAAGATAATCTGAATTCAACCGAGAAATTTTCAGTAGGAAATTTTGCTTTATTGAATGATAGCGAGTTTATTATTAAATAAAGCAAATATTGCTATTTTAAATTTCTGGTATTAACTCTGAATATCTGAATTGGAAAAATGCATTAAATTAGAAGCAGTGATGGTAGCATGTGTGCTACAATGAGCTTTAGATGTTTAAACCTATGGTCAGATTGAGTACATATTTCTCGTCCAAATTTGATTATTTTTAAACTATTTTTTTCATAGGATCACTAAAACATATTTCACGCATGACTATATTTTACTTTTTGGATTTCAGCTACAGATTTTCTTTTAGTAAAGGTACTTTTCATACTCGAAACCAGTTTCGAAAGAATATCTTTATTTAAAAATAAATCTGCATCTACAGGGAAAAAGTACAAAATAGCCGAATTTCAGGTAGACCTCAGCTATATTATGAAAAGAAAAAAGCATTTAAAAATATTCAAAAACAACCTGCCCATATGTTTAACTTCGACAATAGAGTGTTTTCAAGTCATTAAATAATCACTCTTAAGGGGATAAATAATACAAACTTCTCATCCTTAAAAAGTTGGAAAAGCGTGGTAAGATGGGGGGGGGGGGGGGAGGGAGGATCGAAAAAATACGACATGTGATTCCATAATTCAGGTATCACCAAATATTCTTATAGAAGAACATATAACTATTCTTTTTATTTTTATACCGACAAACTAACATTAAACAAATTTAAATATTCTCTTATATAAGTCACAATTTAAGCACCTTAAAATGAAGACCAAATTAAGTTACCTTAAATAAAATGTCAAAAACGTTATCTCATAAAATAATTATCTTAATTTTTAAAGAATTGTTACAAAGTACTAATGAGCAATAATTTGTCAGTGTGGAAGCTCGAAAAGGATTTAAAAAGAAAAGATTAAACATCAATCCAACATGCGATTGCTTTACACGAATATTTTTATAATCAGAATATGTAACAACTCTTCTTAATGACAAGTTTACTTAAAAAAAATTTTAATACATATTCTTGAATCATAGTTTAAGCACATCTTATATCAAGCTACCTTAAAAAAGTTCCCTACACGACACTACTAGAAGCATTAGCGTAATTTGCACAAAAGTATTTAAACATTGTGCATACTAATGAGAAATTGTTCAACAGCATTGGAGCGTCTAAATTTGTTAAAAATGGCTAATTAGGTAAAAGATTTTTTCCAAACTCTGAACAGGTAATAACTTTTTTCAACTCTTCATTTTATTTTTAATTAGCATACACAGAAAGAAGTTCTTTTTAAGTTTTTTTTACTGTTATTTTAAAAATAATCAAGATTATATTAGTTTCAGAAATATAATGGGTTAGTAAAATGAGTACCTTTAAATGACACGGTTTATAAATACAGCCTTAAAAAAATTTTATTAAATTTATCAGCCTTTTTTTTTTCAAATTTTGCCAAAAGAAACTGAAAGTTTTATCTTTTTTGAAATGTTGCAGAAATAAACATTGAAAATATTTCTTGGGGAAATATTGATACAAAATCACTTGTGGGCGCTGAAATATATACAAAACTATAATATTTTAAAACAACTGACTAATATCAGCTGCATGAGAAATTTACTAAAAAAATAATAGTAAATAACAGTAGCGTAACCAAGGTGGGTGGTCAAGAGCTAACGCTTTTTCTAACCAAAAAATTTTCTGCATGAATCAAGGAGAAGAATACTTAACAATATTACTTATTTTTGGTACCCACCCTGGTTACACCGCTGAAATATGCTATATACGTATATTTTCAATCGAAAAGTGAAAATTCCTTATGAAAAATGCAAAGGAAGCTCCATGCTTTTAATTACAAATATGTTAATAAGAAAATGCTTATACGTACATTTACATACTTATAATAAATATTTTTGTGCCTTTCTTTATAAACAAAATTAATTTTTTAAACGTTCATAAGTCCCATATTAAGCATTAGAAAATGAGATCCAAATTAAACTACAAAAAAAAATGTCTAAATGACACATTCAAAGATATTATCTTAATTTTGAAGGAGGAATCTCGACACATTAAGCACAAATGAGCAGTAGTTTATCAGCATTCAAGCTTATAGTATTTGTGAAACAAAGCTAATAAAGTAAAAGCGTTTTCATTTTGCGAATATTTCGTGAGAAAAAAATCCAATCTCTTTATTTTTAATGTTAATTAAAATGTAAAAAAAAAAAAAAAAAAAAAAAAAAAAAAATTACATTTTTGCAAAAAAAGTCTAAATGAAGAAGTTTCCAAATTGATGTTTATGAATTCATTAATCGTGAGCCTAATGTATGTTTCGAGTGAACATGATCGTTTTATGTGTGAATAGATTCGAAACAATATATTTTGTGATATTCTTTATATTTCATTTATATCTGATGTGTATGAATCTTAAAGGTTCTTTTAAAATTTTGTAAAAGAAAATTTCTTTAAAGAAATTACAGAAAACATTGCGGTAATACAAAAAAAAATATATATACATAACAGAACTGTTATGCTAACTCCAATATTTGTGCCATGTATTTCAATTTATTCATTTTAATCTATTTATCAAAAAATTATTCTTCAGATTACAATCTCTACTTGAAAACTTATTTTTTTTATTATTCAAAAACTGACATTTCTATAAGAAAAATGCATGTACAGTTCCATATTTTTAATTACAGATATATTAATAGCAAACTGATCGTACCTACATTTACCGTAATTTCCTGCGTATAATCCGCGAATCAAACAAATCTTTTTCGACCCTGAAATTTTATTTTGTAATCGACGTCAAATATTTAAAACGATGTAAAAAAAAAGTCACATTTAATAATAATAATAAAAAAAAAAAAAATCTGGGTCGAAAAAGAATTGTTTGATCCGCAGATTATACGCAGGAAATTACGGTACTCAGAATAAACATTTTTATGCAGAGTTCGCACACTCCTTATATTTTGTAAGGTCTCTGGCCCCACTATTAAAGATAAGAAAATTTATATTTAATTTTTAAGAAACAAAATCCGCAAACACACCCTCGATTCTCAATTTTCGCATTATTTTTCTACAGTGAAATGCATTGAAAATACTGTAAAAATTTAGTGGTAGAGTTGTGCGAACTCTGTTATATTTTTTTATATCTTTATAAACAAAGTTTCTTTTTCAAATGTTTATATTAATAAGTCACATATTAAGAACTAGAAAATGAACTCCAAATTTCACTACAAAAAAAAAAATTATCTAAAGACACTTCCAACGACATTATCTTAATTTTGAAGGAAGAATCTCGACACATTAAGTACTAATGAGCAGGGCCTGATTACTAACGGGGCACTCTCCCACCAGGAAAAAGAAATAAAGAATTTTTCCTTATTCATGACAGTAATCTTGTATGAAAAGGGCGTTTAAAGAAGACGAAAATTTCTATAAATTTTTTCTGGTGAGCGAGTGCCCCGTTAGTAATCAGGCTCTGCTAATGAGCAATAGTTTATCAGCATTCAGGCTGAGAGTATCTGTCAAATGAAGCTAAATGAGCAAAAGCTTATTTTTGTGAATATTTTGTCAGAAAAAAATCCATCCTCTTCTTTGTACTTTTAATTAGAATGTAAAGGAATTGTTGTCTTACATTTTCGCAAAAAGAATTTTCTAAAGAAAGATATTTCCTTAATTGATATTTGCAAATTTACCAACTGTGAGCCCGATTTAAGTTTCGAGTGTATATGAAAATTCAATACGTGCATAGTTTCGAAACGATACATTTTGTTTTACGGAAATTTCGGTGATAATAAAATTAAGTTTTAAAATTAAATTTGAAATCCTATAGGATATCTAAAAAATTATTTTAAAAATCACGTAAAAGAAAATTACTTTATTAAAATTACAACAAACATTGCGTTAATAAAAAAAAAGTTCCATGAACTTTAATATGTGTCCCATGTATTCCAATTTATTCATTTCAATTAATTTATCAAAAATATATTTTTTCAGAATACAAACTCTCCTTGAAATCGGAATTTTTTTTTCATTCAAAAAGCGAAAATTCTAAAAAAAAAAAAAAAAAAAAAAAAAATGCTAATACCTTTCGTTATTTTCAATTAGAAATATGTTAATAGCAAACTGATTATACTTACATTTACTTATAATGAACATTTTTTAAATATGCCTTTTTATATCCTTATAAACAAAATTCCTTTTTTAAAAATTGATATTAATAAGTCACATATTAACCCCTTCGCAAGGGAAGCCTTTAACGAGTTTTTTAATGTTTTGTCACCGGTTTTTAAAAAACAAAAATTTGTGCCTTATGACGCATCGTTTCGTTAAATAAGTCAAATTTTACAGCATAATTTTACTGGTAGGAATAAACAAGGATTCTTAAGCCTTTTTTGCGGCACGTATACGTGTCGCTCGTCCTCGAGGGTTTAAGCACTAGAAAATGAGCACCAAGCTACAAAGAAAATTGTCTAAATGACACTTCCAAGGACATTATCTTAATTTTAAAGAAAGATTCTCAACAGACTTAGAGCTAATGAACAATAGTTTATCAGCATTCCAGTTTAGAGTATTTGTGAAACGAAGCTAGTTAAACGAGAGCTTTTTTGAGAATATTTTGTCTGAGAAAAAATCTTTTTTTAATTTTTAATTAGAAAGCAAAGAACTTGTGTCTTACATTTTCGCAGAAAGAATTGTTTAAATAAAGGTGTTTCTAAATTAATATTCGTGAAATCACAAATCGTGAGTCTAATGTAAGTTTCGAGTGAATAGGAATGTTTAATGTATGTATAGTTTCGAAAAAATACGTTATGTTTTATTGAATTTCTGGTGATAATAAAATTAAATTTTAAAACTAAATTTATAAATGTTCATAGATTTTTTAAATTCTTTTATTTTTTATATCCTATTATAATACTTTTATTCACATAAAAGAAAATTACTTCAAAGAAATTAAAATATCATTGCAGTAATAAAAAGAATTTTATTAAAATTCTAATTAAAAACTTCCATTTCTACACTTGTCCCATGTGATACAATTTCTTCATTTCAATCAATTTATCAAAATTTTATTCTTTAGAATACATTATTTACTTGATATCTAATTTTTTTTTTCATTAAAAATATGAAAGTTCTACAAGAAAAATGTAAATACCGTCCCATGTTTATAATTACAAATATGTTAATAGCAAACTGATTGTAGTTACATTAACTTATAATAAACAATATTGTGCCTTTTTATATCTTTATGAACAACATTCCTTTTTTAAATGTTTATCTTAATAAGTTGCACATTAAGCACTAGAAAGTGATCTCCAAATTAAGCTACAAGAAAAACGTGTCTAAGTGATATTTCCAAGGACATAATCTTAATTTTGAAGGAATAATCTCATAATATTAAGTGCTAATGAGCAATAGTTTATCCTCATTCAAGCTTAGAATATTTGTGAAACGAAGCTAATTAAGTAAAAGCTTTTTTGCGCATATTTTGTCAGAATTTTATTTAATCTCTTTTTGTACTTATATTTAAAATATAAAGGATTTGTGCTTTACATTTTTGTAAAAAGAATCGTCTAAATGAAGAAGTTTCTAAATTGATGTTTGTTAACCCTTTCCGGCGCAGACAAATTCTGTTCGTAAAATGAGAAATTGTTGACTGACACCGGAATTTACAAACGGATTTTTAAGAAAGCAAGAATTTTCTGTTATTTAAGCTGTCATTGTATAAGTAAAATTTTACTAAAATAATATTGGTGCCGTTTGTAGGTTTAGAATTAAAATTAGGTGTTGCCGGAGCGGTAACACTGCGCCGGGAAGGGTTAATTCACAAATCGTCAGCCCAACGTAAGTTTTTCAAGTAAATATGAATGTTTTATATGTGAATTGATAAAAATACAACGCAGTAACAATACGTTATGTGTTACCAGAATTCTGATGATAATAAAATTAAATTTTAAAATTAAATTTATAATTGCGCACAATATTTTAAAGAGTCTATTTAAAATCGCGTCAAAGAAAATTGCTTTATGGAAATTACAACAAACGAAATCTGTTTTTTGTTTTATCTTAATTCAAAAATGGTATTTCATTCCAAATTTATAATTACAAATATCTTAATAGCTACCTTATTATACTTGCATTTACTTATAATAAACATGTTTTAAATGTTCCTTTTTATCCTTATAATAATACTTCTTGTTTAAAATGTAGGGGAGAGTGGGGATACTTGAGCCACCCCTATTATCTCTACAGTTGGTCCATTTTTCTTTCTAAAACTGGCAACATGGTAACATATTTATAGTTCTGAACATGTAAAAAAGAAATCACATACCTTGGTACCATTTTGAAAGTATGATGATTAACCCTTTGAGCTCTGCTGGTAGAATTTTCTACCACATAATTTTAATTCTGAAATGTCACAACGACACCAGTAAATTCGACCAAATTTATTTGAAAAAGGTTTAATGCATTTTTTCGCGTATATTGTAAATGGGTTTTTTTCTTTGCAAAATAGTGGTGCGAATGTGACATCTGGTTCAAGTATCCCCTCCATGGGGATACTTGAGCCACGATGTAAAAGAAAAAGTAAAAATTTATTAGACATAGAAAAATAGTTCAAAATTAATTCAAAGGGGTTTTCAATTGAATAAAAAATATCAAAATTTCATTTTTAATATTTTATTTTGTTCTAAGAAATTATAAAAAATTTTTAAAAAATAAAATTTAAAAAATGGCTCAAGTATCCCTATTTTCCCCTACATCTAAACAATCCATATACTAAGCACTAGTAAATGAACTCCAAATTAAGCTGCAGGAAAAACTTATCGAAATGACACTTCCAAGGACATAATCTTAATTTTGAAGGAAGGATCTGAACATATTAAGAACTAATGAGCAATAATTCATCAGCATTCAAGCTTGGATTATTTGTGAAACGAGGCTAATTAAGTAAAACCTCTTTTTGTGAATATTCTGGCATAAAAAATCACAATTTCTTTTTTGTACTTTTAATTAGAATGTAAAGTAGTATGTCTTACATTTTCTCGGAAAAAACTTCTAAATTAGGAAGTTTCTAAATAAATGTTTGTGCATTCAAAAAGCATGAGCTAATGTAATTTACTACTGAATATGAATATTTTATGCATAAATAGCTTCGAAACAATGCATTATTTTCTAGCGATTTATTGGTTTTCATATCATTATAGTGTAAAAGATGCTTTTAAAATTATACAAAACCATCTTTGTGCATTTAAAATAGTGTTTTGTTTAACCAATTTTTTGAATAAAAGTTTTGATAGAACTTCTATTTTGCACTAAGACTGAACTTTAAAACTTAATTTACAATTCTATATGATACCTAAAAAAATCTTTTAAAAATCGCGTAAAAGAAAATTACTTTAAAACAATTACAGCAAACATTGCCGTAATAAAATTAAAACCACAAAAATATTATGTTAGATTCAATACTTGTCCCATGCGTTCTAATTTATTCATTTTAACCAACATTTCAATTTAAAAAAATCGGAATATAATCTCTACTTGAAACTTGATTTTTTTTTTTAATTCAGAAAGTGAAAATTCTATTCAAAAAAGTTAAATACCGTTTCAAATTTTTAATAGCTAATATTAATAGCAATATAATATTATAGCAAGCTAATATAATAATAATTTTAATAGCAGATACGTTAATAGCTAACTGATTACACTTACTTTTACTTATAATAAACATTTTGATAAATGTGCCTTTTTTATATCCTTTTAAACACAATTACATTTTCAAATGTACATCTAAATAAGTCATATATTAAGCACTAGAAAATGAGCTCCAAATTAAGCAACAAGGAAAAATTGTCAAACACTTTCAAGGACATTATCTTAATTTTGATGGGAGATACTCAAAATATTAAGTTCTAATGAGCAATAATTTATCAGTGTTAAAGATTAGAATATTTGTAAAACGAATCTAACTAATTAAAAGATATTTTTGCAATTATTTTCTTGAGAAAAAAAATCCGATCTGTTTTTGGTACTTTTAATTAAATTGTAAAGGAGTCGTGTCTTACATTTTCGTAAAAATAATTAGCTAAATCATTGGTTCCCAACTTTATCTGAACAAACACCCCCTTTAGAAGAGAAAAAAAAGCCAACGCCCCCCCCCCCCCTCCATCTTCCACAATAGTTAATTATACAAAATGTTAAAATATTGCGGCATATTATCTATATTTTATCTGTCTATCTACTAAGAATCATAGTGGAAGTTAATCAAAACGACCATCAAAAGTAGTAAAAATTTGTTTATTAAAACTTGAAAAATAAACAATAAACCAGTAAGATTTTTTTTTTTAAAGGAAATCGTTCAGACTGGTAGGGTTTTGGCAGTTCGTTCATGTTAAATTCCAATTTCTTATTGTCAGGTTCAAAGATGTCTATTACTCTTCTAAGACAGTAAATTAGCTACTCCAGGAATCCACTCTAAGCCATTCTCATGAAAGTAAAGAAATTAAAATTTCATGTACTATCGTTCAGAATCTAGTTTACAGATTTGTATTGGCTTTTGAAGTTAGAACTCTTGGTACTCATTTCTGAATTTTACTTTTAGTTCTCATTTGGTGTGAGTTCAACGATTTCCTCCTCCAAATATGATCTGTATCTGTATTTGCGAAGGATCTAAAAATAAACTTGGTATATTCATGTATTAATATCAAAGTCAATCACTAACAGAATCTGAAGTTTGGTGAAAATGTATGCAACACTTATTGAGATAAGGCTGTTGCGGAAATCGTAAAAAAAGCTGCATAGTAGTGCCACCAAAAACAAATCAGCATCAATTTATATCAAGAACAATTTGAATATAATTTTTTATTGGATTCCGAGCTTTAGTTGTTGAGATAGAATGCTCACAAATTTTATGTCACATACAGACAGTGAGAATCAGAGACTCACATACCAACTGACAGACATTTTGTAAAAGCATGTTTTTTGGAATTTCTGACCCCTCAAAAACCGGTATTCGAAAATTTCCACGAATCCAAACTTTCTTTTAGTAAAGATAGAAGAAAGTAAAAATAGGACATATCTTTGTATTTTCTATCAACACACATTTATGCTAATGCTCTTGAAGTTTAAAAAGCTCCATGGCTTCATTTATTTATTTATTTATTTATTTATTTATTTATTTATTTATTTATTGGCAAATTAAGTACATAGATAACGATTGGTTTGTATGAGCGGGCCTAGATCCATCATTCAAATGCTCGATACTGTACTGCCGGCATTTCTTCAATTAAGATCTTTTGAAACTTACATTTTTTCCCGAATTAAGTTTAAATGAATTTACTTTTGAACAAATTTATAGATATAATGATTTTCATCACTTTCGCTAAGAATAAACAAATTTCTTGAACTGGTTCAAATCAGAGGTTCCTTTAAAAATCTCTGTTTAGGCATATGTCGCCATACTTCAGAATTTTTCGAAATACCAAGTTAATTAAAAAATAATAATCTCTAAAACTTTTAGCCAGCCAATTATCGCGAATTTTCTATTCCACAATTTTTAAATTCATAATATTTTTTTACTATGAGTCACAGCAATTTATCGCGTTCCACAGGAATATTTTGACATTCATGAAAGAATTGCATGCAGCTACGATATTTTTAGCCTGATATAATAAAATTTCGTATTTCGTGATTTTAGCCTTTCTACTTGTTCCACGGCGATTTTTTGACATTAGTAAAATAAATTCAAACCCCTTCCCCCTCAGATCTATGTTCGTCTTTATAGATTTCCATTTAAAAGTGCAGTTAAAGTTTTTGTCACGAAGTACTAGAAAATAAAATCAAAATTAAGCTCCAAGAAAAATATTATCTAAATGACACATACAAGGATATTATCTTAATTTTGAAGAAAGTATCTCAACAGTTTACGTTCTAATGAGAAAGAGTTTATCAAGCTTAGAGTATATGTGAAACGAAGCTAATTAAATAAAAGCTTTTTTTAACCAAATTTCGGCACAAAAAATAACAATCTGCTTTTGTACTTTTAATTAGAATGCAAAGGAATCATGTCAATCATTTTCGTAAAATGAAATGCCAAATGAAGAATTTTCTAAATTATTGTTTTTGAATTTACAAATTGTGAGCTCAATGAAAGTTTATCGAATGAATATGGATGTTTTATGCGTGAATAGTTTTGAAACAATACATTATATTTTAACGAATTTCTGGTGACAGTGAAATTAAATTTACAACTGTGTATGATATCTTAAAATATTCTTTTAAAAATCGTGAGAAGAAAATTACTTTAAAGCAGGGCTCGAAATTACCACTCGCCAGCTCGCCATTGGCGAAAACATTTTTACCATTGGCGAGTAAGTTTCGTCTTTTAAGGGTGTATTCCAATCCAAACTGCTTATTTCCTGATTTATTTTTAAATTCCCTTTAGCTGTTAAACGCACCAAACTGGCGAACTCTCTTATTTAGAAACTACTCAAGGTACCGTGTTTGTCGATTTTTTAGTAAATGCAGAAAATATTGCAAAAAAAGGCTGTCAAAAACGGCGTTTTTAAACGAATCTTCAAAGAGCGAGATCTGTGGAACGAAAAAAAAAGGCTCATACTGAGAAAATATTTGTTCATAAATCAAAATTTAATCAATCGAGCGAAAAAGGAAATCACATGGCACCTTATACGTCTCTTCAAAAATCACCTTAGCAAGTTTCATGTCTGTACCTTTAAAAATGAGTGCGAAAATGTATCGGGAAATTTCGAGCTTTGAGAATGAAAAAGTATTTTTTTCAAATACACCCTTAAAATGTTGTGCTTGAAATCAAACTATGCACAGCGATACACGGAAGTATTTCAAAATGAAGCGATGGTATTTATTTTCCAAAAGAAGTAAAAATGCTCCGTCGCTTATTTCTTCCTCTTTTCTTCATCGTTCAGATCCTTCTAAAAATCGTCAATTTAAATTAGTCATAAATATTTCATTTTCTGTGCAGGTGTGGGGGCTGACGTTGTTGTCTGAATGAATGTAAAATAGTGACGAGTAAAAATTTTAGTCTGGCGAGAACCTTTTTAGCTGAAATTTCATGCCCTGCTTTAAAGTAATTACAGCAAACTTGGCGTTAACACAAAAACTAAAAATATTACGTTAACATTATCACTTTCCGATGAGGTGCCCCTAAACAAAGGGACACCTAATTTTAATTTTACTAACACCAAGAATATTTAATTAAAATTTTTCTATTATAACATACTTCATATGTTATAACGTATTATAGATACTATTATAACGTACGTTTTTTTTTCTAATAAATGTGTTTATTAATTCTGTTATAAATTAATTATAATAACAGATTTAGTACGCACCGGAAAGGGTTATTACTTGTCCCATGTGCTAAAATTTATTCATTTCAATCAATATATCAAAAAATTATTCATTAGAATACAATTATTAAATAACACTTCCAACGCTATTATCTATATTTTAAACAAATAATATGAACATTTTAAGTATTAATGAGCAATAGAGTAAGTTTTAAGTATTCAAGCATAGAGTACTTATTAAGTAAAACCAGTTTTTGTGAATATTTTTGCATAAAAATCCCAATCTCTTTTTTATTCTTTTAACCAATTAACTGGTTATTATTTTATGTGCAATAAATTTAAAAAATGAGTTTATATCACTTTTTTAAGCTAAAATATTCATAATAGTTATTCTAAACATTTCTGCCTTTGAATAGTATGCAATTCCATTTAAAAAAAATAGTGGTGTCAAAAATTTCAAAATGATGAATTAAGCAAATTCGCATTGCCCGAACTTCGTACGGCAAATCAGTTAACCCTTTAACGTTCATTGGTTTCGCCACGAAACCAAAAAATTTTAATACCGATATGCAACACTGGCACCAGTATTTTTATCTAAAAATGTCCCTTTTATTATGTATGTGAAAAATCACGTTTTCTTATTTAGAAATATATTTGTTCTTAATTATCGGTGTCATTCATTTATTTCGACATCTTAGCAATGAAAATGCTCTGATCGTTAAAGAGTTAAGTGGTTAAAATGAATGTAAAGGAACTGTCTGTTACATTTTCGCTGAAAGAATTGTCTAAATTAAAAAAAAGTTTCTAAATTATTGATGTCTATCAATTCACAAATCGGGAGCTCAATGCATAGCTGCCAACTTTCAACTAATCTTTCCGTAATACCTGGTTTAGATTGATCCAGGTTAACGTCATTTCAAAACGGAAAATATATTTCATGTATCTTTATTTAATTAATTTCAAGATTGTTAGTGGAACATACTTAATTAAATTTCTTTCAAAAATTTTTGGTTCGAAACTCATTAAACCAGGGTCAAATTAACGCAAGTATTACGGATAAACTTTATCAGGTTGGCACCTATGTCAATGTAAGTTTCGAGTGAATGTAAATGTTCCACGCGTGACAAGTTTCAAAATATTAATTATTATGTTTTTCTGAATTTCTGGTGAAAGTAAAATTAAATTTTAAATTAAATTTACAATTGTGCATGATATCTTAAAAATTCTTATTAAAAATCGCATGTTTAAAAAAATACAACAAATATTTTGATAATAAAAAAAATAAATAAAAATAAAAATAAATAAATAAATCACAAATACTTTTTGTTAACTTCAAGATTTGTTCATATGTTCCAATTTATTCATTTACATCAATTTACCAAAACGTTATTCGTCAGAATACGTCAGAATCTCTACTAAAAATGGGGATTTTTTTTACAGACATTTATATTCAAAAAGTGAAATTTCTACAAGAAAAATGCAAATACCGTTATATATTTTCAAATACAAATATATTAATAGAAATTGACTATACTTACATTTACTTATAATAAAGATTTTTTAAATGTGCCTTATATCCTTATAAGCACAATTAATTTTTTTTTAAATGTACATGTAAATAAGTCATATAATAAACACTAGAAAATAAGCTCTAAATTAATCTACTAGAAAAACTTTTCTAAATTACACTTCCAAGGACATTATCTTAATTTTGGAGGAAGAATCTCCACGTATTAAGCACTAACGAACAATAGTTTATCAGCATTCAAGCTTAGAGTATTTGTGAAATGAAGCTAATTAAACAAAGGGGTTTTTTACGAATATTTTGGCATAAAAAAATCACAATCTCTTTTTCTTACTTTTAATTAGAATGCAAAGAAGTATGTCTTGCACTTTCTGAGAAAAAAATCTGCAAATTAGGAAGTTTCTAAATTGATGTTTTTGAATTTAAGAAGCATAGGCTAATCTAAGTTGCAACTGAATATAAATGTTGTATACGTGAATTGTTTCGAAACAATACATAATTTTTTAATAAATTATTTGTTTTCATATAATTATAGCAAAAACTATGCTTTTAAAATTGAGCAAAAATATCATAGTATAAGAGAAATAGGGTTTTTTATTTAAACAATTTTGTGCACAATAATTTTGGCAGAGCTTCGTTTTCGAACTAGAAACGAGTCCCCAAAGAAGAAAATCATTTTACCATGTATTATTTCCCTTTCTATGGGAAATCCAATATTTTTTATGTTGATAAACTGGTATACTTTCTCTAATGCATTTTATAATTCAAAGTTTTATGAATACATATTCAAAAATTATACTTTATGCGGGTAAAATGGGCTTTTATAATAAGAGCTGACGGCCATCGCCGAAAATTTTAAAAGGGCATATTTTTGGCACTAGAAGTGAAGTTCTGATCATTCCCATAAAAACAGGTTGTTATACAATGTTTCTTTTTTATTATTTTATAAGAAGGGCAAAATGAGGCATTTTAACTCTAGAGATAGCATTCAAATATTTTTTTAATTAAACTTAATAGGCTTTTGTTTGTTATGCATTTTTTAAAACTCTGAATCAGAAATAATTCTCCGAATGTCGATACGGTCATTTATAATATTATGCTAACAAGGAAGGTCTCCATACCGGCATATGTCGAAAAATCTAAAAAAAATTACAAAATGTTCTTCTCTTGTGGATATATACGTTTATAAAAAAAATTTCGGCGTCACTTCCATTCAGTAACCGTAAAAAAATAAAGAAAATTTCATTATTTGGCGATTTATCGCCGGTTGGCGATGGAATGTAATTTCGAAAAATACTTTATGTCAAATGCACTCCAAGAAAAAAAAAGTTTCATGTTGAACTTGTTTTGATAAATTTAATTCAAATAGCTTTAGTTTTGTACGTTTTAGTTTGTTTTAAGTATAATTTTGTTATATCGATATTTATATGTATTTATATTCTAATTTAAATAGCAAAATTTGAGATTTAAAACAAAATTCATAATTTACATTAATTAAATTTGTTTGAAGCTCAAAGTCCAGTTGAGAATTGTCGATTGGATTTTGTTGCTATGGAAACATGTGGCTTTTATTTTTTGAATACGCTAGAATATATGAAAATAATTTTTCTCAATACGATTTTTTTATACATATATGAAAACATTTTTCCCAGTGATTAATTAAATAACTATTTAAACAAGTAGTATATACATGTAATACAATATGTATATGTATGTATATATTAGTCTCTCATTGTTTATGTTTAAATTCATTAAATACTATTTACACGCTTTCTAAAAATCGAACAGTTTGGAGTTGCATTATAATCGTTTGCTTTTGGCGAGGAAAAGGGCTGCTCGCCAAATCGAGTGGCTCTTTCGTCTTTTCACGCCAAATATTCGAAAATATTTTATTTTTTTACACATTTTCTTCTGTGATTCCGCCGCTAATTTTGACTGATCCTTTATTACATACATAAGTACTTCAATTAGTATTTTCTTCATAAAATTCTGAGTATGCCTAGTATGGAGACCTTCCTTGTAAGTCTTATTAATACAGCGTTGAAAACTATTATTTATTAACGAGCACAACTTGTTACATTTATTTTTAATTCTAAACCTGTTTTTTATACCATAACAACAATCTCAAATGTATTTAATGTTCTTAAAATAGGGCTGCCACAGACGAAATTGTTTTTTTGTTTCTATCTCGGCCAGCTTTTTAAAACAAGTTATCTCACATACAGACTTGCCAAGTCTCCGGATTTCTTATTATTTTACAGAAAATGTTGTTATTTTAACCCCTTTGCGACGGGAGCCTTTTACAAAATTTTTAATGTTTTGTCACCGGTTTTTAAAAACAGAAATTTAGACTTATTAAACCGAGAAAATGCTCCGATTGAATACGGCAAATTTTGCTGTAAAAATTTAATGGTGGGAACAAACAATGATTTTTATGCCTTTTCGCGGCGCGTATACATGTCGCTCGTCCCGAAGGGGTTAAATCGGATAAATCTTCAAATAAAATAAAATATTTTCTGTATTAAAATACCGGTGTCTAAAAAGTCGAAGACTTGGCAACACTGCACACAGTCTGTGATCACATTTCCACGAGATCATACTTAAATAATTATTTGCCTAAAATAACAGTGCGAATAGAATATGAAATTTGTAGCAGTGGCAGACCTATTAAAATAGCAGTAATCAAAATCAGTGCCATCTGATATTTTTTCCAGATTATTAGAGTTCTTAAAATCTGTGTAGTCAAAATTTTGTATTCATAAAATCATTCGTGACTTAACCCCTCAGCTGGTTTGCCCAAACGGCGTTCGGGTAAGACAAATTCGCTTATTGCATTATTTAAAGCTTTTTGACACCACTATTACTTTTAAGAAAATTTTCATACTATTGAAAGATGGAAATGGTTAGACTAAATTTTAGGAATATTTATTTATATAATAGTGGTGTGAATCCGTTATTTTCATTTATTGAACGGTAAAGAATTAACCAGTTAAGGGGTTAAACGAGATTAACTTTGTAACGAACGATCGAACCAGCTTGCTGTTGGCGTCAATCTATTAACCCTTTGACCTCTGATGGTTGAATTTTCAACCACTTACTTTTAATTCTGAAATGTGACAGTGGCACCTAAATATTCAACCAAATTTATTTTAAAAATGATTAATGCATGTTTTCGTGTATATCGTAAACCGAATTTTTTCTTTGAAAGATACTAGTGACAATATGAAATTTGGGATTTTGAATAAATATACCCATTACAGCTCAAAGGGTTAAGACCTTAAAAATACTAAATAAACCACAACTTACTTCTTATAACTAAAAAAAAGAAATTCTGCCATCTTATTGACCGAGTTGAACTGAGCTTCGAAAACACAATAAAACAACTTTTTTTATGGAGGATGGTGGCGAGGTGGTCATCAAATCAAAAATGACCATCGGTAGTTAATGTAAAAAGCTATTTTACATACACAAAATTTTAGAATTTAGATACATAAAATTTGCAATAACTTTCTAAAAAAGCATCGTGTCGACTTGCATATTGTGCCAGACGATGCATGATTTAAAAATACCTAATAAAGGTCACCCCGCTTGACCTATTTTTAAAAAAAGTTGAATTCTTTCTCTTGTTAAAATGTTTTTCCTCTTCCTGAGATCAAATTATTAGGATGAGCGAAGCGAATCCTCTACTAGTCCACTCAAATTACAATTTGTCGTACGCTTTACAAAAAAACTATTCAATATTTTAACTTCAAATTAAACACAAAAATAAATTATGATCTGTAGATTTGCAGAATATAATTTTTTTTACAGTAAAACGTTAAAAAAAATATTATTTTAATTAATTTATTTTACATGCATTTCCAGTACGGAAGCATTTTAGCAAATAAATAAAAAATGAAACGCGTATATTTTCAGAAAAAAAAGTTTAAATCATGGAGTAAATAATTATAGATAGAATCAGGATTAATTTATTAAATAAAACATGTTTTCATTATCCCGCAAAATCGTTTGCACAGATGACACTTAAACATTTTAAAAGAATTGTATTATGGATTTTTTTTTTTTTTTTTTTTTTTTTTTTTGTAAACTGGCAACAAAATAATTGTAAACAAATAAAATTAATTCTTAAATTTGTTATATAAATGAAAAATTAAAAGATCTGCGTGAAGTTGTTGGTTCAAGCTCTTTATAAATATTTTTGCGAAGGTCGTATTGTGGCTAAATAATATCGACTCATTAATCAGAAGGATTTTATAGAAAAATAAGACTTTAATAAGTTCGCAAACACAACAATAATTATTCGTGAAAACGTCACTGCGAGAATGAGAGAGCGCTTCGTTAAAAGGTAATTCCATTAATTGAGTTGCCATTCGCAGAAAGTAAACAGTTCTCCCACGCGGAGAGAATTACAGCAATTCTCATACGCTAACATGTGTAAAAATGAAGAAATTAAAATAAAATGTTTTACAGTTGAAAATTCATAGTATCAACGAAAGCAGATTTCAAATATTTTTTCCAGAAAATAGGATTTTGAAGAAGTAACTTTCTTCAAGCTTTCTTCAAATATATTATTCTAAAATAGCTATCAAAGATTATCGGATGTTGATTACAAAGATTGGAAACATGCATATTTCAAACAATTAAAAAACACCAGTGGCTACTTGAAATTGTAAAAACATCTTTAAAAGAGCTTTTAGTTGAAAATTAAAAAAAAAAATTTGTAAAAGTTTGCTTCGAAAATATCTTATGCCAGTTTTACATCATAAGTAAAAAATTAAAATGCGCCAAAACATAAAATAACGTTTTTGTTTAATAAAGATGCAAAAATAATAATAAAAAAAAAATATTGTTACTTTCAAACATCTGTTTTATAAAATAATGCTTCGCGAATCCAAACAAAGCATGGCTTTTGCTAGTATTATTTACTCCCCAACCCCCAAATAAATAAATTAAGTAAAACGACACTATTTTTAGTTGCTCATCCGATTTTCATTTCTGGTTCCAGAATGAAATTATCCCCCAAACATTCGTGAATGGCTATAAGTTGTATTTGACTCAGTGTTTAGCCTATTTTATTAGGCCCCACCAGTGGCCGAGAGGTTCTAACCTCAAACAGGTAGACGGTAGGTGCTGAATTCGAACCCAATCGCGACCGTCGGCCTAACCGTTCGGAGTTTCCCGTGGTTTTCTTCGAACCTTGCGTAAATACGGGTTAGGTTCCCTTAGAAAGACCCCCACGGAGGGCACCCTACCCCTTAGGGCCTATATCCCACAGAGTAGATAATTGGCCGACATACATACAAACAAACAAACAAACAAACCTATTCTATTAGACTGGAATGCAGCAGCATAAACATTCGCCTCATCAAGTTCATGGATGAAATTCTAGGATCAGTCAAAATTCGATTAGCATATTAAAACGCAACCAATCTCCCAAGTCATATCTTTGAGGAAAGCACATGAAAACTCGATTTTAGCGTAGCTTTACCATTGCGTTTAACTGCTCCCACTCCACCATGTTTTCATACGTTTTGGGTGAAGGAAAACACACTGATAAGCTTATCAGTCAACCACTAAAATATGGTTTTTTGATGTTTTCTACCAACATATGATTTGACAGAACCGATTGCTTTTAACCTTCCTAACCTGTTCAAATTTTACTCGATCTTCATAAAAACATTTCACACCAGAATTGTTATTTAAAACATTTTAATGTATTTAATTCGCTTATTAATCTGAATCTATTATTTAACTTTCTTTATGAAAAAAGTTCTGGTTCGAATCGTATAAAACAAATTATAGTTATGGGTCGATTAGACCCATTCAGGGTAGGAAGGTTAACCACTTAATCGTAGCGTCCGAGACATTCACGGGTTGCAAGTTCCACGGCTTTTATTCAAAATTGTTTGATTGCCGCCAGTTTTATAAAATAGTACAATTGGTTTTACTCTGGTATCAATTTATTTGTCATTAAATAGATGAATAATTTTTTTTTCAAAAAAGTGGTGGGAATAACGAATTTGAATTTTTAAACCGTAATTTGATGCGACCATTAAGTTATTCATTTGCGAATCGAGTTTTAACTGATTCTGGAATTTCAGTCATGAACTCGATGAGGTGATTGTATGTGCTGCCGCTCCCGGTCTGTATCTATAATTCTTCTGTTGTAAGATTTTCTGTGATATTTTAGCATTGTTGCCAACACCCGGCTTTTATAAAATTAAAAATACGCATTATAAATCAGAAAATTTGTTTAAATAATATGTTCCTGACATTAAATTAGCTAAAAGTTTAATTATATAATTAGCTTTTGAAATGAACCTAAAGTAATCAATTAAATTAATTTCTCGTTGGAATTATAATTGTTTGAATTTTTAAAAAAACAAAGTTTAGCATGCATGAATTAGTGACTTTTTAAAGTTTAACGTCGATCACAAAGGCATTTCTATTTTTTAAAAAAAGTGATATTCGGAACGTATTCCATATGCCGAATATATTTATCATAACTTATTTGTCACACACTATTTGATTATTAGTATTTTATTTAAGATTTGTTAACCCTTTCCGGCGCGAACAAATTCTGTTAATATAATGAGAAGTTATCGACTGACACCGGAATTTATAAACGACTTTTTAAGAAATGCAGGACTACTTAATTAAAGCTTTTATTGTACAAGCAAGATTTTATTAAAATATTATTGGTGCCAATTGCAAGTTTGAAATTAAAATTAGGCGTGTCCAGACCGAACACACTGCGCCGGAAAGGGTTAAATGAAATGGAATAATTGACCTATGATAATTTATTATTTCAATTTTGCGCATACCAATGGCAAAGTAACAACTAAGCACATTCATATTTTTGTATAATAAAAAAATGGATTTTTTTAAAATAACAGTAAGTAATAATTTTCTTAATAAGTAAACTCAAATACGTGATTGTTCATTTTTGAAAATAAGCACTAAATGTAGTTATCAAAAAAACTTGTCTTTATGGTATTTCCATAAACTTTATCTTAATTTTGTAAATGAAGCCCAGCAGGACGTATGAAGCATTGTGTTTATCTGTAGCAGTTTATGGTTCAAGATCAGCAGTCAAGAAAGTGCACTTGTGAAATGAGTTAATTATGAACTGAATTTTTTTGTATGTACTCTGTGATATAAAGAATAATAAATAGATAAATCTTTCTTCATTTATACTTTTAACCTTTACGGAGGGGCTGTGACAGCATGTGTCCAAGAATACATGCTAAGCCGGATTGATACTCCTCGAGTCCCCACGTAAAGGTTAATTAGATTGTAACATAAATAATATGCTTTTGGAAATTTGTTGTGGTTTCTCTGGAAAATAAAAATTACTGAAAAACAGTTCACAAAAATGTTTTATTATATTATATTATTATATTATTATTTATTATTATTATATTATTATTATATTATTAACACTTTTATGGCCAAAGCACTTCCATTGATAAATATCAAATATTTTAATCGCACCGGAATTTATTTTTGAATTAACTTGTAGATAATTAACCCTTTCCGGCGCACTACTCATTAAAATTGGAACTTAAAGAAAAAAAATTAGGCAATCTATTTAGGCCTAGAAGAGAACACAGGTATTGTTTTGTAAAGATTGGATGAACCATTTTTATTATACAGCTGTTGCCGAAGTGGTAACCTCTTATAAGTAAAGCATTGATAAGCGCAATGAGAAGAGCATTGCTGTGAAGCGCGTATTACATTAAAACATTTTACCTATTATTTAAAAACAGTAGAGTTTGATCTCTGTGGTGCTGCCATCTAGAACTCATAAGAAAGATTTAAAGTAGCCATTAGAGTAGTTTTTGAAATATTCACGGAGTTTTTGTGTCTCTAAACAGGGGGAACTTTAGGTGGAGCGTTAAGGGGTTAACCCTTTAACGATCAAAGCATTTTCATTGCTAACGTGTCAAAATAAATGAGTGACACCGGTAATTAAGAACAAATATATTTCTAAATAAGAAAACGTGATTTTTCACATATATAATAAAAGGGATATTTTTAGATAAAAATATCGGTGGCAGTGTTGCATATCGGAATTAAAATTTTGTGGTTTCGTGGCGAAACCAATGAACGTTAAAGGGTTAAACCTTTCCAGGGTAGTGGTTACATTCTGGGAATACCTTATTATAATTCCAAATTTGCAAACAGTGCCAACAATAATTGAACCTTCTTAGTCCCACTGTAGCCTGTAGAAGACATTCTTTAATTTAATTTCAATCCTTCTAGAATTGTTGAAATAACTTTTACACTTTTTAATCCTTCGGACTCCGGTGCCTCTTACATAAATTTTATTCGATTAGCACCACTTTCTCAAAAGAACTTTCCTAGTAGTAGACAATTTCAAAAATTCCCTGATTAACCCTTTAACGTTCATTGGTTTCGCTACGAAACCACAAAATTTTAATTCCGATATGCAACAACGACGCTGGAATTTTAATAAAGAAAAATTCATTTCATAATACATGTGAAAAATCACTTTTTCTTATTGACAAAAATATTTGTAAGCAGTTACCGGTGTCAATCATTTATTTCAATATCTTAGCAATTAAAATGCTCTGAACGTTAAAGGGTTAAATAAGGAAAATTTTATTTTGCTTTATTAATGGTGCCAAAAATAAATTTTGGAAGGAAAAATTATGTGTCCGCAGTGGAGACAACGGAGTGCCAAGGTTTAATAAATGTGTGCACATCATAAGTATCGATAAAAATACTGATGGATCATTGGAGTTGTTTTATAGGAATTTAAAACCGCTTTTTGTAACACTTCGTGATACTTGTCTCAGGACTGAGGAGGTAGATAAAATTTTGCTTCTACAGTGAAAGCTTAAGTTAAGAAATCTTTAATTTCTAAAAATTCGTTTTTGAATTCCGGTGTCAGTCAATAATTTCTCATTTTACGAACAGAATTTGTCTGTACCGGAAGCATTTTCAGAAAGAATCACGTTTTGAGCACCTTATCGCCAGAACAACGATTGGCGCGGAGATGAAGTCAATGCTACGCACCCTTTCTTGTTTGTGACGTCAAACGCCTAGCGAATAGCAACTCTTCCTTCTGCAAAGTGATCGCGCTTATTGTTCATTTGTTTTTCCATAAATGTTATCAAGCAAATATTATAATATGAGTAAATGTTATTCACCGTTGTTTACGGTTAAGACATAGTTTAAAACAAAGAGCTTTTTTAGGTTAAAATTCTTTAAATTTCACAGAACATTTAAACATAGGGGTTTTTTTCTCAACTGAAAAATATTATTTCCTTAACTTGCTATGCTCGAAGAAATTGAGAAGTTAATTAAAAACAGTAGTAAAGATTTGCTTGTAATAAATATAATTGTATTAATCATATGTTTTATGACACATTTGAACTTAGTTTATTTTGTGCTTGGCGATGCAGCTAGCTGAATGTTCTCGCTTTCGCCAACTCGCCAAGGCTAGGGCTCAAAACGTGATTCTTTCTGAAAATGCGTGCCGGAAAATGTTAAAGGTTATATTTCGGACACGAATTAAACCTTTCTGAGGTACAAAAAAAAATCTGTTTAGAAAATGATGAAATGATTGACTGATATGGGAATTTAGAAACGAATTTTTTAGAGATTAAAGTGTTTTTACATTAAACATTCATTGCAAAAACAAAATTTTATTAAAATATTCTCGGTGCTGTTTGTAAATTTGGAATTAAACTTTGGATGATCAAGGAGGGGCGGTACTGCTTCGGAAAGTGTTATGGCAGCGCTTCTCCCAGATTTACACGGGGGGGGGGGGTTACCGAGTTTCCGTGGGTGAATTTCTATTTTTGACCATTGAAAACACAAAATCTCAAATTTTCCGGGAGTAACATTTCATTGGACGGGGGGATGCCCCACCCCCAGACTACCCCCATCTCTAATTAACAGCGCCCCCACCCTTTACACAACCAGATGACGCTAACATGTTTTGTTTCATTATTAATCTTCTTTTCACAACTACAAAAAAGTCGACATCGACATTTCTAAAATTTTAGTGACTTTGCTAAACTTTCTTCATTTCCAAAATTTTCGATATTTATTATGTACCCGAAGTTGGGAACAACTGCATGAGAGAAACAATTTCGGAAAAATTTCTGGTGCCATCATTTACGAATTGCTATCATCATTAATTCGGATTCAGTACATTTTTTAATCCGGATATTCATTATTCGTACCAAAAATTTCAATTAATAAAACTTGATTCATTTAGTAACAGACATTTTGTATTTAAATAAAGCAAGAATATTTAGTATGAATTTACAGAATTTCAAGCATAATTTCGATTTTATGTAGTCACACAACTTTTTTCATTATCCTGTATGTTTGGTATTTCCACATATCCGAATCAGTACACCACGTTCTGAAAATATTTCCGGCTTGTAATTATACAAACTTATTTTCACGAAAAATCCTGCACATTTTTTAATAGTATGATATATTTAAAAATAAAAATTGTCAGCAGCCCTGTCACGTAATCTACTATTTAAATAAAACAGAAATTGCCGACACTCTTGAAATATAATTTAAAAGTTAAATGTAAACAAAATTATTGTTTAGAAAATCTAGTATGGATTCAAAATTTCCCAATAAAAAAAGGAAACCAGAAAAGGACGCATATGTACGTTAACCCCTACGAGATTAATTTTTTCTCACGTGACACCATTCTTTTTAAAGTTACCTTTACTTAAATAATCACAAAAATGCTTAAATTAAAGAAACCAAACATTACTTTTCTTTTTTTACTGGTGTGAAAAACAAGTTCTGTGTGCGAGACAAGCTTTTGGAGGTGCTTATGATCCCAGAACTGATTAATCCCGAACGGGTTAATGATGTAAATGAGTTGTGAATAATTTATCTATCTATCTCTATTCGTCTATCTATCTACATATATACAGGGTGATTCTAAATTTATGGTACAAACTTTAAGGAATGGTACGGGACACTGTAATAGTCATTGACTGCTCAGGAATGTATGGGCGCAACTGACGAGTTCAATTACGATCACCAGGGGAACAATCTTGCTCTGTTACATTATTTCAGACTTTCTCATTAATACCAGAAATTTTTTATGTTTTTATTTTCTTTATTAATACAAACATTTCATGAATACTTAAAGAAATTACTCTTTTAAGTTTTCTGGTGCGAAATAGAAAATTTTGAATTAAAAAAAAAACTTTTGCCAAACTTCGTTTACCATAATTACCACTTTTGCGATTTTTTAAATTAAAACATTTCGATTTCCTGAAAACAAAATATTCAGTCTCGAAATTTTAAATGAGAAATTTTCAAATTAAAAAAGGGCCAAGTTGACCCCCTGGTGTCACTTGGGGTCATACATTCTTATACAATAAATGATTGTTACAATATGCAGTACGAAACTTCAAACTGTGACTTGCAATGAATTTAGAAAACAATGAATTTAGAATAACTTTGTATATATATAATATATATGAGTGTGTGTAGTTGTTTTGTAAAAACGTTCAATTTTTAATCAGCACATTATATTTAATAGGATTCGTATGCGACAAGGACTTTTAAACACGCTTTACTGCAGTTTTAGTAAAGTAATTATTGCCGTTTTGGAAAATATCTGTCTTTATATAAAACGTGCAGTACTTAACACTAGAACTCCGAGAAATTTTACGCAAGTTTTATCAAATATACTTTAAACCAGAAAAAATTTGAAATTATTCAGTTTCTTTATTTAGCTCATTTGATTGCAACTGATATATAGTTTATATTTTGCAGATTTTTCTAGTTCGAATCGACAATTAGTCCAGTGATCGATGTCAAATTGACATCTTCCCGGCGTTCTAGTGTTAAAGAAACGTCTAGTAATCAAATATGTAAAATCCCCTGAATCTCTTGATGAGTAAGAACCCCGTTTTATCCATTTAATTATGCTAACATGGTTATAATAAAAATATGGATAATGTTTTTTCTTTTTTTTCAGGAAATCTAAATGCAAAAATGCAAAACACATCTTAATAACACTGTAAAACTCAGATACGCGAATCATGTATAAATAAATTATAAATATTTTAAGTCTAAACCTAACCCCTTTTCGGGGCAAATAATTTTCAGAGCTAAAGTGTTGAAATAAATGTGTGGCATCGGGTTTTATCATCAAATTCATATGAAAAAAGTGACGGTGGTAGTTTTGGATCTATTCTACATATACATTAAATCTAATTTATTTTGCCCAATTTCTGGTGACAATGTGGTGTTTCTGAATTAAAATTATACGTGATATCATAAATATACCACCTCCCCTGAAAGGGTTAAATAAGTAAATGCACAAAAATAGGAGAATCAGCCTTAAATTAGCCCCTTGGGGACGAGCGACACGTATACGTGCCGCAAAAATGCTTAAGAATGCTTGTTTATCCCCACCTGTAAAATTTTACTGTAAATTTTGCTTTATTTAATCGGACTATTTTCTCGATTTAGTAAGGCACAGTTTTCTTTTCTTTTCTTTTTTTTTTTTAAACCGGTGACAAAACATTAAACATTTAGTAAAAGTCTTTCGTCTCGAAGGGGCTAAACACTATGAAAAGTCCCTGCTTATATTAGTTTGTAAATTTTGCAAATTTTAACCTTCCTACCCTGTTCAAATTTTACTTAATATTGATTAAAATCATTTCACACCAGAATTGTTATTTGAAATATTTTAATATATTTAATTGACTAAGGGTTGTAAATCTGTCATTTAACTTTCGTCATAAAAAAAAGTTCTGGTTCGATTCGTATAAAACAAATTATAGCTACGGGTCGATTAGACCCATTCAGAGTAGAAAGGTTAAGCATTGTACAGATGAATAAACTCCAATTAATAAATGCAAATTTTTTTAATCATGGCACGCAATTAAATACTATGTACACATTTCAAATATTAATGCACGCTTTAGATTTTATTCCACAGTTTTAACACTTTGGTTACATTCACAATGTAAAATGTATCTTTCAGATTAGAAAAATTAAATTAGTTATTACATACTTTTAAATAAGTCACTGTTCGTACATTAGAGAATGAGCCTTAAATTAAGCTTTAAAAAAAAATGAATGACATTATCTTATTTTTTGAGGGAGAATCTTGGTAGAGTATCTACTAATGAGTTGCAGTTTAGCAGCTTTCAAACACGAGTATTTGTGAAACGAGCTAATTAGATAATGGGGAAAAAGGCAAAACCCCGTCTTCGTTTGTACTTTAGTTAAAATGTAACAAAAAAACGGTTTTCCAGGAAATTTATTATTTTTATATAAATGTGTTTCTATTCAGTTGAATTCACAGTTTTGAAATGAATGCTTAAAAAAAGACAATGAAATGCTGAACATTAATTTCTACATTTTAAAAAACTAAATTTTGTAAAAATTTCTGGTACCAGCCTTAATTAAAATTTTATGTGATAAAAGATGTACCAGCAATCAAAAATTTAAAAAAGGTAAACATATTTTTTATGAGTATTTTCTGAATTAATATTTATAAAATGCAATTTCACAGACGTCATGTAAAATTTGAGTGAACATGTAAATTTAATTTTTATACATGTTTTTTATAAAGTTAAATTAACATATTGTAGTTTGCGCAGTTAATAATATTTACAACGATTCAGTAGAATACAATCTTTCATATTAACCGAAAACATTTACTTCATTTTAATGAATAATATAAATTCCTGTCCGTCAAAGTCGTTAAAAAACCATATAATGTACAAAAATGTGTGTTTCAAAGTATTTACACAATGTGTCCTCGCACATATCGTAATTTGTTATTCAAAATTTGTCAGATTTCCTTTATAAAATTAATTCTACAGAATACAGGCTATCTCAATGTTTATTTTTAAAATTTCCTTTAAAAAATGTAAATTCAACATTGGAAATTATAATCACATTGGAAATATATCCAATCAATTTAACATAACTGACGCAATCGGATAATTGCGCTGTGATTAACAATTGCAATTGATAGATATTTGTATTGAAAAAAAAAATCATGCATGTTGCTAGGGTTGTTTATGCTCTTGAAATACTACCTCTATAGTAAAAAGATTTCTATCCACAACCAGAAAGCATCCTGAAGAACTTTACTTCTTAAGTAGATTTAGACTTAGATTTAAAGATGGTTGGTTCAAAGAACCAAGCACTGCGACCAGAGTTTTATTGTACTACCTCCAGAAAGTAGCCCTAAGAAAGGCCAGTAGCTGAAGCAAAATTCAGCAGACATTTCAAAGGAATGTCATTAAAGCTCCCAGTGCTCAATTAAATGACGACTAATATGTTCAAAACTTTGGGCAGAAAACACTTCGCAGTCATAAAGAACATGCACAGTTGTTCTTTCCTTTTAAAATCAACCCATACATATTAGGTCATTTCTACACCAATAATAGTAAGGTGCCTCTTCATAGGGCAATGCCCTGTTAAAAGACCAATGGCTTTTTAAAGCCATTTTTACAGTGCATTAGAAATTCCTTATGCATAACACTAGGACAACCATGGCTTAGTGATTTTGATTGTCGCTGTCCCTTAATGTTACGCCAATCTACATATTGCTTCTCTCTAAGGATCCTAAAGACAGATTTTTCTAATAAGATTACTAGAGATACCAAAAGATGGCTCAGGAACAACAAAAGAGCAGTGTTGCCAGATGGGCTACCTTTTTTTAAATTCAAGTTCTTGATTCACACCACTTTTTTGAAACAATAAAATGCGCCATATTTAATGACTTACTAATCACAGAGTAAAGAAGGGGAATTTTACTGTTTCAAAAATCTGGTGCCAGTTACGAAATCTGAATTGAAAAAAAAGTAGCCCACTGGCAACACTGCAAAAGAGGTGATAGATCTCTTCCTTGACAATTCATTAGCGAGTTCATTACCACTAACCTGAGTGCCCAGATACCCAGTAGAGAGTAAGCTATTTCCAGTTGCAGGTTTACAAAGTAAAGTATAACAATCCCAAACTATATGGGAGCTTAACATGCTTACTTAATATTAATAATTACTGATTATAACATGTTTACTTAACCCTTTCAGAGGCAAGGCATTTGTGCTTCAAAAATGATCAAATAAGTAATTCCCACCAAATTTACAAACAAATTTAGCTGAAAAATTCAAATAAATAATAAACAATAATAATAAACAATCACCCATTAAGGGCAAAATAATTTTATATGCTTTATCAAAATCATATTTCACAGGCATTCCATCGCTAGGCATGTCAAATAGGGGATATCCAATAACCTTTTATCTCTTGAGTAACGACCACATGTTGCAGAGTGTTTATAACTTGTCTAGAAGTGTTCTATTACCTCTTAAGGTTTTTCTAGCAGTTCGGAATCACACTGTATTTCATTCAAGTCTCTCATTGAACCTTTTTTTAACCGCTTTAGCAGGGCCTGATTAATGCACGGGCCTCCGGGACTCCTCCCGGGTGGCCCTGGGCCCACCAATTTCAGGAGCCCACAAATTAAGTGACTAATTTTTTTCCCTTAATCAAATACTTTTCAAATAATATTGTTTTATAATATATGAAATGTAAAATTTAAATATTCTGAATGACTCAATAAAATTTTTAGAAGCTTTTAACCTAGGCACTTTTCAATCAAACATCTTTGTCAACTCGTCAAATAAACCTTTTTTTTGTGAAAATGTCGGTAGGTAGGGCGGCCCAATTTTTTAGCAGGCCCTGGGCCCAACTTCAGCTTGATCGGGATCTGCGCTTGAGGGACGGTTGGATATATTATATTACATCTAAATTTAATTAACATTTACATCTGAAAATTTTATGAAGTTTTACTTTCTTGAGTTTCGGAGAAAATAGTTGAAAAGTTGCTTCTCTCTACTCCTAAATAGATTATTTGTAAACTTTCAGTGGAAACTCAGAATTACAAAAACGCAATTCCTTCCCTCTCATAGAATGAAATATTAGATTATCTGACAGAATTTTTTCGCTTTAACTTATTTCAACAATTGCATCAACACATTACAGACAGCGCAGGAGTGTAAAGGCGCAAAATGGCAGACTCTCACCACTAAATTTTAATCGTTTTCTTCGTTTAGATTTTATTAGTATTCTTACAGAAAATTTGAGGAAATGTCAGACAAGAAATAACTGTTAAATTTAATTAGAGACTGCCTGCAGGCACTTAGATTTTTATAACTCTGCATACGAGTGTGTTCTTTAAAAATTTCTTTAAAAAATCTAAAAAGACGAGTTTCTTTGCATGAAAGAGTTATTTAAATAGAGTGGAAGGTATTTTCATGTAAAAATTATTTTATGCTGTTAGTAAGAAATATAAGAAAAATATTTTTGAAAAATTCGATAGAATTTCCATAAATAAATCATTTTCGAAAGCATTCTACACAGTGTTGCCAGATGGGCTACTTTTTATTAAGTAAGATTCCTGATTGGCACCACTTTTTAAAAATTATTAAATGCATTTTATTAATGATATATTAATTAAGGTGAAAATAAAGGGAAATTTTCCGTTTCAAAAGAGTGATGCCAATCATGAAATCTGAATTTAAAAAAGTAGCCCACCAGCAACACCGATTCTGCACTGAGAATAGTGTGTTCCATAATCTGGAAATCCCCGGAGAGATGTTACATTTGATCTAAGGTAAAAATGTTAATTTTTTTAACAAAAGCAGTTTCTTATCATCTATGACGTATTAACAGAAGAATGCACGATCGACGGGGTATAATTTAACTTATTTCTAGAAAACACTTCTGGATTAAATTGAAATTTAATCACATATTTGGGGCAAATCGACTCCTTCCGGGCGTGGTAGTGTTATATTTTTTAAACAAAACAAACTCAGCGGTTTTAAAAACTGGTTGTTATAAATATGAAAATTGTCAAAAAGGTTTTCAAAAACAGATTTTTCTTTTAGTGTTCAGGTGGGGCAAAAACGAACTTTTTTTAAATGTTTAAACTACGCCTTTCTTTATAAGATGAAAGAAAGACAGTATTTATTGAAGTACTTTAAAAAAAGCACTTCGAGTTAGAATAAAATCTAATCGCCAGTGACAGCCCTGTATGTTATCAGTAGGATTTTAATCCTGGTATATACTTAATACTGGATTTATAACGTATTAGAAATATTCAATAGATTCAAGGAATTACACAAATGAAATTAATTGGAAAATTAATTAAAAATTGTAAATTCTGGTATACTTACGAAAATTAGAGCACAAACAGTCAAACCGAATTTGTATTAACTGTTAGACCTTGTTGGAAAGTATTAATAAATTTTTTTGAGCAACATACTTTACTGCTTAGTCTGTACCATAATTTTAAAATATGCAATTCATCCACATGAGTTTGAATAAAACTAATATTTAACATTCTAATCTACCGTTTTCTTTATTTCATATAAAACATTATTTCAATTTGAAAATTTAAATCTGTACTTTATTATACACTTAGTTGTTTAAATCCCAGCATTACGTTCTATAATTAACTACTTAAGTAATCTAAATGATTAAACGAAAGTTGCATTTTGTCATCTAAGTGAAAACAATAAATTATAATTAATGAATGGCTGCTGAAGTTTTCATTGGCTTGATTAAATATTAATAAAATTTATGAGCAAAGGGAACATTGTGACTAAAATGTTTATATTTTTTAAAAAGTAAGGCGTTCTATTATGTTTATAAAAGTAATAGAAAGAAATATTTACCTAAAAGTATTCTACATTATAAATTTTAAAACTTATGACTAGACTGCGTACAAAGAAATTTTATTTGTCATCTTAAAAAAATAAATTGGCCGTTAATCACAAGTTGAATACAAAAATTTATTTCGCCTGAAAATATAAAAAAAGTATTCTATCAAGAACTTATCTCTTTAAATCTCTGTCTTACATTCAATAATAAATTAATTAAATTATCTCAATAAGTTCACGAAGTTTGCGGTAGGTAATCAAGGTGAAGTAATTAATTATAATTAACGAATGACTGCTTAACTTTTCGTACCCTTAGATTCTTGTAAGAATTGAATGTAAATTATCTTTTAGGAGACCATTTTTTAAAACTTTATTTAACGAATTACTAACAATCATGTTACTTTAAATGTGCTTATTTATGTTATATAAAATTTTAAACAAATAACTAAGAATTTTATATTTAAATTATGAGTAAGTTGTGTATAAGTTAACAAATGTTGTAATAGGTAATTACTATATAAGGAATTAATTATAATTAATTAATCACTACTTAAGCTGTCGTAAACAGCGCAAACATCTAGCAGTATTTTATTTCTTGCGGTGTATGTTTGTGCGGGGGGGGGGGGTAATCTTTTCACTAATTATCTTTTAAAAGTATTTTTCAGGGTAGATTAATTCAACAATTGCATGAAAAAGCTCACATTATTTGTAATATAAAATTAAAACGAAAGTGTTTGCTGATAAAAATAGTTGTGAAAATTTTGATTTGACTTAATTAATGAAACCGTTCAAACGTCTAACTTTATTACTGATGGTTGATTTTTCCATGAGAAAAGCATTATACAGAAGAGTTCAAGGGATTTAATTGTTCTTAAATTACAATCTTAATGATATTTGTAGAAATTTATTAAATAACATTTGTAAAATTATTAGAAATTTATTATTAGAAATAATAAGTGTTGTAGGGTCTTACAAAATTGCCATAAATCAGTTTAAAACAATAGTATTATATGGTGATTTCAAAACATGTAATATCAATAAGTTATATGGTATACCAAGATTCTTAATCTGGAAGCAATTATAAGGGCCTTTTATAAAAAAATTTATAACGGAATATTTGATTTATTTAACGAAAACAAAAATCCATTTTCAGATCTACCAAACAGTACTTTCTGAAATTTCTGGTATAAAAAGAATAAAAATCCTTTGAATTTCTTGACTACGCACCCTGTATACGAATTCGCAACACTTAAAGAGCTCAGACATTAAAAATGGCATTTTTATTGTCTGAGTGTGGAGTTAATTATATAATTGACAGGGTTGCCACTTTTTATTTCGAAATTTAAAATTCACACCAGAAACTCTGAAAGGAAAATATCTACTTTAGGAATCGTTGTATATCTGCCTTTAATAAAAATGAAGTCAGAAGAAGCAACGCTGACGGTTGAAGATTTATAATAGTCCTCTACCATGAGTCTGTGAAAATAACATTTCGGGGAAAAGAGTTCACAGAGATTACACCTAAACTTTTCTTTCTTACAAAATTATCTGTATCAGGTACAATGTCTTCTTCCCATACGGAATACGTTTTTTTACGTGTCCGGAGATCATATAGTCATAGAATTTTTTCTGTACCAGCATTTTTTAATAGAAAATCTCTTCCTAGGAGAAAGTACACAATTTCGATTTTTTTTTTTTTTTTTTTTTTTTTTTTTTTTTTGAAAATATGAAGTGGCATTTCAGTGTCAGATATTTTAATGACATTTCACCAAAAATAACGGGAACGGCACGAACCCTGGTGTATGGCATACACTTAATTAATTGGCAGATTACTAAGATTTGAAATGGTAAAATTTAATTTTTTTTCGTTCCAAAAAAGCGAAAGATATTTGCGGCTATGTTGGCAGCTATGTTGCAAACGAAAATTACATTTAATCAAAATTTAAGAAATATATTCCAATACGCATTATACTAAAATATAAACATTTCCTTATATACATATTAAGGTTTTAAACATGTTTGTCTTTGAACAACCTCTTGAATACTTAACAGATGTTGGCATCTATGATGTCCTATTAATTTTATTTTCTTATCTCTTCAAGGGCATCGGTTAATTTTTGAACCACCTAATTTTTATTTTTAACCCTTTCCGGCTCAGGCAAATTTGGTAAGTAATATGAGAAATTATCGTCTGTCACCGGAATTTACAAACGACTTTTTTTTCGAAATCAAGAATCCCTTAGCTCATGCTTTAATTATAAAAGCAAAATTTTATTAAAATATTATTGGTGCCGTTTGCAAGATTGGAATTAAAATTAGGTATCTCAGACTGGGTACAGTGTGCCAGAAAGGGTTAAATGCCCCATTGCCACTAGAATGTTAGAATGGAAATTTATATTTTTATGAAATATGTAATCATAAGCATTTTCTTATTCTGACATAAATTTGTTTGTAAATTTTGCTGCAATTCACTCATTTGAGCATTTTATGAATATGAGTACATTAGCCCTGAAACGGTTAAATAGTTGATATTTAATTATGTAGTCAACCTCTTGGAAGGAAGTGGGTTATATACAGGGTGATTCTAATTTGTTTTTACATAAAAAGAGGGGTGATAGTACACATCAAGACAAACAATATTAAATGGGATACCAAGGGTCTCAAACGCTTTCCGAAGGAAAAAGCCGCCATTAAAATTTAGGGTCCAAAATTTTATATTTATTCTTTATAATATATTTTCAAGAAAATACTCACATAAAGAATAGTTTTAGTGAAAACCACAAATCAATCTTCCAATTTTTCCGTTTTTTATGTTTATTTGAAATTTTGGAACCTAAATTTTAATGGAGGCTATCTATTTTAGAAAACGTTACGGACCCTTGGTTTCCTATTTAACCCTTTAACGTTCATTGGTTTCGCCACGAAACCACAAAATTTTAATTCCGATACGCAACACTGACACCGGTATTTTTATCTAAAAATATCCCTTTTATTTTGTATGTGAAAGATCACATTTTCATATTTAGAAATATATTTGTTCTTAATTACCGGTGTCACTCATTTATTTCGACATCTTAGCAATGAAAATGCTATATCGTTAAAAGGTTAATATTGTTAGTCTTGATGTGTATTATCACCCCTCTTTTTTTTTGTAAAAACAATTTCGAATCACCCTGTATATACATATATGTTACGGACAAAACCTGAGATTGGTCAATTCCCGAACTGGTCAGAAATGTTTAAAAATGATTCACCAGTTTTCGAACTGGTCAGATGCGACTGGCCAGTTTACAAAACAGATATATTCACTTGGCTTAATCCTTTCTAACATAGTTGAAAGTGTCTATGAATTCAAATAGTCTAGCCATCTGTCTGCCCGTGCTGTAACTAGAGTAAAGGCTTTGGGTTAACTTGTAATTGTTATCTTATTTGGTTTCTCAATTAATTTTGGTATTGAAAGGGAATTGTTTATTATTTTTGGTTAACCCCTTCGCGACGGGAGCATTTTACGAAATTTTTAATGTTTTCTCACCGGTTTTAAGATACAGAAATTTGTGGTTTATTAAATCGAGATAATGCACAGATTAAATAAGTCAAAATTTACAGCATAATTTTACTTTCGGCGATAAGCACGGATACTAAAGCCTATTTGCGGCACGTATGCGTATCGCTCGTCCCCAAGGGGTTAATTTACTGGGATACACAAAAATATTTCGTTTCAATATAATTAATGGGAATCGCTTTTACTCTTAAGGGTAGCCTTAAATCCCCAGTTCGGATGTTGGCCAAAGCTTTCCGGCTAGTTCGCCAATTGGCCGGCCAAAACCCGAGATACGCTATTCATTTAATGTATTTTGGGTTTGTCCAAGAAGCTTGGCCAGTTCGGGTATTGGCCGGTCTGTTCTAGAATTGGCCGCTCCGGGTTTTGGCCGTAACATATATAATTATATATATTGCTATTTATCTTTAATCGAGATTACTACCATAACTTTTTATAATAATTTAATTTTATAATTTTGGTGAAATATAAAAATACATTGTATCGTCATACATTCAAATAATCTTTTTTCGATGACTCTACTGTGAATTTTTTTTTTAATTTAAAGAAGTGACTAAATATTTTTATCTGCGATGGAATATTTTTATATTAGAATTCTAAGCTAAAATCAATAGTTATTGCTTCTGGAAGATAAAGAATAAAATATGCCGAATGAAAATAGAAGATATATATGATATCATTCACGTTTTTTGGTAATTTCACACTTCATTGGTCATATCATAAGATTAATGAAGCTTCTAAACGTAGTTATACTTCGCTTGATCTCATTTCTTCCCATGAATAGGATAAGATAGTACGTTTTATACATCTTTCTTATAACTTTGAGAAATAAAGAAAGCTTCAGTTAGACAGTTTTATCACACTATGGTGGCTTCATTTAAAGTTTCGAAAATTCTGCTATGAATTTAGTATTACAAAATAAAAGTTATTTGGAAATGAAAACATTGAAAATGGATGTTTTAAAAAATACATTTATTAGTTCTGCTTTGTTTAACTTCTTGGGAACGAGCGATACATATACGTGCCGCAAAAATGCTAAGATTTCTTGTTTATTCCCACCAGTAAAATTATACTGTAAAATTAATCTTATATAATCGAAGCATTTTCTCGATTTAATAAATTATAAATTTATGTTTTTAAAAGCCAGTGATAAAATATTAAAAATTTCGTAAAAGGCTCCCGTCGCGAAAAGGTTAAGTAACTATCAACCGACATTTTCAAAAGAATTTCAAAAAGTAGCATTACTTATTGTGTAATATGAAAGAAAAAAATATGACTAAAGTTAGATTCATTAATAAAAAAATATGCACTTGGAAGAAAAAAAATATATATATACGATATAGTGTACGTCACGTATAGATGCAGATTCAAAAAATTTTTAAGGGGTCAGTGGCTCCAAAACCCAAATATTCCAGTCGCCATCAGGGCTTATTAAAAATAAATAAATAAATAAGTAAAAAAAAACCGTGAAACAATAGAGAAACAACGCAAATTTCGTCAAAAGGTCACAGAAGAAAAGCTAATTTTATCAAAGGATCGCAAAAAACGCCGGAACTTTCGTCAAAGAATCACTGAAAAACGCAAATGATTGTGAAAAAACGCAATTTTGTTAGAGGATTGCTAAAAACACGCCATTTTCGTAAAAAAAAAAAAAAAAAAAAAAAAAAAAAAAACTGAAAGAAAGACTGACTGAAACTTTTTTTTCGAGAAAAAAAACTGAAAGTTCGCCAAAGAATAGTTATTAAACCCAGAAAAATAAACACTTAGTTTAATTTATAACTAATTTAATCTACGTGTGCTGCTGGCGACCGAGATCTTCAAGCTACAACGCCCTGGCGATTAAAATATACTGTAAAACAGTTTTTCACATTGTTATCTGTTGTAGACTTCCCGATAAAACTTTCACTGATAAAATAAAAAACTGAAAAAAAAAAACATTCAATAATGCAGATTTCTAAGTAAAAAAAAAGACGAAACTTTTTTTTAATAATAATACTTGTGTAATCTAACACTAGTTAAAAGAAATAGAACTTTTTCATAATGTTTAGGAGTGAAATTTCCCATCAACAAGGCGCTTAAAATCATCAAAGTTACGCAGTAAAATTTACTGGTGGAAGTTTCCACCGACGAAAAAAAAATTGCTAATACGATTAAAACAAACGGCCATCATCTTGTGATGACCTCCTCAGTTACTTCATTTTCAATTGATAGACGATAGATTATATGTCCCCTACGTTTTATTCATAATTCCATTATTCATAATTCCATTAAAAATATTGCATCTAACGTTAAGTATATTTATATTAGGGTAATGTAAAAGTCTAATAAAATGCTAAGCGTTCGTAAAATCATTCTTATCCCTAGTATTTATCGGACTGAGATAGATTGAAATTATGTTTCATGTTATTAATAGATACGTAGAGAAGCATTATTATGTTATGTTAAAGTCAACATGACACGCTCCGTTAATCGGATTATTTGCAGCTGTCATTTTCCCAGTCTCATTTCTCGAAAGTTTTGTGTGAAATAAGATTACACTCAGTTCAGAAAATTCAACTCATGCGAAAATACGAGATTGCGTTATAATTATTACGTCGGTAGAATTTCTTTCTTTTCGTAATCAGGATTATACTGTGATTTACTGCAGTGTAAACGATATTAACTTACTAGGAGAAATAGTTTATTTTGTGTATGAAATTGAAACGGCTATGATATTATTCTGAAGTCTCACTTGGGTACAATAACACCCCATGTTGTTAATCAATTAAAAATTTATTTAAAATGAAATACTGTAGCAATTTCTATCAGGCGATAATTATTTATTTAGTAGCATTGTGAGCATTTTCCTAGCAGGTTCACTTACACAGAGGAAAACTGCCACCGGTAAATTCAAATGGAAAGTTTCTCTTTATATTAAATCCTTACCAGTAAGAAATGTATATCAAATATAATGAAAAAAAAACTGGTATTTACTTTTTCTGGTAAAAGTTCACTTCGACGGTAGCAGTTCCATCACATTGATACAATTATTGTAATCTAGTGTTTGCATCAGTAAAAAATATAATAATAATACTTGTCCAAACTGACTCTAATTAAAAAAATAGAATTCTTTCCCCATGTTTGGGACTGAAAATTACCATCAATAAGCGTCATAAATTAGACGAAATTTTTTAATCAAGTTTACTGGCGGAAGTTTCCACCGACGGTAATGAAAAATTGCTAATACGATTAAAAGAAACTGGCGTCACTTATAATAAACTCCTCAGAAAATTCACTCGCAGCCCTTAACCCCTTCGCGAGGGAAGCATTTTACGAAATTTTTAATGTTTTGTCACCAGTCTTAAAAATCAGAAATTTGTTTCTTCTTAAATCGAGAACATGCTCCGATTGAATAAGGCAAATTTTGCAGTATAGTTTTACCGGTGGGAATAAACGAGGATTCTTAAGCCATTTTGCGGCACGTATACGTGTCGCTCGTCCCCAAGGTATTAAACAATACATTACACAATACGTCCTTTTAATTCATAACTTTAAAAATAATTTTATGTTAGGGCAATGTAAGTGTATAATTAAATATAAAGCTTTCTTAAATTCAATCTTATCCCTAGTATTTACTGGACAGAGATAGATTGAAATTATGTTTCATGTTATAAAGGGATACATACAGAAATGTTTTATTATGTTATATTAAAGTCAACATGACACGCTACGTTAATCGGATTATATGCAGCTGTCATTTTCCTAGCCTCATTTCTCGAAAGTTTTGTGTGATATAAGATTACACCCAGCTCGGAAATTTAACTGATGCGAAAATACGAGATTGCACTATAATTATTACGTCGATATAGTTTCTTACTTTTCGTTATCAGGATTATTCTGTGATTTACTGCAGCTAAAACGATATTAACTTACTACGAGGAGTAGCATATATCATCTTTGAAATTAAAACCACTATTGAGTTTATTGTGAAGCTTTTGTGGATTTAATGCACAATAAATATCTATGCAGTTACCGCTCTATTCTGATAAATGCATTTATCATTTCACCTAGAAATACATTTTCACCATTTCCGTGTATCTTTATCTTATTAACAACTAAAAAATGATTTTTATAAACTTTAACAAATATGGCATTGTACTATCTTGTTTCAAAAGTGTCTTTCATTTTCCATTTTTTTTATATATAAAAGAATGAAGTATGCAAAACGCCACATTCTATTGAAGTACTACATATGTTCCATTCTGTTGAACACCTTTGCAATATCTCCGGAGATTGCTTTGTATCAATATACATTATTTCATAATGCTTTAAAATCAATACTGAATTACGGGCGAAATACTTATTGAAGGGATTTTTTATATTATTAACACTTTCGGGACAAACATCTTCTACAGAACTTTTAATTTTTTTCATCGATTTTTCAAAACAGAATTTTTTGCCTAGTTCATTCAAGAAATTGTTTGTGTCCGGAAAAACATTACACTATCTACTTCGTATCATATATTTGCAGGAATTCTTCAAATCTGGGTCCTCGGCCCTTACTTTAAGCCTTTAAAGAGCAGTGGTATGTCTAAGAAACCACTTAATTTTAACTCCCAAACGGTACATTCGCACTCGAGTTTTGACTAACCGTTTCCGGCACGGGCAAAAACTGTTAGTAAAATGAGACATTATTGACTGACACCGGAATTCACAAACGAATTTTGTAGGTATTTTGAGGCCCCTAATTTAAGCTTTTATTGTAATAGCAAAATTTTACTAAAATAGTATTCGAGCCGTTTTCAAATTGGGATTAAAAATAGGTACCCCAAATGGGGCACAGTGTACCGGAAAGGGTTAAAAAAATTTGGCTTATTAGATGCGTGAAATATAGTTTTTTTTTCATATTTACAAATAAAGTTGCTTTTCAATTCCAGTGTCACTCATTAATTTCGACACTTAACCCTTTTCGGCACGGGCAAAATCTGTACTAAAATGAGAAATTATCGACTGACACCGGAATTCACAAACGATTTTTTTAAATATTTTTAATTCCTTAATTTAATCTTTATTGTAAAGGCAAAATTTTACGAAAATATTACTGGTGCCGTTTGCAAAATTGCAATTAGAATTAGGCATCCCAGACCGGGTACAGTGTGCCGGAAAGGGTTAAGCAATGAAAGTGCTCTACGCCGCAAAGTATTACCCCTTGGGGACGAGCGACACATATACATGCCGCAAAAAGGCTTAAAAATCCTTCTATATTTCCACTAATAAAATTTTACTGTAAAATTTGCCTTATTAAAAACTCCCGTCGCGAAGGGGTTAATATTTTCTTTAACCCCTTGCGGCGCGGTGGTTTCATAGATATACCACTTAATTTTAATTCTCAAACACCACATTGACACCGGAATTTCGTTAAAAAAAATTACGGTTTATTGAATGCGTGAAATATAGCGTTTTCAAATTTATAAATAAACCTGTTTTCAAATTCCGGTGTCAGTCATTTATTTCAACACTTAAGCAATGAATTTGTCCTGTGCCGCAAAGGGTTAATGATATTCCGCGTTCCCTGAGGACTTTTCTTGCAATTTACGCAGACGACACGGCAATGTACGCCTCAGCTAGACAACCTTACATATTTTACAAAAACATATTAATGACTTCATTTGTTGGTGTGACCTGTGGCACATTCAGCTCAATGAACAAAAACCTGCTGCTATCTACTTCTCTAGAAGAAAAAAAAAATCACCCGCTTTACTATAAACAATACTACTATTAACTGGTGTAATGACACTAAATATTTGGGGGTTACCTTTGACAAAAGATTAACTTGGAAAAAGTATTTTATTAATATTACAGACAGGCTGCCGGCGCTTACAAAACTCTATATCCTCACTTAACACTAAAACCGCCATTAGGGGTCAAAATGACCTCTGCTAGAATGATAATCGTTGATTCGAACCAGAAATTTTTTCAAAAGATATGTTAAATATATGTAGCAGAAGAATAGGCTAATTAAGTAAGTTAAATATTTTAAAATCAAAATTCTGGTGAGGAACAATGTTTGTAAAACTTGAGTAAAATACCCGGCGGTTCTAGTGTGAAAAGGTAAAACCCTCTATACAAGAAATTAACTCATTTTTCCAATACTTGTAATTGTACCATACTAACATATTCCTGTCCCTTCTTGGTATCAGTATTTTTTAAAGAAGAACAAATCTCCTTTAATCCCTTTATATTACTCTAAGTATTTTCTATAAAAAAATTCTGGTTGTTCACTCTTTTTGTTTTTTAAACTGTGTTTTTCCTGAACACTCGTCACCCTCAAGGAGATATGAAAATGGAAGAAGTAAAAATTGTTCCTCCCTGATTGTAATATATGTTTCTATGTATGATTCAGATTATTCCAGGAAACTGTTGTTGCTGCAATAGGCAGTGGTGTAAAAGAGCAGGCGCCAGCGGGAAGACTCTCACCAGAAAAAAAATTATTAACTTTCTTCCCTTAAGTTTATTAGCATTCTTCAGTGAAAAAAAAAATAGACGAAAAATTTTGGCTATTAAAATTTGTATTGAGAAATTGCCAGCTGGCGTCTAGATTTTTACACCTCTGACTATAGGTCAGAAAGAATTTTTATCTACGCTGAAAGGTAGAATGCACAAATGTTAACCCTTTGAGCTCTGATGGTTGAATTTTCTACCAGTTAATTTTAATGCCGAAATGTCACATTGGCATCGGAATATTCGGCCAAATTTAATTGGCAAAGGTTAAAAGCATTTTTTCAAGTCTATCGTAAACCGAATTTTTCCTATGCAAGATACTGGTGCCAATGTGGCATTTTTAATATTGAAGAAATTTACCCACCAGAGCTCAAAGTGTTAAACATGTCCGTCTGTGAACGTAGCTTTCATAAGTATTTCAGATTTAAACTGCCGTTACAAACAACATTTGTCAGGAGCAAGTAGTGTTCATAACGCTTGTTTAAGTATGAGCTCCTGAGGAAGGCTTTGAACATAACAAATGTATTTGATTTTTAGCGTTATTTTAAACTCTAATTATCATCCTGTAGGTCGAGAATAATTTAACCCTTTAATACCTTGAGGGGCGGTGGAATATATTTTATCCTACTAATTTAAGCGATATTTTTACCAGAAACATTTAACGAAAATTTATATTTTTTACTTTGGCGGCAAAATGGTGGAGAGTTGGGGTTTTTTTTTTCTTACTTTAAAGCAAAATTTTTCGATTTTTCCGGTGAGAATTCCATATCGCAGAGACATTATAGCTTGCCTCTCAAGGGCTTAACGGACAAAGCATTTTCATTGCTAAAATTTTGATATAAATGGATGATACCGGTAGCTGCGAACAAATATATTTATATAAAAAAAAAAAAAAAAAAAAAAAAAAAAAATTGGTTTTTACATACATAAGAAAAAGGATCTTTAAAATTCAAATTCGGGTGTCGTTGTTGCATATCGGAATTAAAATTTTGCAGTTTCGTAGAGAAAACAATGAACGTTTAAGTAATTTTATATCATATTATTAAAGTGAATCTTTGCATTCTAAATTAGCTTATTATATGTAAAAAATTTCGAAGACATTTAATCCATAAAAACCTCAGTATTTCAATACGCAATAAAAATTATTTAAACCACGTTTTTAATTGGAAACTCCAAGTGGTTTCAGTTGAATTATTTCTCCATTTCATTAGAATATTTTTCTCATTTTCGTAATTAATTACAAATTACTTGCAAAATTTAATACAAATATGATTACATTTTAAAACGGGGAATACATAAAAGTAAGCTTAAATTCTTTTCTTATAAGTTATAACGACTCTTTTGAAACATTCTTTCTCTGCAAAAGTAATTAATGTGTGCAAACAGTAAAATAAATTTAATTTAATTTAATTACTCTTTTTTTTAAATGAGTGTTTTTTAATTAACGTTATTACACTTTAAAACATTAAATAGAAAGAAATATTTATTAACTTCACTAATTAAGATAAGTAAGGTAACTAATTGAATTAAGTCATTTATAACAAATTATAAATGTCCGGAAATAATTCTTGACAGTTTTCAATTAGTTACAGTGTTTATGTTCTATACTTATACTAAAAGTAAAATTATTATGTGCTTCGATATTTGTTTTTATAATTTAAATTACGCAATATTCAATTAATCACTTAACGTTCGCATTAAGTTACAGTTTAAAAATTCAAATTCATTATTGCCACCACTTTTTTGAAAAAAAAAATTAATGTTATTTAATGCCAAGTAAAATGATACCAGAATAAAACCAATAACACTATTTTATAAAACTGGTGGGAATCGAACAATTCTGAATAAAAGTTGTGAAGCTTGCATCCCGTGTATGTCTCGGGGGCAAAGATTAAGTGGTTAAATACAGTCGAGTCTCTATATAACGAAACCCACCGTTCCAGTAAAAAATTCGTTATATAGAGAAATTCGATGTATAGAGAATGATGTTAAAAATCGTATTTAATGTGTGAAATTTGAACAAATATTATTTTTGATCTTTTGAATTAAGAATTTGAAATGTTTAAAAGTAAATATTAACCTAATATTTTATTTCTTAATTATTTAAGCTGTTTCAAAAAAGAAAACAAACATTTATTTGAAAGCTTAATGAAAATCAAATGAGGAGGATCTGCATTAATTTCAGACGAAGAGATCTGTAATTTTTTTGTTGTTTTGATTTTAAAATTGTTACACTCTCAAAAAAAATGCTCAAATTTTAGCAACGAATGAAAAACATTAACATTTTCCTCCATTTGAACGCCTCTCTTACCTGCCTCTCATTGATTCCTCTCTTACATGTGTATCAATCCAATTGACTATGTTTTGAGAAGGATGTGGAAAGGTGTGTAGGAGGTGGGATGAAGTCGTTGGATTTAAAAACCAAGGAGAGAAGTAATATATATATATATATATATATATATCAGTACTGACGATAAATCAAAAATAAATGATAGAAAATTGATTCCATATGATTTCGAAGCTTTTTTTAAACTGAATAAATTAAGACCAATTTATGAAAAAATTCGTTATATGGAAATAGATATTTCGCTATATAGAGACTGTTTTTAATGTAATCGTGCGAAAAGGGGACCGTTCCTGGTAAAAATTCGTTATATAGAGAAATTCGATGTATGCAATTTCGTTATAAAGAGACTCCACTGTATTTCCAAAAGAGTGCAAGTCATAGAATAATGTACTAAAAAGTTCTTGAAATGACCAGGATTTAAATTTCTTTTTTATTCGACCAACTGCTGATGAGGTGCTGTAAATGTAATTGTCGGTAGTAATTGGCAGAATGAATGATTTTACAAACTAATGTATCTTTCGCGCATGGTCGAAAACATAACTTGCAATAATTGCAGACATTTTTAATCAATTCCCACAAAATGCTTATTAAAAAGACAGAACCAAAAATATAGTTTACATGGAACTTTTAAGAAAGACGAACTGACATATCCTTAAATTAGAGAAGCTTCAACTATAACCGCGTTCGCAGACGGTTCATCACCACGACAGATAATTTCCACCAATAAAATTATGCAGAAACCTTTTCTTTATTCAATTGCCTCATTATGGAAATTTTTAATCAAAAATCATGGCAAAAATCGATATTCATTTTTTGCGGTAATATTTTAATTTAGCATAGCTGCCAAATTCTACGCATTTTTGCTACCACTAAAATTGTACAGAGATTTTTCATTTGTTTAATCATAAGATTTCGATGATTAAATAAGACAATATTTACTGTAAAATTTTTGTGGTAGGAAAAATGCGTAAAAGTTGGCAGCCATGATATACTGATAATATTCCGCCACATTGGGAAAAGAAAGACAAACTCTTGTCAGTGTCAGTAAAAAGTTTTTAATACCTAAGCAAAATGATACCAATAAAAATAAATAGAATTTTTTTACCATATTTGTGAGGGTAAAACAAATAACATAACCCCATCAATAAGGCGTTAAAATGTGATAAAATTTTCTATTTAAGTATCTGGTCTTTTTATTCCTAACTCCATTTTAGTTCCCAGTTGTCAAAATCTCTTGTAATCAGTTATCTTCAGAAATTTTGAAAATGTTATTTTTTCACATTTTTATAGGATACACAGATTGATTTTTATTAAAAAAAGAATTTCTTAAAACGAAATTTCCGGTTGAAATTGAATTTTTTTTAAAAATACGATTCTCTGATATATTGCTACCTTTCACCTATTTTCCCATTTTTCTTAACTGTGCTTAATACATATTTTAAACTCACAGACACTTTTTGAATTTCATCATTTTCTACTTTCACAAAACTTTAGCCTTAAATATTTATACATTCTGTCACCTATGTGTTATATTAACTTTTTTAAAGCAAAGTATTATTATTTCATGCTTAACAATTTCTACGCCGATTTACAATCAAATAAACATATTTGAAACAGAAAATTTTCATAAGAATTAACAATACTAAGCGCAATATATAAAACCGAATAAATTTGGCTTACATTTTACTATAAATAATTCGGGGTTCCAAACAATTTGATAAGATTTAGCCTTTGCGGCGCAGGGTAAATTCATCGCTTAAGTGTTTAAATTAATGATTGACACCGGAGTTTAAAAAGAACTTTATTTGTAAATATGAAAAAAACCATATTTCAGGTATTCGATAAACGTAAATTTTTACCAAAATTCCGGTCCAAATGTGGCGTTTGGGAATTAAAATTGAGTGGTTCCATAGGTATACCACCACGCCGCAAGGCGTAGAATTTGTCGGATCAGATATTTATTATACGTATAGCAAAATCTTTTCGCAGTTTATAAACTACAGTTATACTTACATTTTTCAATAGCTCGCATTTACTAAGACAATCAACTAGAGACTGGGCATAAAATTGTTTTCAACTCAGAAGCTCTTGAAAAAGTTTAAATTGTTAAGCACATAAATCCTTTATGAATCAGAAATTTCTCTTAACCTTTCGCGGGGCAAAATATTTTAATTTAAAAAATGTTGAAATGAATTATTATCACCGGAATTAAAATAAATTTATTTTAAAATAAGGAAAAGCTATATTTCACACATATAGTAAACCGAAATCTTTTTACCAAAATTCTGGGGCCAATAACTACAACTGGAATTAAAATTGAGTGGTTTTCATAGACATACCATCACCCTTCAGGGTTTAACCATAGGTGCCAACCTGACATTAATGTTACGTAATACATGCGTTAATTTAACTCTAGTTTAAAGAATTTCCGCCCAGAATTTTATCAAAATATGCTCCACCCAGAGACCTGAAATTAAATAAATAAAAATTCATGATATAAATTTTCTTGTTCGAAATGAGGTTAACCTGGATCAAATTAATCTAGGTATTACGGAAGATTAGTTGAAAGTTAGCAACTTTGGTGTAAACCATTCTGGACTATGGTTCCTTCTCAGCACTTATTTGTAGAACATACAGAATTTATTTTTTGCATCAATAAAATGGAAATATGATTTTTTCTTTTTTCAATTAGAACAATTTCGTTATTATTTCAGTAAAAGTAATTATCTCTTTAAAAAAAGTGGTGTCAGTAAAATTTGTGTGAACACCGCCGGTCCTGTATTGATTAATAAAATCTACCTTGGCCTATCTTCCATTTGTTGGATAAAACTTCCGCTTTGAAACCGACCCACTTGAAACTTACACGTCTGAAATTACGGTACATATTTTATGGTTGTTTCATACTGATCATTCTTAGAGAAATATAAAAATTATTGTTTAAAATTGTGGTAGCAAATATATGTATATATATAATAGAGCGCACTATACTGTTTGAAAACTTATTAGAAATAATTAAGCTCATATAACAAGTTAGTATAATTTCAAATTAAATGTAATACTTCTTTAAATTTTGATAGCTAAAATTTATTAGGCTGAACTAGATTGGACATGACTTATTTTTCATATTTATAAAAGGGACGTAGAGAAACATGTTATGTAAAAGTCAACTTGACACGCTACATTAATCGGATTATTTGCAGCTGTCATTTTCCTTGGCTCATTTCTTGAAAGTTTTAATGCAGAATAACATTATACTCGGCTCCAAAATTCATCTAATGCGAAAATACACCATTGCGTTTAAATTATAATGGAGGCAGAATTAATAGCTTTTCGCAGACCAAACTAGATTTTAATTTATGGCCATTAAAACAATATAAAATTTCTGATAACAGTTGTTTTTAACAAGCAAAGTGTCTGTCAAATTAATCTCTCGTAATATTACATGTGACTCAATGTTTTTTTAAAAATAATAACCATCTGAACTTATTATAATTTAAAACTTCGTCATAATTAAACAAGTTAAAAAATTGCAGGTTAAGCGCAACAAATGAGGAGCGTTCATACTATAAGGAATTTTTAAAAATATTCAGATATTGATCTAATAGTATACAGTACTTCGGATAGAGTAGAGTATGCGAAATCTTTTGTGTATCCCTATAAATACTATATGATTTCTTTTATATAAGAAGTAACTTGTAGCAATCCTCGGCAACGTATATCGATTTCATAAAATCTGAAATAGTTTAACCCTTTAATGGTCGCATTAAATTACAGTTTAAAAATTTAAATTCATTATTGCCACCACTTTTTTGAAAAAAAAAATATGCTTCTCATTTAATAACAAATAAAACGATATCAGAATAAAACCAATTGCATTATTTTATAAAATTGGTGGGAATCAGACAATTCTGAATAAAAGCCGTGGGGCTTGTAGCCCGTGAATGTCTCGGGCGAGACGATTAAGTGGTTAATATTAAAACGCAGCCCAAACGATGTTTTCCCCTATACGATTAATTAATGGAATACTTTTGTTTAGCATTGTAAATTAATAACAAATACTCGCTAAACCACAGATTGTACAGAATATATATATTTAGTATATACTTCACACATGCGTAACAATTTTATCATGCTCAAAAGAGTGTAACACCGCTAAAATGCACCTGAAATTATTGTTTCCCATTGGCCGTAATGTAACGGAATATTTTTATTTGAACCTGTAATTAAACTACAGATCAGATTTTCATATGATTCGACAAAATTATGCAAGAATTGTATATTTTAAATTTCAAATGATTCAATTGGGTACTTCCTGCACTATTATATACGAAAAGACGGACGGACTGAATGATGACTTTAGGTGCTACGTATTTACATAATTACGAGCTCACCGAAAAAGTGTTACCGCATCTGGCTGATTTTTTTATTGGCGGTTTCCAAATTGTCACCAGCAAGTTTAACTCCTTGGGAACGAGCGACATGTATACGTGCCGCAAAAAGGCTTAAAAATCCTTGTTTATCCTCACTAGTAAAATTACACTGTAAAATGTGCCTTATTTTATCAGAGAATTTTCATGATTCAATAAGTCAGAAATTTTTGTTTTTAAAATCCGGTGAAAAAGCATTAAAAAGTTCGTAAAAGACATTCGTCGCGAAGGGGTTAAGAATCCTTGTCTTCCACCAATAAACTTTTGCTGTAAAATTTACCTTCTTTAATCGGAGCATTTTCTTATTTTAATAAGGTACAAATTTCTGTTTTTAAAAACCGGTGACCAAACATTAAAAATTTCTTAAAAGGCTCCCGTCGCGAAGGTATTAAATATTTATTATTGTTTTATAACATGATAGATAAATCTTCACGAATAACATGAAGAAAACATGCTATTCAAAAATTTCCAGTATGGACAGTGTTGCTGCACATGACGTATTCGTTATTGGGGAATTCCAAATTTTCATCAGTGACATTAAATAGTTATTATTGTTTTTAAGATGATTGATCTTTACAAATAATATAAAGCACAGCTGCCAACTTTTACGAATTTTTGCTACTACTAAAATAGTACAGAGATTTTCCATTTATTTAATCCTAAGATTTCGCCGATTCAATAAGACAATATTTACTATAACATTTTTGTGGTAGAAAAAATGCGTAAAAGTTGGCTGCTATTTATAAGGGAAAATCGCTTTTCAAAAATTTCCGATGTGATTTCCCATAGTAGTGAGTAATCCGTCTATAACGGATGACGTCACACCTCATATCCTGTGGCCTTTCGTATTTTGATGGCAGCGGTTAAGTATTTTTTTCCAGCATTCAGTTTACCTTTTGAAAATAATGAAAAATAAAATGGTTTCCGTTATAATTTCGAAATTTAATTTTGTTTTATGTTGTAATTTTTAAAAATGAAGTATTTCTTTTTTTTAAATTAAAATAACATCTCAACTAAAACATAATGTACGTAATAACATAACGTACAAAATAAATAAACAAACAAACAAAACCATAATGCAGAGCTGCCAACTTCTACGCCTTTTTAAATCATATTAACATGTTTGGAACCACGAAATTTTTAGAGCGAAATGTACGCCAAATACAACTAATGATACGCATTACCATACATATTTTAAATTATTAAGTAAAATTTCTGATTCCAATATGCTTATTTGACTTGAAATAGGCGTAGTAGTTGGCAGCCCTGATAATGTCTATAAGCTTAACCCCTTGAGCTCTGATGGTAGAATTTTCTACCACGTAATTTTAATTCCGGAATGTCACAATGGCACCAGAAAATTCAACCAAATTTACTTGAAAAAGGTTTAATGCATTTTTTCGTGTACATCGTTAACCGGAGTTTTTCATTGCAAAATACTGGTGCCAGTGTGACATTTGGAATTTTGAAGAAATTTATCCACCAGAGCTCAAAGGATTAAAGAAAGCATTTTAAATACAATAATTTTATTCTAAAATTAATCTGAAATTCCTTTTTTTTTTTTTGTAAAAGTGTTTTCATTTCTTTTAACAATTAATTAAAGTCATTTGTAATAAAAATCTTTATAACATTTCGAAGAATTTATACATTTTAATTAAGATTAATTACTTAAACAAAATGCTAATACAAAAATGTATTGAATGAAAAATATTTATTTTGTTTAAAATAATAATAATCATAAAAACCTTCTTCAAAATCAAAAAATTACATTTTTAAACATTAAAGAGAAATATTTAAACTTCACCAATTAAGTTGATTAATTTAATTATGTAATAAGGCAATGCAGATAAATTGTTAATATTCGTAAGGGTACTTGACTAAGTTTCGGAACTGCATTTTTATGAATATTCAAACTTATTATGTTTTTAGATAATTGTTTCTTCAAATTTAAATTATTTGTTTAAATTATATACTCCCAGAAAAAAGTAAAAATAAAATGTAGTAAATCAGTTAATTATGCACAATTACGGTTAAAATTGCCGCTATAACGGACTTTTCATTAAGTGGAACTTTTTAACCCTTTCCGGCACGGGCAAAATCTGTTACTATAATTAGAAATTATCCTCTGACACCGGAACTCACAAACTAATTTTTTAGATATTTTGAATTCCCTAATTTAAGCTTTTATTCTAAAAGCTAAATTTTACCAAAATATTATTTGTGCCGTTTCCAAGTTTGGAATTAAAATTAGGTATCCCAGGATCGGGCACAGTGTGCCGGAAAATCTTAAAGTTAAATCTTTAACGTCAACTTTAAAATCGTACAATGGATGGTTTAAAAATACCACGGCACACGAAATGCTAAAATACTAGCAAAAAATCTTTTTGCTGTATCGGTCTTATTATATAACATTATGTATATTTTGTGTAAAATAACGAAATTTGCTTAATTTTTATAAAATAGTCTAACCCTGTTAACACGCGAATCAAGGGAGTGATCAAAATTCGTATATTAAAAATATTCACCAATTAACCGAAGTTCCCAAAATTTCGTACAATGATCTACTTAATAAACTAGTCGTTGGGGGCCACCGTAATACCTATGCATATGAAAATAAAATATGTGAAAACTATTTATACAATGTATTTCAATTCCAAAACTAAATTTAAATGTTGGTTATACACCTAGTAATTCTCTATTAATGAATTGCTGATGCAGCAATTTCAACAAATTATATAAAACGCCAAACTACTCAAGAAGTACCAAACTACGTAAAAGAAACATCCTTATAACTCCAAAAATAATAATCGTATTAACTAACAGTTTACTGCGTCGGATTAAGCGTCTCATTTCCAATTAAAATATACCTCTGTATTGAAATTTGAATGAAATACAGGGTCATGAAAAATCGAAGAATGTGGAAAACAGGATTACAAATATCTCGGCAACTAATAATCCGATCGACTTTGTTCTTTATGCAAAATTTGGGTTTTTTTATTGCCTTTTACGTGCATTCCTTAAAATAAAAAAATTCGAAAATTTTTATGTACCTTTCATCAGAACGAATTTTTCGAGAATCCGGAAAAAATAGTTCCGGATAATCGAGGCTGCTGATATTCAATAGGCTTCGTCCCACTTTTACATACTAAGTTCATACAAAATTTCAAGTCTCTATCTCAATTTGTTCGTGAGATAGAGCGTTTACAGACAGACGGACGGCAAATTTTTTTTCCTAAAAATATGCTTTTCGAAATCTCCAGTGTCTAAAACGTGTAAATCCGTCAAAAATTTTTTTTTTCGATTTTCAAAACGATTGCAAGTCTTACCCTATACTACGTATGATGGGTAAGTAAAACCTATGTGGATAAAACATATCTTGATTAAATTCTTAGTGTTTTACAGACATGTGATATTTCGTTTGTTTTATTCATTATGTGCTTATTAAGCGGAAACGTTTGGAAGTTTGAAATTCAATTTAGCGAATGAAGTAAATTTAATTCTTAACTAAACATCTTATGAATATTTTTTAATTAAATTTATTATATATGTGTATGACACATAAAATTGAACAGAACAAACACAAAAATTTCTACAAACTTTGTTACTAAAACTAATGTTATCAAAATTAAAATTCTTATTAGCTATACAGAAAAAAATTGAGAATAGTATTGCTAACAATAAAATGTCAATATGAAATAAACAAAAGTTAAAATTTAATAAAGTCAATAATGACTTTTAGGCAAAGTAGCTAGCAAAATACTGCCAAATTCCGGCTGTCTTTTAATTAAGCCCTTGGGGACGAGCGACACCTATACGTGCCGCAAAAAGGCGTAAAAATCCTTGTTTATCCCTACCAGTAAAATTATAATCCAAAATCTGCTTTATTCAATCGGAACATTTTTCCGATTTAATAAGGTACTAATTTTCTGTTTTTAAAAACTACCGATGAAACATTAAAAATTTCGTAAATGGCCTCTGTTTTGAAAGAATTAAGAAAACACGTTTTAACCAGAAAATTTGTAAAGGTAAATGTGTCTACCATAAGGCGAGTCTTTTGAAGTTTACTCAACTCTTTAAATGGCAGAGTCCTTGTATTCATAAAGCTTTCAGATAATTTACTGACACCAGTTTTTCAGAAAAAAACGTAAACCAGTAAATATGTGCAAAAAAGAATGAAATTTTCTTTAAAAAATTCGGATACCAATGTAGCAATTAACCCTTTCCGGCACACTGTGCCCGGTCTGGGATACCTAATTTTAATTCCAAACTTGCGAACGGCACCAGTAATATTATACTAAAATTTGGCTCTTACATTAAAAGAGTAAATTAAGGAATTCAAGATATTTTGAAAATTCATTTCTGAATTCCGGTGTCAATCGATTATTTCTATTTTATTAACAGATTTTGCCCGTGCCGGAAAGGGTTAAGGATTAAAATTATGTGATGGGCAACATCGCCACCCATCGTGGGGTTAACCCATTCCAGCACAGTGGTCCCGTACCATACATACTTAATTTTAATTCAAGTTTACAAACGGCACCAAAAATGCATTATTAACCCTTTCCGGCACACTGTGCAAGGTCTGGGATACCTAATTTTTATTTCAAATTTGCAATCGTCACAAATAATATTTTAGTAAAATTTTGCTTTTACAATTAAAGCTTAATTTAAAGAATTCAAAATATCTAAAATTTTCGTTTGTTAATTTCGGTGTCAGTCGCTATTTTCTTATGTTACTAATAGATTTTGCCCGTGCCGGAAATGTTTAAATTTTGCTTTCACAAAGGAAGCTTAAATCAAAGAGTTCTTAATCCCCTCGCGATGAGAGTTTTTTGCACGAATTTTAATTTTTTTACCACTGGTTATTCTAAACAGAAAATTTTGTATTATTAAAACGCGATAGTGCGCAGATTAAAAAAAGTAAACTTTAGAATAAAATAGAACTGTGAAAATAATGAAGGATTCTGAGCACCTTATGTAACATGCATATGGGCAGTTTGTTCCCAAGGGGTTAGTTTCTAAAAAGGATGTTTGTAAATTACAGTGTTAACCAATAATTTATCATTTTACGAACAGAATTTGTCATTGCCAGAAAGGCTTACCACTTAGGGACAAGCATGCAGTTTATGCGTTACTTAAAGTGTTCAGAATCCTTCATTATCCTCACCAGTTACTTTTTATTGTAAATTTTACCTTATTTCGAGATACAATTACAAGTAATTTTCTCTTTAAAAAAACCGGTGGCGAGAGAATGAAAATAAACAAAGGATTGTCGTTGTCCTTCGGCTCAATGTTACCAGATGGGCTACTTTTTTTAAATTCAGATTCTTGATTGGCACCGCTTTTATGTAATGGTAAAATGCGCCTTATTTAGTGACGGATTAATAAAGGCGAAAAGTAAGGGAATTTTACCGTTTCAAAAAAGTGGTGTCAATCAAGAAATCTTAGTTTAAAAAAAGTAGCCCACTGGCAACACTGCTCTGGCTAAGCCACCAAAAGGGTATATTATGGTTCCCACGGTAACAAACTTCGGTTCCTATAACACGGGTTAATCCCCCCGGAAGGGTTTACGAACAATACAAATATGAAGAAGATGATGGGAATCCAATAAAGGAAATGAAAAACACAAACTTTTCAAATGTTATGTGTGGTACATGTCATCCACACGCCTTACTTAAGGTTAAAAATATACGGAAAGGTTTGAAATTATGATTTTGTGCTTATACGAATGATTAATTCTACAGTAAAATAATTCATTCCGCACATATATTTGGCATATTCTGTTTTAGCCAACATTTATTCTTTTTTTTTTTCTATTTTAAAGAAACTTTCACAGAAAGTATATGTAATGAACTCATAGAAAAAATGCTTTGGTCCAATAATTTATGGCAGCAGTTTAGCCGCCAAAAAGAATGCTGTTTGAAATATCTAATCTTTTCCAAGCGACTGCCGAAAAATAATTCCGAGCTATTTGGATAATTTCCCAAAGAAATACAAATATTCATTTTTTAAAAGGCGTTGTCAATAAGAAAAGACACAGATTTCTCCAATAAGAATATTTTAGAAAACTGTAATTTTATGTTTGTCAATGAAAATATTCTGAATAATTTATTAGAATATATATGAAAAAAACTGCAATAATAGTTCTTTTAACCAAATATGCTATTAAAAGTATGTATCCGAAGATTTAAAATTGTTGTAAAAATATTCTTATGCATTTTCGATTTAAAATGGTTTAAAAATTTATCAACAGACAACAAGACTTTTATATCGAATTTCAAAACTAATTTTGAAATTGCTGAGGTGTATACTCAGGTTGTTATGGGATATTAACCCTTTCCGGCACACTGTGCCCGGTCTGGGATACCTAATTTTAATTCCAAACTTGCAAATGGCACCAATAATATTTTAGTAAAACTTTGGTTTGACAATAAAGGCTTAAATTAAGGAATTCAAAATAAAAAAATTCGTTTGTGAATACCGGTGTCAGTGGTTAATTTCTCATTTTGCTAACAGATTTTGCCCGTGCCGGAAAGGATTAAAAGATGTACTTTTTCGTTGAATTTTGTGATTTACGTTCTAGTAACTTATAAATTCTTTTATCCAGGTATAATCATAGCTTCCAGTTTGTCCATCATTTAATTGAGAAATTTCGGGTTCATATCAGAAATTCAGGATAGTAATTTATACTTTATAAAATGGAGACTGTTAGTGATCACATAAAATGAAAATTATTCCTTCGAGATTTTCGACATGAGTTTGAAATTCCAAATTAAAATTGGAGTATTTATCAGAATATGTTTAAAATTGATAACCTTGATTTTAATTCGATTATTTATTGAACAATAATTTTGTACTTATCATTTTACAATTTTAAACTATGTGAAACAACATCGCATATTGTTGCTAGTAGACATTCTTATTTATCAAAATATGTTTAAAACTGCTATAGCACATGGAAGTTACAAAAGGAACTTTTAAGTAAGAAATAAGAAGATTAAAACATGGGAGAATTAATAATACTGCCCATTATTTAATTGTAAATACTTCGTCTGATGCAAAATATATTTGTGTTACTGCAATGCAAAATCCCAATTAAATGCTTAGTGGTCTAATCTTTATGTTATCTTTAACATTTTCGGGATACTTCTAGAATGGAAATAGTATTCATGTTAGGCAGAATTAGATTGGATCTATATTTCATTTTATTAAGACAGACATAGAGAAATATTATTATGTTATGTAAAAGTCAACATCACACGGTACGTTAATCGGATTATTTACAGCTGTCATTTTCGTGGCCACATTTCTGGGAAGTTTTAATGTGAAATAAGATTACACCCAGTTAAGAAATTCAGCTCATACGAAAATACGAGATTGCGCTGTAATTATTACGTAGGTAGAGCTACTCACTTTTAATACTCGCGATAGATTGTGAGTTATTGCAGCGAGAGCCTTATTAAATTACTATGACAGAAAGTTCATATACATAAAATCTTTGTGGTTTATCTTAATATAAAAATCTTACTAATCGTTTTTGGATAAACTGTAAAATTCCATATTGATATTATAGTTCAACGTGAATTCAAATTTAAATTGTAAGAATTTATTTAATGCGATAATGATTTAAAATTAATAATTCAAAATACTGTAATCGTACAACAGTGGCTTGAATCCTAGTCATGTAAGCTACTATGCGTCTGTTTTAATAACTTTCCAGTTTGAAATTGAAATTTCGGGTTAAAATTGGAATATTTATTAGAGTTTGTTTAAAGTTGGTAACCATCTGGCTTGGCACTTTGGCCTCCACTTTAAATTTATTAACTTCAAATCTACATCAGAAATTCTGAAAGAATTTTTTTTTAGCTAATCTCGAAACCTTTGTTGTTAAGTACATAAATTAAAAAGAAAAAAAAAACAACGCAGTGTTTAATGTGTAAATGAAAAATTTCAGAATTAAATAAAAGGACCAGTCTGACATGCCCATGTAACTTTGATTTTAATTTTACATTTTAATGAACAATGATTTTAAACTTATCATTTTATAATTTTAAAATATGTGAAACAACATCGCAAGCTGTTATTCGCAGATATACTTATTTATCAAAATATGTTTAAATCTGTTATAACACATACAAGTTACAGAAGGAACTTTTACATGAGAAATAAGAAGTTTAAAACTTCGAAGAATTATATATACTGTCCATTATTTGGTTCTCAAAACTTGTTCTAATGCAAAATATATTTATGTTACTGCAATGTAAAATCCTAATTAAATGCTTGGTGGTCTAACATTTTTGTTATCCTTATCGTTCCGCGAATAGTTCCAGAATGGAAATATGTTTCATGTTAGGCAGAACTAGATTGGATCTTTAATTCATTTTATTAAGAGAGGCGTAGAGAAACATTATTATGTTATGTAAAAGTCAACATGACACGGTATGTTAATCGGATTATTTACAGCTGTCATTTTCCTAGTCTCATTTCTGTGAAGTTTTAATGTGAAATAAGATTACACCCAGTTCCGAAATTCAGCTCATGCGAAAATACGAGATTGCGCTGTAATTATTGCGTAGGTAGAACTACTCGCTTTTAATAATCATGAGTACATTGTGACTTATGGCAGTGAGAGACTTATTAAATTACTATGAGATAAAGTTCATATACATAAAATCTTTGTGGTTTACAGTAACGAAACTTCGTAGTAATCGTTTTTTGGTAAACTATAAAATTCTATATTGATACTGCAGTTTAAAATGCCTTAAAGTTGAGATTGTTTAGAAATATATTTAATGCGACTATAATCAGCAGTATATTTAGTATTTCTAAATTTTATACTCGTAAAAAGACGACTCAAAGTATAAAGGTATATTGTGCATCTTTTTTAAAACTTATTAAATTTTAATCCCTTGGGGACGAGTGACAGATAAACGTGCCGCAAAAATGCTTAAGAATCCTTGTTTATCGCCACCGGAAAAATTTTACTGTTAAATTAGCATATATGAACTGAGCATTTCCCCGAATTAATATGGCAGAAATTTCTGTTTTAAAAATCTGGTAACAAAACATTAAAGATTTCGTAAAAAGCTCCCGTCGCGAAGGGGTTAAAGCTGAAGATTATTTGCAGATATACAGCATAGAGAGTTATGTAACATAAAATATATTTATTATTAGAGCTATTATTAGTGTTAGTTGTTATTAGAGCCATCAATTATTAGATCTAGCTACTATTCGAATTGTTTATTTTTACTGCTATAATTACTATAACAAATGGCTATTATTTTAACTTTTTTACTGCTATTACTAGAGTTTTTATCGTTACTTTTTAATCACGTATGCTTTATTTGTACTTTTAAAGTTGACTAAAGAAAAATATTTGTCATATGCAATCATTATATGATATTACATATTATTGTGCAAGATTTCAGAGATTGTTAAAGAAACTTTATAATTTAATCAATATATGATTAATGATGTTTTAACCGCTTTTGAAAAAATAAATATTATACTTCTACTTTAAAAATATACACCTTAGAGAATTAAGTCTCAACAGTTACATCGTGTAATATTTATTTCTGAATCGCATGCGCATCGTCGTGCTATTGTAGATGCATAAAAATGTGTCGATTACAGATATAGTTATACTCATTATTTATTATTACGCAATATCCTACAGATAGAAAAAATATCATTAATTTTAATCAATATCATATTTATGATTGAATTACACTACTTTCATGGCTTCCAACTTCTACGCCTATTTAAAGTCACATAAACACATAAGAATCAGAAATTTTCTTTAATAATTTACAATATATATCACAATACATCACACTGAATAGATTTGGCATACATTTTACTAAAACATTTTTCTGAGTCCAAAAACGTTTATATGACTTAAAAAGGCGTAGAAGTTGGAGCTCTGACTACTTTGTAGGGATATTATAACTAAATTTCGTGTTTGTAGTTTTGAGAAATATTAAAAAAAAATTACAAAACATATATTTAATTTATTAATCGATAATTTCTGCTTTCGATTAACTGATTTCATCGCAAGGAATTATTAAGAAACACATCCCTGTGACAAAGTATAACTTAAGTCTATATTTATACTCTTTGCTCAGTAAAGAAACAGCTAAAAATATACAAAAATGAGCGCATTAATATATAATCAACTCCTTTAATAATTTATGGCAGCGGTTATGGCGTCCGAGAGATTGCCATTTGACATATCTAATCGTTTCCCAACTGCCGACGAAATATAATTCAGAGTTATTCGGGTAACTTCAACGAAGTATAAATGAGTTATTTTAACTAAAAGATGCTGTCAGTAAATAAAGACCGAAATTTGGTCAAAGAAGAAGAATTCTAGAAAAATTTGGGATTTTTTTTTTTGTCAAATATAATGATGTAACGTAATAATAATGTACATAATAATGTACTTGATACTTATGACACAAGTGGCTAATTAAGGCTACTTTTATCAATTTCATGTTAGTTTTTAAGAATGCAATTTCAAATTAAGAAGATATCTTTTATTTTATTTTTTTTTATTTATTTATTTATTTATTTATTTTTTTTTTTTTTGAAAAGAGGTATTACATACAGCAATCCCTTAATCCTCTGACGGGAAGAAATTGTGTTTGCGTAATTCTTCACTCCCACCGGAATTTTGGTTAAAATTATTTTAAAAAAATGGAAAATCAATTTATCGCCACAAAAGTTTAAAAAGTGAAATTCGACAAAAGTTTTCTGGTGCAAAACTTTATTAATCGTTGTTGGGATACAATACTCCCCATTGCCCTTCAAGGGATTAACCCGTTCGGGATCATGAGTGAATATTAAAGATGAGAAGGACTCGTCCCGAGCTTGGATACGGGCCCGAGAATGGCTCGGGCTCGATTTTACTTTTAGTCTTTGGCCTGAGCGAGCCCGGGTTCATTCTTTCTGAAACCGAAAAAAATATTTATTCATGTGTCGAAAAGTTTGAAAGCACTCCCCCCCCCCCCCCCTATAAAACTACTTTTTGTTTTTACAGTCATTTCCGTGCTATTATGATCAAAGCGAAAGGGGAGAGAAATCGTGTTTTTGTATTTTACTAGTTGATTACTGTTTCAAAAGAAAATTTGTGATGCTTTAAGATTTATTTTTACTGCAAGATTGAATTACATTTCTTATTTAAAAGTAATTTTTATGTAAGAAGTTTTTAAAAATGAGATTAACATTTGAAACAGTTTTTAATTATCCTGATTTTTTTCATACTTTTGATACAGGGCTCCGGAAAATGAGCCCGACCTCATATATAGAACATTTATGCAATCTCAAAAAGTGCTTAAAACGCTTGAGTATTTCGAGAATGATCAGTAAATATCTGAGAGCTAGCGGGTAGTCTCCCACCACATAATTTTATTAATTTTCTTCGCTTAAATTTTATAGGCATTCTTACAAAAATATTATTTCTAATTGCTTAAGAGATGCAAAGAAGATTTTAAGAAACAGAAAAATAATATATTAGCAGTATTTTTAACTTTAAAAAAAGTGGTGTTTATTCCATTTTTTGACATTATTGTACTTAAAAAAATAATAGGTTATGTGGTTAATAATAGCAATTGCTTATCTTTTGTGAAATTAGGTTCCGCATACATAGGCCATTTTGATTTTTCCAATAAGCAAAAAATGTTGGTCCATTTTTTATCATACGAACTTTGGGATATGGTAGGCATGTTGCCAACCTCCCGATTTTTTTCATATCAGTGAATTCTTACAAAGATGTTGCTCTAATTATTTGCAAAAATTGTGCGATAGCATAAAACAAATACTTCTGTAAAAAATAGTGGCTTTAAAAAATCGCAAAATTGGCAATTACAAATATAATACAGAGGCTCTTTAATCTGGAGTGTATCGGGCCATAAATCTGAACAGCTAATGTTTTGAACAACTGTTTGGAATGTTTTTGGCAACTGCAAGATACACATTCTTTATCATGTACCAATGATTAGCGAATGTTGGTTCAACATTTTTTTTCACTTGATATATAAAAAATAAATGTATGTTTACAGGTGTTAAATTTTTTATGCGTGTGTGTGTACAGACATAAATTTGTTGATGTGTTTATAAAAATTCCATTTTATAATAAAATTACTTTGAAACATTTTTATATAAAAAAAATAAATTAGTTAATGTGTCCAGATAATTGCAAGAATTTTTCGCAGTAAATTACCTCGTTATTAGTTTTCTGTGAAAATGTATGTGTATGTATATTCGTGTAACAGTTTTATGTATCTTTGCTAACTAAGAAAAACCTTTATTTATTTAAATAAATTTCAAATTATATTATTGTAATGCAGTGGTGTTTGAACGCAATTTTGCAATGTATGTTGTTAAAAAGAACACAAAATGAAGCAGGTTTAAATTATTATCCGAAAAATATATAAACAAATATGTTAATAAATTACATTAATAAATAATAAATAACATTTAATTAACAATAAATATAATTAATAATAAATAATAAATTACAATAAATTACAAATGATAAATAACATTTTTAATGTATCTTTCACAGTAGCGTTTCGTCAGTGGATCAATTTTTCCAAAACACTGAAATTGTACAGTAATTTTAATTTTTTTAATCAACATAATTTGTCGAATAAGTAATATAAAAGATTCTGCTAAATTTTAGTGGTGAGAAAAATTGGCTTCTCTGAGAAGGCGCAACTGATCTTTTATTATACTTTTGAAAAATAATGTCAGTTATACATTTATGTAATGTCATTTACGAATTCTGAATTTAAAATAATATAATGAAGTTCATTATAGACAGTACGTTTTTTTAATCCATTTTTTTATTTAAAAAACGAAAAAGAAGGAAGTAGTAAATGAATTAATGCTATATTTATTAGCTTTTTCTCTCTTATAAACATAAACCCCGACTCTCTCATACCACAAAAAATGCTTTTATTTAATTCTATAAGATATATTATAACAATAGTTTTTCTTAAAATATGATACACGCATTCATATACCAACTTTTCACGAAATTCTGCCTCGAAAAAAGAATGAAAGAGTCTATTTTAGCCTCTTTCATTCTTTTTCCATAATGAGCACAACATCTACAATAATACTAAAGCCTTTTTACCAAAAAAAAAAAAAAAAAAAAAAAAAAAAAATTCCAGTTAAAGAATTTTATATTAAACTTCTTTCATTGCTTGGTATTTACGCCTTTATTTAAACCTGTATTTAAGCCTTTTTTTAATAAAAGTGATTTTGTATTGATTAAAAATATAAGTTATTTTTAACTGTTAATGAATGTATAAGGCCGCATTCGCAAATGTGTGGTTTCCAATTATTATTATAAACTTTTCTTCTGACAAAGTTTATTTGCATTATTTATTTTCTGAAATTTTCAGATTAGATGAAGCGAAATGTATTGACGAAAATTTCTGTTGTATAATTGGAAAAAAAAATACATTTAGGTAAGAAAAAATATTTGTTAATATGACGACATTAGTCCTTTAACACTAGAACCGCGGGAAAATTCATTGAAGATTTATAAAAATATTTCTCACAGGAATTTTTATTTAAACCTTTTTAAGTGATTTATTGAAAATATTTTTACTCAGCATATATTTAGTTTATTTATTAAGAGTTTTCTGGTTCGAATCGACGTCTCTCCATATGATATGGGTCAAAATGACCCGCCGCCGCGGTTCTAGTGTTAACCTTCCTACCCTGAATGGGTCTAATCGACCCATAACTATAATTTGTTTTATACGATTCGAACCAGAATTTTTTTCATAAAGGAAGTTATATAAAATAAGGCAATTAAATATATTAAAATGTTTTAAATAACAATTCTGGTGTGAAATTTTTTTTCAAGATTGAGTAAAATTTGAACAGGGTAGGAAGGTTAAGAAATCAGTTTTAAATATCTATTAGTGAAAAAAAATAATATCAGCAACTAAAAAACTAATTGTGATTTATTGCTTTTTTTTAGTATGCTTCTTCTTATGCATTTTCTTATTTTAAAATTTAATGGTGAATAAAGAATATAAAAAAAAACATGTATTTAAAACTACTGCCCTTTTACATGTTAAAATCCTTTTTTTATACGCACATAACACAGATTTGAATAAAATTCTAGTACAAAAGAAAGAATTTAATACTGGCCATTTTTGCGTGAGTTTAAACAATGTATCTAAATAGTATTTCATTCATTTAATTAAACTGAATACTTTAATCTGCTTTCTAGAGATCCTATTTTTCATCCATTCTATAATTTGCTTTTCTTTATTTTTTTTCCGAAACATTATAATCTCCTCCCCCATCTCCAAGAAATCTGGTTTTATTTATTCAACAGGATATTACGTCATAATAGCTTATCTTATTATGTAATATACTCATTCTATTTTCAGTTTATCACGATATTTTTTTAGAAGATAAAAGAATGCTGCTAAAAAGTTTAATACTTTTATGCGTGCCAGGAGGAAATATTTCTAATAAATTCGATAAAAAGCTCCCCTTTTAAGAATTCCGCAATAATCATAATATATTTTGTTTTTATTTCTTTAAAAAAAAATTATTCCTTTAACCACTTAACCTTCCTACCCTGAATGGGTCTAATCGAACCATACCTATAACCTGCTTTATACAATTCGAATCGGAACTTTTTCATTAAGAAAGTTACATAATAGATTGAGAATAATCATAATATATTTTAATTTTATTTCTTTAACCATTTCCAAGCACACTGTGCCCGGTCTGGGATACCTAACTTTAATTCCAAATTTGCAAACGGCACCAATAATATTTTAATAAAGTTTTGCTTTTACAAAAAAAAAAAAAAAAAAAAAAAAAAAAATTACGGAATTCAAAATATTTTAAAAATTGGTTTGTGAATTCCGGTTCAATCGATAATTTCTCATTTTACTAACAGATGTTGCCCGTGCCGGAAAGGGTTAACCCCTTAACTGGTTTGCCCGAACACAGTTCGGGTAAGACGAATTTGCTTATTGCATCATTTAAAGCTTTTTGACACCACTATTATTATTATGAAAATTTTCATACTATAGAAAGGCGGAAATGTTTAGAATAAATTTTACGAATATTTTATTTAAATAATAGTGGTGTGAATCCGCTACTTTCAATTTATTGAACGGAACAGAATTAATAAGTTAAGGTGTTAATCACTTAACCCCTTCGCCCTTTTACAAAATATTTAATGTTTTCTCATCGGTTTTTAAAAACATAAAATTGTGACTTATTAAATCGAGAAAATGCTCTGATTAAACAAGGCAAATTTTACAGTAAAATTTTACAGGTGGGATTAAAAAATGAATCTTAAGCCTTCTTGTGGCACGTATACGTATCGCTCGTACCCAATGAGTTAAGCGATGAACATTTTGGGGGAAAAAAATAAATAATACCACTTTTTTCTTGTCTTTTACAGAATTTTTAATATTTTGTAACCGATTTTTCAAAACAAAATTTTTTGCCTAATCTAATCAAAAAAAAAAAAAAAAAAAAAAAAAAAAAAACGCGAATAAATAACATAAAATTTATTATAAAAAATTACTGGTGAGAATAGTAAATTAAAACTGGAATATGGATGTCTATACGAGATGCGGGCAAATCATCATTGGTAAAAACATGTTTCCCGTACGAGGTACGAGCAAATCAGGGAACCGGTTAAAGTTACAATACTCTAAATCAGTGGTGCACAACCTTTTTACCAGAAAATCGTTTGCCACCTGAATATTTGAAAAGCTGAGTTTCTTTTCTTTAATCTCAAAGTTTCTGTCATTACTATAAGGAAAATTATTCTGCATAAAAATAGTGGTATCATTTTGGCCCGCGGGCAAGAGGTTGTTCACCCCTTCTCTAAATGTTAAAATATCTGCTTCAGGAAGTATTAAAGACATACATTTTTGACATACATTTTTTTTTACACGCACATAAAACAGATTTAAATAATTCTAAGTACAAAAGAAAGCATTTAATATTGGGCATTTTTGCGTGTGTTTAAACAATGTATCTAATAGTATTTCATTCATTTAATTAAATTGAATACTTTAATCTGCATCCTCGAAATACTATTTTTCATTCCTTCGTTAATTTATTTTATTCTGAAACATTAAAAACTTCTTCTCCATCTCCAAGAAATCTAGATTTATTTATTCAACTGGATAATACGTCATAATAGCTATTCTTATTATCTAATATACGCATACTATTTTCAGTTTATCACGATCTTTTTCCAGAAGATAAAAGAAAGCTGCTAAAAAGTTTAATACTTTTATGCGTGTGAGGAGGAAATATTTCTAATAAATTCGGATAAAAAGCTCCCCTTTTAAGAATTCCGAAATAATTATTCTATATTTTGCTTTTATTTCTTTAAAAATATTTATTTCTTTAACCCTTTAACGTTCAAAGCATTTTCATTGCTAAGATGTTGAAATAAACGAAAGACACCGGTAATTGCGTACAAATATAGTTGTAAAAAGGAAAAAGTGATTTTTCACACACATAATAAAACGATTTTTTTTTTTAATTACAATTCCAGTGTCGTTGTTGCATAATGGAATTAAAATTTTGTGGTTTAGTGGAGAAACCAATGAACGTTAAAGGGTTAATCACTTATCATATGAACATTTATGAAAAATACATTACATAATGCATATTTTCTTCAGGTTTTTTTACAGAATTAATCGCGAGGTATTGCATATTTTTTATTTCATTCAGCGCAATTACCCACACAAATTAGTACCACCAGTGGTCGAGAAGTTCTAAAAAAAAAACCTCTCGACCTACCTACTAAAAGTAATAGGTATAATGACTATTATAGCATCAGTGTTTGATGGGCTAAAAACGCATCATGTTCTATGGGAGCACCCTCCGCCCCCCCCCCCCCGTGTGTGTAAATGCTCTGCGACTGCTGTTAATTGTAGGGATACAACTTGGTACCATATGTTCTTCTTTTCAACTCTGCAGTTTAGTCTGATTTTATTTAACCCTTTAACGATCGTAGCATTTTCATTGCTAAGATGTCGAAATAAATGAATAACACCGGTAATTAAGAACAAATATATTTATAAACAAGAAAACGTGATTTTTCACATGCAAAATAAAAGGGATATTTTTAGATAAAAATACCGGTGTCAGTGTTGCGTATCGGAATTAAAATTTTGTGGTTACGTGGCGAAACCAATGAACGTTAAAGGGTTAAATGGAATATAACTCGCGCACAGTTAAACAGGGTTCGCACATTCCTTATATTTTGTAAGGACACTAGCACCACAATTAAAGATAAGAAAATTTACATTTAATTTTTAAGAAAAAAATTCGCAAACACCTCTTCGATTCACAATTTTCGCATTATTTTTCTACAGTGAAATACATTGAAAATACTGTAAAAATTTAGTGGTAGAGTTGTGCGAACTCTGTTAAAGATCATATGTCGACGAATTTCTAGAAATTGTACCTATTCAAGGGCTGATTACAAACAAAAAATTTTAAGAAAAATGATCGCCTTTTTTAAACATCTTATGTATAGAAAAATTCGCCTATGAATAGGAAAAAAAAATCTGTTTCTTTTGCTGGTGAAAATGTACCCCGGTGGTTATCAGGTGTTGAAGATATTCGCTTGGCGGATTGGTCAGTCAGGTGTACGGACATAAACCACATAAGAGCATGTCTGGGTGGCAAAGTGGGTGGGGGAATTGGAACTCTTTTTCCATCTTCCAGAAACAATTACTGCCAGAAAACAATATTGCTGGAGGACTGAGACTAACTACCACGGGGACCTACAAACTTCTTGGTTTCAATATGAGTTTATGTTGTTAGAGGTGTATAATTGTAAAATCTTACTATATTCCCAATAAACTCATTTTTTGTTCTTAAGCTTTGTTTTTTACCTTCTGACGCTGAAGATTCTTACACATGATCATGCTTGCGCATTATAACTGTTAATGTAACTGTTATTATAACTGACTGCTATTTTTTATTGCATAAAAATCAAACTATGTATGTACATATCAAATTTCAATAAAATCTGTTAGGTGGTTCAGATGATAATCAGCTTAATTGGAAAAATTTCTTAATTTTAAACTTGATTGTAGTTTAGTGAATTTTAAAGTCTAATGTTTTTGAATCGTGTAATATTACTTTCTAAATCATATATGTTATCATCGTACTGCCTAAAAAAACATAAAGCAACAGCTCTATTACATAAAGAAATCATCTGATATTATTTATTATTATGGAATATTTAAGACATTCTACAGGCTATTTCCATGAGTACTTGTAGTGTAAGTCACAGGCTACGATTTTTGGCTACCAGTATTTTAGTACGAAAAAATGTGATTTATTTTATCGGCACATTCTCATTCCTTGAATAAGTCCAAGCAGACTTTTCGAAAATAACGGTGGCAAAGAAGCGTAGCATTTATAAGGAAATGTGACTTACACTACAAAACCCATGGAACTAGCCTACAGTAATATTATGTTTTAATTAATATAAGATTCACGACCCTTTACTTACACGACTTGAAACAGGCTTTATAACTATAATTTGCTTTATTAATGTGCAAGTGAAAATACTTGGTGACAATAGGAAATACTTCTTTATTTTGTTAATTCTACATTTTTGCTTTGACCTGACTAATTTTACAAATACAAATTACAAAAAATGAAATCTCCATTGAAAATTATAATTTAATTCTCTGTATTTATCCTCCTTGCATTTCAAAGAAAATTTATCTAAAAATATAAATAAATGAATACATTAAAATATAACCACACTTCTTCAATAATTAATGGCAGCTGTTAAGCCGTCTGAAAGAATGCCATTTAAAATACCTAATATTTTCTCAGCGGCCACCAAAGTATAATTCTAATCAATATGATTAACTTAAGCGAAATATAAATGAGTTATTTTATCTGAAAGATGTCGTCTATAAAAGAGAGAGATTTCGTGAGAGCAGTGTATTTTTATAAAATTATGAAGATATTTTTGGCAACAAATAATATTAGAATATTTACCGTACAAATAGATAAACTGTACTATTTTTTAACATCGAGGTGTTTTCATTTTTAGAAAGCAAAGTAAAATTAAGGGGAAATAAATATCTTTATTTTTTATTTTCAAAAGGATTTTAGCATTATATTGCAGTAATAGACTGGAAGTCATTGTTTATTTTAGTGAAAAAGTAAACTTTTAAATATACTGAAAGATATTTATTATTATTATTATTATTTTAATTGACGACTTAACTGATTTGCCCGTACGTCGTGCAGGGAAGAAAAGTTTTCTTGATCCTTAACTTAAAGATCGTTACTTAAATATTTTTTATACCATTAATTTTTCATATACAATTTCACACTAATTTAGAGCAGAAATGTTCAAACTGAATATTAGGAATATTTTAGCTTAAAAAAAGTGCTGTTTATCCCATGTTTTCAATTTATTGTAATTTATTTATTTAAGTGGTCAATCATCATTGTGATTCTGCTTTTGTAATTAAATTTAACAAGCTGCATTTCTATTTTATCACTGTTAATTGTTTTTCGCTTTCGAGATACGATTATTCATTTATAGGCCACTTTGATTTTCCCAATAAGCAAGGATTGGCTCGTCATTAGTGGTTTGTGTACTTTTCTCTGAAATCCAGGCCTAATCTCTGGCGCAAAAATGGCGGATGCCGAAGGCGAACGTTTTTCAGCATGTGTGCGGTCACTTCATTTTTCGTAGGGATCCAGCGGTACTTTCCAGGTATATTACGAATATCTTTTTATGTACATTTCACGAGCACCCCGGTTAAGGAAATGCTCTACCCAACACAGCTGCACAACTTGATATCAAACGACCGAGTACGATCGAAACGACTAACGGTAATTCCACATAGCCGAAGAAGATCTAGTTGCAAGAAGATTTTTCTCGATCCATTATTTAAAGAATTTTGATATCACTAATTTTTTAATTACAATTTCATACTAATTAATAACTTAAAGAAGGTTGTGTTAATCCCATATTTTCAATTAATTAAATATACATAAAAAATAATAAGTGAAGGAGTTAAACACCATCAGGATTCCGCTTTTTTAATTAAATTTAACAATGTTTTTTTTTTTTTTTTTGGCAATGTTAATTGTTTTTAGTTTTTGAGAATTGATTTTCTATTTACAGACCGTTTCATTTTCACAAGAAAAAAAATTTGCTCGTCGATGGTAGTTTGTGCACCGTTCCCTGAATACCAAGTCTGATCGCTGACACGAAAATGGCGGATTCCGAAAGCACATTTTTTTCAGTGCGTGTGCGGTCATATCAGTGTTCGTACGGATACCGGTATTTTCCAGGTATAATACCAGTATCTTTTTACGTGCCCTTCACGAGCACTCCGGTCAATGAAGTGCACTACTCAACCCAGCTGCACAGCTTGATATTAAAAACTGAGTCCGATTGAAACAACGCACGGTAATTCCACACAGTCCAAAAAGAGCTACTGTCTGGCTCGAATTAGAAAGACTATAGAACTGGTTTCCAATCTGTCCTATTACCAAGGTAACGGGACAGTCCACTTTATTTTAGGGAAGTTCGGCACTTCCTTTTCTCCCATTCAACGGATCTCTCCTAGAATTAGCAGTCTTTTTTTGTCCTATGGATAAAGTTCCCTCCCTACAAGTTTTGGAACTTTCGAAAGCAGAAAACCTACTCAGGGTTTTTCATATTTCGGTCAGACAGTACGTGGTTCTTTCGCTTGGTTCGAACCTCAGTTCATTCCAGTGATCAACAAGAATGAAACACCCATAAGCTAGAAACAGAATAACCTACTAACAGTTATCTGAAATTGCTTTCTTTATTTTGGCGACGCAGTGTTTTCGATCTTTAATGACTTTTAGGGGAAGGAGACAAATGTTCCTCAAAGCAGAAACCTTTCTCTGAACTGGGGTTGATCTTCTTATCTACTGACCCTTTTATAAAGGGTCCCCTAATTCTACTGCGAATAAACCGAAAATGTGTCCTCAACAAAGAATTACCTAGAATTCGGTTGAAGGCTGGTAAAACTAGCTTGCGCCTGCTGAAATAAAGAAGTAGCATATCTGCCAACTTTTACTCATTTTTGCTACCACTAAAATTCCACAAAGATTTTCCGTTTGTTTAATCATAATGTATCGACGATTAAAAATGATAATATTTACTATATTTTTTTGTGGTAGGGAAAATGCATAAAAGTTGCCTGCTATGGAAGTAGGGATTATCAGCTCATGTCAAGCATTCGCGAAGGGTAGTCCAGAATGGCGAGTGGTCAGGGAAAACCGGGAAAAACACAGTCAAGAAAAGTGAAAACTACCAATAATTTCTTACAGAAATTACTTGAAATAATATAAAGAGATTATATAAACTGAATTTATTTTTAACAAAATACTGGTATTTATCAGCTATATTGACTGTGTTTTTATCTAACCACTCGCCACCCTGTAGTAGTTGCATTATGGAAGATTTCCAAGATCAACTGTTATAATGAACAAAGACATATATATATGTTTGGCAACCGATTCTTTACTTTTGGTCTAGAGATTCTTCCATTTTACTGTTCTTTTTTCTTTCACCATAATTATATGTAAGGCTTGGTAACGTTGAATGTTTCACATTTCACATTTTCTGTTAAAGAGGCTCAGGGGTTGAAAACTTTTCAAAAAATCGATTTTTTTTAATGATCTAATTTGAATATTCATTTAATTCTAAACTCAATGCAAAAAACCGCATAAAAATATTTGCATTTTTAACGGAGTTATAAGCATTTATATATCAACATTTTCATAGCCGCATCCATATAATTTCTACTGTAAGTCGCGTTTTCTCAAAACTTGATTTTTGATTACTAACACCAAGATTTAAAAAAAAACTATTTGATGGAATGGCTTAAGTTTTTTTTAATGCATATAACATCATTATCTAGATTATGAATTAATATATTTTAGATAGTTTAATATTTTGAGTATTTTTAATGGAAAAAAGTTGTATTTTTTAAGGTTTTTTTTTAAATTTTCAACTTTGAGAGATTTTTTAATACCATTTTTATTAAGTGATAGTTATATTCATAATTCATAATCAAGATTATGGTGTTATATGCATGCAAAAAAAAAAATTAAGCCATTTCATCAAATAGTTTTTTTTTTTTTTTAACTTGGTGTTAGTCGTCAAAAATCAAGTTTTGAGAAAACACGACTTAAAGTTGAAATTATATGGATGCGGCTATGAAAGTATTGATACATAAATGCTTATAACTCCGTTAAAAATGCTAATATTTTTATGCGGTTTTTTGCATTGAGTGAAGAATTAATTGAATAATCAAACTAGATCATAAGAAAAATCGATTTTTTGAAAAGTTTTCAACCCCTGAGCCCCCTTTACGTTCTTATAGTACTAAATTTCTGTTTTAAAATGTTATCTGCTAAATGTTTCTTTAAAAATTCAAAATCAAAGGTATGTACATGGTAATTTTAATTTTAATATATCTAATTATATACAAAATTCACAATTTATTTTCGATATATTTTTTTAGAAACTCAGTATTTAAAAAATATACATATTAATCAAATTTCACAATTTCCTTATTTAATTTCTTGAGTTTTTTAAATAATCTTTATACATCAGATTATTATTTTTTTTCATAAAAAAAAGATGTATATGAGTATTTATTAAAAAAATTCCGCCCTGTCTCAAAAAAATATATCGGCTTTTATTTAATTCGGTAGGATAATACCAACAATGTATTTTTTTTTTCAAAATATTTTCAACGCTTCCCATTTTAAATTTATCACGAAATTCCCTCTAAGAAAATGAATTAAAAAAGAATGTTGTTACAGATTCTATTTTTTCTTCCCCGTCTGGGGAAAACATATAATAAAAATATTTTTTAATAAAAATAGAAAAAAGGTTTCGACTCAAAAATTTTTATAACATCATTTTTAATGTGGTTGGTATTTAAAGTATTTTTCTAATACAATTTTGTATTATTTTGAAGTTATTTTAAAACTTCAAAGTACGAATGTTTAGAGATTAGCAATTGAAATGTGTTGTTTTAGATTATTATTGTTTAACCCTTTCACGCTCAGGGACATATTTATAGATCTCTAGACCGAGAGGTATGAAATTGCCTTTTATACTGGTAAATATGGAAAAAAGTATGAACTTTCTCCCACGATAAAATTCCTTGATAAAATAAAATACAATATTACTGGTCTTAAAAAAATGGTGGGAAATAAAAAAAATAAATTTTAACTAAGAAAATAATTCGGGTGTTAATTTGTTAACATCAATTTTTTGACAAACTTTTTATTTTCCATTCTTTGAATGCGGAAAATTTGAGATTAGATAAACCGAAATCATTTAGTGAAGAATGCTGCTGTTAAATAGAAACAACACATTAGGAAGATAAAAATTGCCTGTCGTGAATCTCGTGATGTTCATTTATTAATAATTAACACTACAACCGCCGCGCGCCGGAATCTTTAATTAAGTTGTATAATAACTGTTTCACCCCAGAATTTTTTTTTTTTTTAAAGTATTTAACTTTTATTAAATCGCTTATACCTCGTGCAACGTTTGAAACATATTGTTTGCCTGAGTGTCTCAAAACAATACCCTTAATCTTAATTTTACTGCTATCAAGAATATTTTCTTAAAATTTCACTTTAAATAATTTAAAGCCGATCCAAAGTATTAGACGAGATTGTAAAATGCTTAAGGTTAATTAGGTGAATTAGTACTCTAGTATTCGTCCGGGATGGCTCAGTTTTAAGAGCATTGGCGGCTTCAGCCAATACATCTCTGGTTCTAATTCTGAACCGGACTTTTTTCACCTACTTGGAAAATTTAAATCTTATAATACACCATGTCTTCTCGTTTTTATTCATAACTCCATTTATAAAACAGGATTGAAAATTTAAATAGATTTCAGTATAATACAATCTATTTAAAGCTGGTATATGTTCATGTGTTTAAGCAACATGTTTAATTATATTTCATTCATTTAATAAAACTCGATTATTTAATTTACGCATCGATCTGCTATTTTTCATTTTATCGTTAACCTCTTCGCGACGGGAGCCTTTTATGACATTATTATTGATTTGTCACCGATTTTTAAAAACAGAAACTTGTGCCTTATTATCCCTTTAACGATCATAGCATTTTCATTGCTAAGATGTCGAAATAAATGAATGACACCGGTAAGTAAGAACAAATATATTTCTAAATAAGAAAACGTAATCTTTCACATACAAAATAAAAGGGATATTTTTAGATAAAAATACCGGTGTCAGTGTTGCGTATTGGAATGAAAATTTTGTGGTTTCGTGGCGAAACCAATGAACGTTAAAGGGTTAAATCGAGAAAATGCTCTGATTAAATAATGCAAATTTCATAGTAAACTGCTACTGTTTGTTTTACAAATTTTATAGTAAAATGTTAGCCCTTTTTGCGGCACATATACGTGTCACTCGTCCCAAATGAGTTAATCTGTTTTTTTAGAAACATTAAAATCTTCTCCCACATTTCCAAGAAATCTGCAATTATTTATTCAGCAGGTTTTTACGCCATAATAGCTTTTCTTGAGATCCAGTAAACGCATTCCATTTTCAATTTATCATGATCTTTTTTATGTGATAAAAGAATGCTGCTAAAAAGCTTCATACTTTCATGCAAGCTTCAAGAAAATATTTTAAATAAATTCAGATAAAAAGCTTCCCTTTTAAGAAGTTAATAATAATCTTATTTTTCTGTTAGTATTTTTCTCGAAAGGCAATTCTGTTTTTTTTTTTTTTTTTTTTTTTTTTAATTCAACGTATTTTTGCATTTTTTCTAGAATATAAATTAGTGCTAATATGGAAAATAATTAACTCGGGCGTATAATGTGGTTCAAAGCGTAAAAAACAGTTTTGATTTATTTTCAAATTTTCTTTAAAAAATATTATTTTTATTTTTTAACAGGGCATTTTCTTTAAAAGAGAGCAAGTTATTTTTTAATCAGAATAACTTTGCATTTTCTTTCTGCCATAATTTGGAGCTAATGATGAAAATATTTAAATCGGAAGCAAATAAATGCTTTTTAACACATAAAAAAGTAATTTTGGTTTCATGTTTATTTATTTTTTTACTTTGTTATTATAATGTCTATGTGCAGAAATTTCTGTTTATAAAAGAAAACAGCTTTTTTCTGAGAATGGGAATTTTTGTATTTTCTAACATATAACTCTACTTAGATTAGAACAAATTAACGAATAAACAGTGTTTACTATTTTACACATTTTTTCCTTATTGTTAAAAATTTTTTAGACGCAGAATTTATTTCTGTAAAATTAATTTTATCAAAGTTATTTTGCATTGTATTTACTATAGTTTCTTAGTTTCGCTTCATCATAAACAAAATCAGTTTTTTTAATTTTGAACAGCCATTTATTAAAATATATACCCAGGGCTTCTACATTGTCCGTGAACTAAAAAACAATATTATTTAATAGAAAATTTCATGGTAAGTTTCTACAGAATTTGCGCTATAAAGAATCCCCAAAGCTGGTTTCTTTGCAATTTGCAAGAAAAAAACTAAAATGAAAATTTCTGTAACAAAATATTGATCGTCTGTTGGCGGATCCTGCATATCGAATACCCTGTATTTTGGAGCCCTGTATATCGAATTTCACTTATCTTATTTAAAAAGCAAGACATTTCTGCTGTAAATGCATTAAAATTAAGTGATTTTCACAACAAAATTTACGAGTAAATTTATTTATAAATAATTAAAAGTTCCTTTTATCAATATTAACGCAGCTGCTAAAATTTACCGCTTTTGTGGCCGGGAAAAATTTTACAGAACCACACAGATTTAATAGAACACATACCTTTTCAAATCGACGTAATTTGTCAATTAAATAATTGAAAAGTTTCTATTAAATATTTACGGGTCGAAAAATCAGAAAAATTGCCAGGTATGATATTATGAGAGGAAAATATAGTAAAATTTTATTAACTCTTCATTACACGATTTTTCTTTTGTTTGTGAAAAAAAATATTTTGATTACCTTAGGTACTCGCAAATGCAGGAAAAATAATAAAAAAATTCTAACTTCATATATATATTTTTTTTAATATGGATTTTTGTGGTATGCGCCAAATGTGAGCCAAAGCACACGATGAAATATTTATATTTTCGTTTCAAATGTGGCACGAAGTTCATAATACTGGTGTATTATATATACAAAAAGAGTGTAATATGTATTCAACATTTATTGCAGGTATTTAACCCTTTGAGGAGCAAGCAATTGTTTTTCTGTAATGTTGAATTCACACTGGAATATTAAAAAAAATTATTTTAAAACAAAGAAATTAATTTGAAGCTTTTTTTTTCTTCCAAAGTTAAAAATATAAAATTTACTTAAAAGCTTCTGCTGCTAATCTTGATCCAAATCAAGTTTTATATAATATATCCCTCTGCCCTGATACACTCTATTAGAGACCTCAATTCAAAAAGTCTATCATGGCCCTTCATGCCTTTAGAAATTTCTTTAGTAGTCATTAAAATGTGGAAATTGTCGATTTTTTTTTTTCAAATTCATTGACAGACATTGTCTTTTTAATTGTTTCGTTACCTAAAACATCACTTCTGTAATATCCGTAATAGAAATATGTAAAGGTTGAGAAAGATCCTTCTGTATGATGTATCTGTACGTGTCTCTTCTGGAATAAGATTCAAAAGTTCAGGGTGCAATAAAAAGGGGAAAAAATGATAGGGAGTTTCCAGAGTCATAATTTCAAAACTTAACCCTTAAATGCATAGGATAGAACGCGTTCCAAAAAATGCGCAACTCAAAGAATCAGAATTCATACCAGAAAAATCTAAATAGTAAGTTTTTCTTTATTTAATTACGAATGGTCTGTCATTAAGTAAAGTGAAAATTGCTCTTTTAAATTTCTTGTGAGAATACGGAATATGCGAATAACCCCTCCCCCCAATAAATCGGGAACACTTATGGTATCGAAAATGATACAATATGCATTTAAGGGTTAAGGAGTTACTCTCTCTGTACTTTATTTGAGCTTCAGGAATTTGTCTTTCCTTGTGACTTTTTTCTATCAACACTAGGTCCAGCAGGTATATCTGCAGCATCTGAAACAGTGTTGCCAGACGGGCTACTTTTTAAAAATCAGATTTCTTGATTGGTACCACTTTTTTTAAATGGTAAAATGTACCTTATTTAATGACTTATTGATTAAGGCGAAAACAAAGCGAATTTTACTATTTCAAAAAAGTGGTACCAATCAAGAAATTTGAATATTTAAAAAGTAGCCCACTGGCAACACTGATCTGAAAGAATAAACAATCTTTCTCCTAAATTGATGCTTCTTATTATATATATCCTGTGTTGAATTCTGACTGTCTGAGGGGGGGGGGGGGGCATCCGTCAAGAACATTTAGATGTACTACACAAATAATCTAAAATTTTGCATAGTTTGCAAATTCAATCCCCTCCCCCCCATCACACATTCCCGGCACATAGCAATGTCCCTCCTGTGGAAAAACGTGTCAGTATTGTTGAATTCCACTTGTTGATTTTAACTTTTACATAGTACTTTTAGTAAAATTTAAAATTACTTTAAAATTTAACATGAAAACTTATCTCCTGTAGCAATTAACCCTCTGGATCCCAAACCGCCCGAGATATTTTAATTCGTAAATTTCAGTTCCCTCCAGAAAATTAAAACAACAATATTTGCTTTAATCAATAACAGAACATTCCGTATTTAAATAAAACGAAATTAGCCATTGAATTTTTCTGGTGTGAAATGAACTATATAATTTCTAGAACGTGTTCTAGCATGGGAATTAAAGGGTTAAATCCAATTCTTTTATCACATCTGTTGTTATTGTGAAATCAACGTCTGATCCATATGAAGAAATAGCATTTTTAGGTGCGTTCGTAATTATGTAAATACGTAGCACCAATAGTTGTCGCTCAGTCCGTTCGTCTGTCCGTCCGTCTGTCCGTCTGTCTGTCCGTCTTGTTTGTCCGTCCGCATATAACAACGCAAAAACTATCTAACCGAATCGTTTGAAATTTAAAATACATAATTTTGTCGAGTCATTTCAAATTTTATGAAAATCGGGTGGATAGATCAGTTACAGGGACAATCAAAAGGATTCCGTTACATTACGGTCAATGGGGAAAAAAGTTGCAAATCCATTTTAATCGTTTGAAATTTAAAACATATAATTATTACGTAATTTTGCCGAGTCATTTCAAATGTTATGAAAGTCGGATGAATAGATCATTTACAGGGACAATCAAAGGTATTCCATTACATTACGGTCAATAGGAAAAAAGTTTCGAATGCATTTAATGATGTTACACTCATTCGAACATAATAGAATTGGCATGAATCTATGAAATATATACTAAAATATGCATTCCGTACAATCTGTGATGCAAATAATTTTTATTATTAAATTACAGGGCCACACAAAAGTATTCCACTACATAATGCTATACGGGGAAACATTGTTTGGGGCGTGTTTTAATTATATTCAACTATTTCACATTTTATGAATAAGATATACGTTGCTGAGGTGTAGTAAAAATTACTTCCTGCATATTTACAGAAACACAAAGATTTCGACTACTGTACTGTATCCGAAGTACGCTCTGCTATATCAGCAAGATATGAATATTTTTTAAACTTCGTTATCGGACGAACGCCGGACGAACGCACCTCATTTGCTACGTTCACGTGCAATTTCCAACTTGTTAGTTTTATTTTCTAGCTGGAATGTATGCTGTATCTTCTCTTCTATCACCAGAAAATTCAAAAGACTGATCATAATTCTCAGATTCAAATAATACTGCAATGATTTAATCTTGCGTTAGCCCTTTGCGTGTCCTTTTTCATTAGAATGTTTTATGAGCTTTATGTTGTATGTTCCATATCTGGCACAAACACAAAAACAAGATTTCAAGCTGATGTACTGAAATATTTTAGTTTTAAGCAACCTTAATTACAAATATGTGATATACTCGAATGCCTACAATTTTATCTTGCGATACTTTGAATCTTTTTGGGTGAAAACATTGAAGCAAATTCTTCTGTTGCATACGATGGAGATTGGAGTTTTTTTTTTCCTTGGAAATAAAAATTTAATAGCTAGTGAGATATTGCAATCAAGTGAGAAAACCTGGTACACAACTCTGTGTTTAAATGTTCTGGATATTGCACAAAGCTCAGATAACATAAACTTAAGCGGACAGTGGACCTTTATTTGAGCAAAATCATCTATAGCAAAATCGTCAGAAAAAAGATCTATTTCTGGGGTATAATAGTACCTAAACAGTTTTTTCTTATTAAAATATCATTTATGAAGGTTTTAAGAAGTAAATAATAAATTTATTTATATACTTTAAATCTGTTTTTCTCAAAACTAAATTTTCAGCGTTTTTAAATTTTTGAATTGCTTCTTTCTTTTTAATTTTTGATCAACATTTATAAAATTGATAAGGAAGTATCCTGATATTATTTAAAAAGAAATTGTGTAAGCTTTTTAAAATTCGTTTTCATTAAGATAGTCAAATTTTATTTTTTACTTATTAAAAGGCAAAAGTTTGATGAAAATCGATAAGGAATTTAGAAAAAAAATCTGTAAAATATTAACTATTCAAGAGATTTAAAAAATCTTACGCAAATTTCTTTATAATATAGTTTTAAGTGATAAAAATGTAAAAGCAAGAAAATATTTCAAAAATTAAAGCACGAGAAGCATTTTAAAACTTCGTTTAAAAATTTAAATTTATGTAAAAAAATTACAAATTTTAATAAGGTTGGAAATTTTTTGAAGGTATTCTATATGCTTTTGGTGAAATATATATATGCACAAAATTTCACATTGCTATGATAAAAATGAATAAAATAAATTTTTAACGTCCACCGTCCCCTTAAGATCCTTGGGAAAATAGAAGGATTTTATCGGTATGTTCCATATATGGCACGCCGTGCAGTGAAGGATTAATGCAATTTTATAATTTGTGCATTAAAATTAACTGTTTACACATTGCAAATGGCGTCCTGAAATGGTTAAACAGTAGAACGGCAAGTTAATTTTACTCGAGTCATATGCATTCATTTAATGGCTTCCCTGATTTGCGCTTACGTCATACGGGCAAGGTACAGTACAGTGCTAGATTTATGGCAGAGCATTTAAAACACAGGCCCACGGCCTTTGATTTTCAGGAGCCTCTAAATGCTGATGAATATTTTTCAATTACTGTCCAAAATCCGATGTCGTTTTAACCTCTTAATGGTCGCATTAAATTACGGTTTAAAGATTCAAATTCCTTATTACCACCACTTTTTTTGAAAAAAAAAACCCTTCTTATATAATGACAAGTAACATGATACCAGAATAAAACAAATTGCACTATTTTATAAAACTGCTGAGAATCAAACAATTCTGAATAAAATCCGTGAAGCTTGAAGCCCGTGAATGTCTCGGGCGCGACGATTAAGGGGTCAACCCTTTCCGGCACGGGCAAAATCTGTAGTAAAATTAGAAAATATCGACTGACACCGGAATTCACAAACGAATTTTTTAGATACTTTGAATCCCTTAATTTAAGCTTTTATTGTAAAAGCAAAATTTTACTAAAATATTATTGGTGCCGATTGCCCGGTCTTGGATACCTAATTTTAATTCCAAACTTGCAAACCGCACCAGTAATATTTTAGTAAAATTTTGCTCTTACAATAAACCCTTAAATTAAAGAATTCAAAATATTTTAAATATTCGTTTGTGAATTCCGGTGTCAGTCGATAATTTCTCATTTTACTAACGATTTCACCCGTGCCGGAAAGGTTTAATATGCGATGAAATTTTACATTTTATTCTACATTTTACTATGTTCATATTGCATTTTTATAGCAATGTGTATTTTGTCTGAAATATTGTACCTTAATTGTACGCGTTTACTAGCAGAAATACGATGTTAACAGGAAAAATCCATTGCATCTGGTAAAAGCAACTTTTATTTTCCAAGTTATGCGAAAAAAACCTCAAATACCATCTCCGTAATGATGGTAATTTAGTGAACAATAAGGCCGCAAGTAAAAAAGAGACTTATGGCTTTATTCTGATGCGTTTTTTAAAATATAGGAAGAGAAAGCATTTCAACTTTGTTAAAGAGTGTTGAAAAGCGAAATGGGAATCACGTTAAAGCTGTTACTGATTTATTGTGTTATTAAAATTTGCGCATTTACAGATTTTTAGTCTTTTATCGTCCGGTTTTCAAACAGTAATTTTCATCTAATTTATTGTGGAAAGTGCTTTGATTAAATTAGACTGAAGTTACAACGAAAAATAAATGTAAAAATAATAATTAACATCACAAATTACGAATAAATTTATTTGAAAATAATAAGAAACTCTTTTTCACGTATATTATTAGAACTAAATTGTACAATATAAATCATGTGCCATTTGGCAGTTTAGGCACATGGAACTATTAAAAAAGAGGAATTGGCATAGCTTTAACCCTTTCAGATGCAAGACATTTGTGTTTCAAAAATGTTCAAATAATTTATTCCCACCGCAATTTACAAACAAATTTAGCTGGGAATAATTAAAACCATTGTTTTCGCGTATAATATCAGATCAAAATTGTACTAAAAAATTATTGGCGCCAGTTGGCAATTTAACCCTTTAACGATCATAGCATTTTCATTGCTAAGATGTCGAAATAAATGAATGACACCGGTAATTAGGAACAAATATATTTCTAAATAAGAAAACGTGATTTTTCACATACAAAATAAAAGGGATATTTTTAGATAAAAATACCGGTGTCAGTGTTGCGTATCGGAATTAAAATTTTGTGGTTCCGTGGCGAAACCAATGAACGTTAAAAGGTTAAGCATTAAAATTAAACATTTGCAGACTGCAAATGACGCTCCTCAAGCGGTTAAAAGAGTGAAATTTCAACTGCAACCACTATCCACGGAATTCATTACTATTGCGTAAAAATTTCACCAGTAAATTTAAGTAGAATACATTCCCTTTACTTAAACGCCTCATTAATGGAGAATTTCAATAAAAAAGAAAGGTAAAGACTGATATTTATTTTACTGGTGAATATTTATTTCTGCGGTAGTAGTTCCACCACAATGCGACAACCAAGTCATTTTATTGCATGTGTAAGTGAAAAGATTATAATGTTTGATCAAACACATACCTGTAGAAAAAATAGAAATGTTTCATCATATTTTTGAGAGAAATGTTGTGGTGAAGTTATCATCGGCCCAGGGGATTTACCAAAGAAAAGGGATCACACAAAAAAACTCCTTAAACGTGAGAGTTATATGTTTAAGGACACATTTATTAGTGAGAGTTAAGACAAGCAAGTCCCCCCATAAGGGGGAGGGAATTCTCAGAGCTCTACCGAGCTACATCTTGACAATATGGTGGCTATCAGTGAAGTGACGACATAGCGTCATATCGCTTATCGCCAAGAGGCATAAGAAGTTTTTCATACAAAGATTTTGGCGATAGTAATTTGGGAGACGACACTTTCAGAATCGGCTAAATTTTGCGGTTAGGTTACACAGAAATTTTCTCACACCCGCGAATATCTTTTTAGGGTTATAGAAATATTTTAAGCCTGGGAAGTAGACGAGAGATAAGCAGGCCGTTACATACATGGGACTTTTGCTGACCAAAATTATGTTAACCAGATGGGCAGTTGAACAGATAGCAAGGCACAGTCAGGATAAACAGAAATAAAAGCATTTCTAGCTCAAAGCATTAATTGTGAGATTGAAAACAGGGTGTGGAAGGCAGATGTTAGTAAAAATGTAACGGATAAAAGATTATGATGAACCAAGCCCAGAATGTTCTTTATTTTGTTAATAAGTGCGGTATCTGTCGCACAGATGTTTTTCGAAGACACAACAGAGATTCATGAGAAAGGAAATTCTATTATTGTTTTCTACAGAGAGCTCCAAAAGATGAAAAGTTTTAACTTCTAATAATGGGAGTATGAAAGCTAAAAATTAGCTATTAAATGTAGAATTAATTTAAACTAATGGGTTCATTAGTGAAAAGGGAAATTAAAATAAATCAAAGAACTTATTAAGGGGAAATAATTATTGCATTTATGAAAGAGAAAAGATATGTAGCGATAATCTTCGCTACAAATGTCCGATTATTAACCCAGAAATGCTACCATTTTTTTTATTTATTAACCCTTTAACGTTCAAAGCATTTTTATTGCTAAGATGTTGAAATAAACGAATGACACCGGTAATTGCGAACAAATATATTTGTGAAAAGGAAAAAGTGATTTTTCACACACATAATAAAACGGATTTTTTAAAATTAAAATTCCGGTGTCGTTGTTGGATAATGGAATTAAAATTTTGTGGTGCCGTGGAGAAACCAATGAAGGTTAAAGGGTTAATGCTACATCGGGGTACAGCTGTGCCTCAAAATAAAAATGCTATTTACCGTGTCAAAAACAAATTTATCAAAAAAAAAAAAATCGAAAAGGCGCATATTTTTAAGAAAGTTTTGAGTTACAATAATATAAACCAATTACATTTTCAAAATATTAGAGCAAGAAATACAAACTTTATACTATAGCTCCAAACAAATGCAGATTTTGCACGGATAAAAAAAAAAAAAAATGTGTGGGATACGTTTGTTCCCAGATAGCTTTCCAGGGTAAAGCTGCATGAAGACACAATTTTCTATTCAAAGGTACTAGAAGAAACAGCCGATATCTTGTGGCAACCTACTCGGGTTATTTCATTCGAAACTGATAGACAATAGATTATACGTCTCCCCTTCTTCATTCATAGTTCCATTTTTCGGCATTAGCCCTCTCAGTGGCTCCGTTTACAGTGTGCAACGACTAATTTTAATGCTCAAATTTTAAGATGGCACCAGATGATTTATAGTACGATATAGATCTCAAAAAATACATGAAAAATACTATTTTGAAATAAATTTATTCGTAAGTTGCAATTTTTATGAATTTCTTTATCATTATCGCAACAGAAATATCTTTTCCATAAAAGGGTTAAAACTTGAAGTTCCTCTGAAAAGTTGGATAGTTATTTATTATCACCCTGTATGTGCGACTTTTGGAAATATTTATGTAAAAATAAAAATCATTTTTGCACTATTGCTATTTAAAAAATCAAAAACATTTACATTAAGAAAACCGTACCTATAAATATAAGCTTATTCATTAACGCTAGGTTAATTACCTGAGAAATGTTATTTAAATCAAAACACACTTATTTCGGACTGAATACAGTATTGTTTACTTTCTTCTTTTAAATGAAAAGGAAAAACATAAGTGCGTGCTTTAAATAAATTCAGTGTAATTATGAAAATGGTTAATATAGGAAAAAGCACGCATTCGTTTAGAAAATGAATGTAATTAAATCCTTAAAAAAATTATAATCTGAAAGTAAAAGGGAAATCATTAATCAAAGTTCCACAAACTTTTTACGAACAAAATAGGTGAAAGTATTAATTTATGAATTTTTTTTTAAACTAAGATATACGGTACATAAATACGCATAAACAAATGTTTTAGTCGATTTATTTGATATATTTTGTTTATGTTTTGCCCTTTATATTGGGACTTGTTAACCTTTATTATTTTTAATCCCTTAACTGTTTGGGCAAGACGTACTTGCTTAGTTCATCATTTAAAGCTTTTTGACACCACTATTATTTTTAAGAAAATTTTCATACTATTGAAAGGCGGATATATTTAGACTAAATTTTATGAATATTTTATTTAAATAATAGTGGTGTGAATCCGTTATTTTCAATTTATTGAATGGAAAAGAATTAACCAGCTAACCCTTTCCGGCACACTGTGCCAGGTCTGGACTACCTAATCTTAATTCCAAACTTGCAAACGGCACCACTAATACTTTAGTTAAAATTTTGCTTTTACAATAAAAGCTTAAATTAAGGAATTGAAAATAACTAAAAAAATCGTTTGTGAATTCCGGTGCCAATCGATAATTTCTCATTTTACTACAGATTTTGCCCGTGCCGGAAAGGGTTAAGGGGTTAATTTCAGCATTTTAATATAATTTTGGCGAAATCATAAAAAACTCAATGAAGGGCAATGTTTCCAAATCTGTCAAGAAATTGATCGATTTTCCTGGCAAAATTTGAAAATTTTCGTTTCTTTTTTTGGAAAAATTTAAGTAAATTTTTAAATGTATTTTCTCGTACAATCTTAAATATTTTGAGCTTTAGTAGTCTGCTGTATAATGTTAACCCCTTGGCGACGGGAGCATTTGACGAAATTTTTAATGTTTTCTCACCGTTTTTTAAAAACAGAAATTTCTGCCTTTTTAAATCAAGAAAATGCTCCGATTATATAAAGCAAATTTTACAGTAAATTTTTACTGGTGGTTAAAACCAAGGATTCGTAAGCCTTTTTGCGGCACGTTTACGTGTCGCTCGTCCCCAAAAGGTTAAGCATCGGATTCATCACAAAATAATACGTTTGGAAGGAAAGAAAATGTACAAATACGTGCAAAATTTCAGTAAAATCTTAATTTATGTTACATATATTCAACATATTTCTTTTAATGAGTCGAAATTTCGCGCATTTAAACGAAAGGGTTTTTTTTTTTAAAGAAATACTGGTACGCCAATTAGAAAAGTAACAGTTCCCGTATGGAAGATGCTTTAAATTGTATTTATAATACTAGGATCTTTAGAAAATTTTATCAAAATGCATTAGAAATAATAAATATAATTAAAAATAAAGCATAATTTAAGCCAAAAAAAAAAAAAAAAAAAAAAAAAAAAAAAAAAAAAAAAAAAAACTTTTCATTATTTTCAAATAACATTGTTCGTAAATGCAGTGTGGATTAGATTCTTGAAAATTTTAGAACAGAAATGCACCTAGAAGGGTTAAGATTAACCGTTTGCACACTCCAAAAAAGCGCGCCTCTGAAAGTGTTAATAACCCTAAAAAGTTGAGATATTTATTTAAAGTCAACATGAACCTACGACTCAGTGAAATATTAATGTCAAAATAAAAATCATTTTATTACTATTGCTGTTTAAAAAATTCAAGAATATTTACATTAAGAAAACCATGCCTATAAATAAATACAAGCTTATTCATTAACACCAGCTTAATTACTTGAGAAATGTTATTTAAATGAAAACACACTCATTTCCGCATGAATACAGCATTGTTTGCTTTCTTCATTTAAATGAAAAGGGAAAAAAATATAAGTGCGTGCTTTAAATAAACTCAGTATAATTATGAAAATGGTTAATAAAAGAAAAAGCACGCATTCGTTTAGAAAATGTATGTAATTAAATCCTCAAAAAAAATCATAATCTCAAAGTAAAAGGAAAATCAGTAATTAATGTTCCACAGACTTTTTGTGAACCAAAAAAAAAAAAAAGAAAAGAAAGAAAGAAAGCGTTAATTTATGAAATTTTTATAAACAAAGATATACGTCACATAATTACGCTTAAACAAATGCTTTAGTCATTTTATTTTGTTTATTCATTTATTATCTTATTGTACTTTATATTGTTATGTAGTTCCGATACCCTTTGCATTTTTTCTAATTTACCTCTTGCGACGAGCGACGCGTATACGAAACGCAAAAAGGCTTAATAATACTTGTACTTGTTTATTCCCACCAGTAAAATTTTAGTGTATAATTAGCCTTTTTTAATCGGAGATTTTCTCGATTTAATAACGCACTTATTTGTGTTTCTGAAAACTGGTAACAAAGCATTAAACATTCCGTAAAAGGTTCCCGTCGAGAAGGGGTTAAGCATTTTAACCCCTTAACTGATTTGCGCGTACACCGTTTGGGAAAAACGAATTTGCTTAAATCATCATTTAACGCTTTTTGACACCACTTTTTTATATTTTATTCCCTTTTTACTTACCCATCATACGTAGTATAGGGTAAGTCTTGCAATCGTTTTGAAAATCGAAAAAAATTTTTGACGGATTTACACGTTTTCGACACTGGAGATTTCGAAAAACATATTTTTAGAAAAAAAATTGCCGTCCGTCTGTCTGTCTGTCTGTCTGTCTGTCTGTAAACCCTCTATCTCCCGAACAAATTGAGATAGAGACTTGAAATTTTGTATCTTGTTAGTATGTAAGAATGGGACGAAGCCTACTTAATATCAGCAACCTCGATAATCCGGAACTATTTTTTTCGGACTCTCGAAAAATTCGCTCTGATGAAAGGTATATAAATATTTTCGAATGTTTTTGTTCTAAGGAATGGACGTAAAAGGCAATAAAATAACACACATTTTGCATATAGAACGAAATCGATCGGATTATTAGTTGCCGAGATGTTTGTAATCCTGTTTTCCACATTCTTCGATTTTTCATGACCCTGTATTTCATTCAAATTTCAATTCAGAGGTATATTTTAATTGAAAATGAGACGCTTAATCCAAGTAAACTGCTAGTTTATATTATTATTTTTTTGGAGTTATAAGGATGTTTCTTTTACGCAGTTCGGTACTACTTGAGTAGTTTGGTGTTTTATATGATTTGTCGAAATTTGTACATCAGCAATTCATTAATAGAACATTACTATGCATATTAACAATATTTAAATTTTGTTTTGGAATTGCAATGCATTGTATAAATAGTTTTCACATGTTTTATTTTCATATGCCTATCCATGATAGGTAAGTATTACGGTGCCCCCCCCCCCCCCCCCAGCGACTAGTTTTTTTAAAATAAAACAATTTCATACTATTTAAATGCTGAAATATTTAAACTAAATGTAACAAATATCTTATCTAAATAATAGTGGTGTGGATTCGTTATTTTTAATTTATTGAACGGAAAAGGAATAAACAGTTAAAGGGTTAAGATACGCTTTTTGAAGCAATTATAAAGGACTCACTGAAAAAAAAATGGTTCTGCGAAAAAACTGGTCATTTTTCCGACCAAAAAAAAAGTTTTTTTTTTTTTTTTTTTTTTTTTTTTTTTTTTTTTTTTTTTTTTAAACTATAGGAAATTTTTTAATGTGTCTTGTAATACAGTTTTAAACATTTTGACCTTTTATAAGTGTGCTTTATAATGTTGAGCATCGAATTTATCATAAGGTTATAATGGAAGAAAAAAAAATAAAATGTACAAATTGATGTAAAGTTACACTAAAAACTTAATAAATTCTACAATTTTATGTGCAAAAAGATAAAATAAAGAATAAAATTTTACTAGTTTGGAAACAATTCGTAATCTACTAGAATATTAATTAAAATCGGTTTTCATCTACTATGTATGCCGCGCAGTATATTGGAAAACTTTAACTTGTGTAGCCCGATATAATCCCAAAGTAACAATACTAATTCATTTTATGAGTTTAACCCTTTAACGTTCATTGGTTTCGTCACGAAACCACAAAATTTTAATTCCGATACGCAACACTGACACCGGTATTTTTATCTAAAAATATCCCTTTTATTATGTATGTGAAAAATCACGTTTTCTTATTTACAAATATATTTGTTTTTAATTACCGGTGTCATTCATTTATTTCGACATCTTAGCAATGAAAATGCTTTGATCCTTAAAGGGTTAAAACTACAAGTAACTGGTTTAATGTCACTTCATATTGTCTAACTGAAAAAAGCCGGAGTCGGGTTGATTTTTAGCGACTCCAACTCGTTTGCTCAAAAATAGGTCCGAGACCGACTCCTACAACGCATACGCTGCCCTGTAAAGTTGGGATATTCATTTATAATCACCTTGTATTTTACGACAACTGTAAATATTAAGGTCAAAATATTAGTCATTTAAGTATTGGGTTGTTCGGAAAGTCGTGTCCTGGAATATCATTTCGCACCGAAAAATATTACTCAGTAATTATATCGTAATTAGTTATAGGAACCTTTGTATAATAATTTATTGGTTAAATCTTTCGGTACGAATTGATTTCCCCAAGCAAACACGACTTTCTGATCGACAGAATACTATTACTGTTTAAACAATTCAAGAATATTTACATTAAGCAAGCCACACCTATAAATAGATACAAGCTTATTCATTAACACTAGCATAATTACTCGAGAGATGTTATTTAAATAAAAACCCACCCATTTCGTCATGAATAGGACATTGTTTGCTTTCTTCTTTTAAATGAAAAGTGAAAAAAATATAAGTTCGTGCTTTAAATAAACTCAGTGTAATTATAAAAATGGTTAATATAGGAAAAAGCACGCATTCGTTTCGAAAATGAACGTAATTAAATCCTTAAAAAATTATAATCTTAAAGTAAAGGGGAAATCATTAATTAAAGTTCCACAAACTTTTTATGAACAAAAAGAAAAAAAAGGTGAAAGTGTTAATTTATGAAATTTTTATAACCTAGGATTTACGGTACATAATTACGCATAAACAAATGTTTTATTCATCTTATTGTCTCTCTTATTCATTCATTTATTTATAGCACTTTATATTGTTATAGGTACTCGTTGCCATGTAATTTTTTTATATATACAAACTTATAAAGATATATTTTTGTCACAATCATTAACCCTCTGGATCCAAAACCGCCCGAGATATTTTAATTCGTATATTTCAGTTTCCACCAGAAAATTAAAACCACAATATTTGCTTTAATCAATAACAGAACATTCCGTATTTAGATAAAACGAAATTAGCCATTAAATTTTTCTGGTGTGAAATGAACTACATAATCTCTAGAACGTGTTCTAGCATGGGAATTAAAGGGTTAACCCTTTAACGTTCATTGGTTTCGCCACGAAACCACAAAATTTTAATTCCGATACACAACACTGACACCGGTATTTTTATCTAGAAATATCCCTTTTATTTTATATGTGTAAAATCACGTTTTCTTATTTAGAAACATATTTGTTCTTAATTACCGGTGTCATTCATTTATTTCGACATCTTAGTAATGAAAATGCTATGATCGTTAAAGGGTTAAGAGATCAATGAAGGAGGATGGTTGTCAAACATTTGATCGAATTTCTTGGCAAAGTTTAAAAACTATATTATTATTATGAATTTATATAAATCTTTTAAAGCATCTTCTCGAACAACTTTGAACATTTTGAGCTTTAGAAATATGCTGTATAAAGTTAAGCATCGGAATTATCATAACTTAATAAGTTTGGGAGGAAAAAAATATCAGATACCTGTAAAATTACAGTAAAAACTTTATTCATTTTACAATTTTATGTGTAATTTTTTTTAAACTTTATTTTAAATTGGATATTTAGTTTTATCAAATAATCCATAAGGAACAAAAAAAAAAAAAAAAAAAAAAAAAAAAAAACCTCGAGTCAATTAAAAAAAATATATAAACGTTTTACCATTTTCAACATCGTTATTCGTCGAAGAAACACAAACTGAGAAAAATCACTTTATGTGAATAGGATTGTGGCATTTAAATAACCGGTGATGTAATAAAATCAATTTAACCCAGGATTAATACTGGTCCTGGAATTTCAAGGCTAAGAAATTCTTCGGGACCAGCATTTTCTTATCGAATACTTCACCTTAAATAAGGCGAATTAGCGCCAAATTGGACGAAAGCTTTTTTTCCTTAATAAAAAAAAAATATTGACATTTTACCTGGAAAATTAACGGTACCAGTACGGACGCTGCTTTTAACCACATTTACTACAGAGTTTTTAACCCATTCTTGCCCAGCATCTTTTGCGTAAATTTTATTTGGTTGGCACCAATATTTTTAGAAGATTTAAGTTCAGTTGATTAATCAGGAAAATGCATCATTTAAATAAAGTAACTACTGCTTTTCTTTTTTACTAGTGCTGAATGCACCTTTTGAAGCGTCCCTAAAAAGGGACGCTAGGCACTAATGGGTTAACCCCTTCGCGACGGGAGCCTTTTACTAAATTTTTAATGTTTTGTCACCGGTTAAAAAAAAAAAAAAAAAAAAAAAAAAAAAAAAAACAGAAATTTGTGTCTTATAGAATCGAGAAAATGCTCCTATTACATTAGACAAATTTTGCAGTAAAATTTTACTGGTGGGGATAGACGATGATTCTTAAGCGTTTATGCTGCACGTATACGTGTCGCTCGTCTCCAAGGAGTTAAAAAAGAGAACATGTAATATATTGAAACCGAGTTGCAAGTTAACACTAGAACGCTCAGAAATTTTTCTCAAGTTTCATAATAATATTTCACACCAGAACTTTTATTCGAAATTATTTAATTGATTTATTTAACGTAAATCTGCGTGTTTGAAATTTAACTTATTCAAGAAAAAATTCTGGCTCGAAATGATATTTAATTACATGGTTGGAGTCGAATCAACTCTTTTCGGGCGTTCTAGTGTTAAGTAATTGAGGAGGTTGTCAGACAGCTGGCTGCTGATTTTTGACATTGGATCAACAACTTATGACTAGTACAAGAACAAACTTTCACCAGTAAATTTTAAATAGAAAATTTTATTTTTTTAAAAGACTTTTTCAAAAGAGTTTTTTTTCTCAAAGTATGGATGAACGTTATATTTGTTTTTAGTGGTTGCAGATTTCAAAATATTATAGTGTTTTCCACTGACATTAACCGTTTTAGTGCTAAGCAATTTTTGCAAGAATGCACGAAAATTGCGGTACATATTTTGATTTCTTTAAAGGAAAAAATAATGTTGTCATATAAAACACTGTTATTTAGACAAATATCAATCAATTTTAATAATTCTTTTTGTATTATAAAGAACTCGCAGCGCAAAAGCGCTGCGCCGCGGTTTTCGAGATAAACTATCGCAGCGCTTTTGCGCCGCGTAGCAGTCAAACGGTTAAAATATGATTGCCTAGTTTGTCATACTATGGCAGAAATTCAGGGTTTGACTCACATTAAAATAAACACTTACCAGTAAAATTAAATAGCTTTTTACCCTTATTTATTGTTGAAATTTAACTGAATAAGGTGTTTAAATAAGAAGAGATTTTCTGTTTACCCCTTAAATGCATATTGTACCATAAGTGTTTCTGATTTATTGGGGTATTATTCACATATTCCGTATTCTCACCAGAAATTTAAAAGAGCAACTTATACTTAATGACAGACCATTCGTAATTAAATAAAGAAAAAATTACTATTTAGATTTTTCTGGTATGAATTCTGTTTCTTTAAATTGCGCATTTTTTGGAACGCCTTCTATCCTATGCATTTAAGGGTTAAATCATAGCTGCCAACTCTTCCGACTTTTGAACCCGGAAAAATTTAATAGAAATTTTTGCCTTACTTAATTGACAAATTATGGCGATTTGAAATGGTAAAATTTACTGTAAAATTTTTCCGGTCCAAAAAAGCGGAAGATGTTGGCAGCTATGGTTAAATACACTGGTGGTTTTGTCCCGGTGGTAATCCACACCAGCGGATTCGTTTGCATTTAAAGCTTCTTTATTTCACTGTTATATTAGTTCTTCTTTATTAATAGTTCCATAATATTTATAATACTCGGATTTTTTTTTTAATTCACCAGAATGTATTAGGAATAATAAGGTATGATTTAAACTAGAAAATCAGCATTTTCGTCATTTTTCGAAGAGTTAAGGATACCGAGTCCCTTAAGAAATTTACACTGATAATCAGTAATCTTAACTATTTTTTGTAGCCCTGTATATTGAAAACATTTTTTCGTTTCAAAAGATATGTAAGCTCGGGATCTTATTAGTATTAATTTTCTGTTTACGATTCATTGGACGTTTTAATTTGTAAATAACAATTATGAAATTTGTGAGCCTTATTAAAATTTTTATAAGAAATTTTCAAAAAAAAAAAAAAAAAAAAAAATACTGCATGGAAATTGTTACGAGCTGGGGATACCTAAAACTTAACGATCACACAATGAAATAATTTTAAAGAGATATTAAAATGTAAAGTATTCTATTCATGTAAAATGTAAAGTATTACATGTCATGAAGGATGAATATATTCAGATTTCTATTAATAAAAAAATTTGAAAAGGTTAAAATATTAATGTTCACGTATATGAGATGTGTAGAAATCTATTCGCCAGCGGGTAGTCTCTCCCTACTAAGTTTTATTAAATTCCTTTACTGAAAGTTTATTAACACTAGAACCGCCGGGTATTTTAATCAAGTTTTAAAAAAAGTGTTTTTCACCAGAATTTTTATTTTAATCTATTTAACTTATTTAGTTTGTCTATTCTTTAGCTACATACATTTAACATATCTTATAAAGAAAATTCTGGTTCGAATCGACTGTTATCAATCTGGCAGGGGTCATTTTGACTCCTAATGGCGGTTCTAGTGTTAACATTCTTACAAAATTTGGAAGAAATATTAGTTGAAAAATAACGAATGAAACAAAGAGGTGGGAGACCACCGCCTTGGCGCATAAATTTTTACACCCCTGATGTGCATGAAATTCAAAAATTTGTACTTAAAATATCAAATAAATGACAATACTTTAGTTCAAATACTTTTTTATTTATAATTATTTTCGAAAAACTTTCCGTGGGTTTATCGCAAAGTTTGAATTACATGCGAATATTTTCATGTTCTATTTCCATTTTTATTTTTTTAACAAAGATACCTTCGTAGTATATTTCTCTTGCAAATGTTCTCAAAGGGTATATAAAATATTTTTGTTCTGATAAAGTTGTGTAAAATAACATTGAAAAATATTTTCTTGTAATTTAAATTTAGCCTTACATACCGTAAAATACTATAGAATTCTAAGCTTTTATTTTTACATAAAATGAATTAATGGATATTTTAAAAGTAAGTATATTTTGTAACAGAAAATACCCTTTTTAAACCCTTGAGGGGCGGTGGTTTCATAGATATACCACTTAATTTTAATTCCCAAACACCACATTCGCACCGGAATTTTGTTAAAGAAAATAACGGTTTATTGAATGCGTGAAGTATAGCGTTTTCTTATTTACAAATAAAGTTGTTTCCAAATTCCGGTGTCAGTCATTAATTTCAATACTTAAGCAATGAATTAGCCCTGCCCCGCAAAGGGTTAAACATTTTTTCAAATATGATAAAACGTTTTCGATCAGAATCGTAAATACAAAATCCTTACTTCCTCTCTAAAATTTAGAATGTTCGTTTGATTATTTTAAAATACTTACAAAAACACATGTATAGAAAATTCAGTTAAAAATATTTATTTTATATATGTTTTGATAAAGTGGTGCGAAATAGCACTAAAATTGTTAGCATTTAATTTCAACTTTGTCGCCCCTCACCGTATATTACTGTTGAACTCAGCATTTTTAACATAAAATATTATATTTAAAAAAAATAACATTGCATATTTTAAAAGTAAGTATAATTTGTAACAGAAATTATTTTTAAAACCATTTTTCTGATAAGATAAAAGGCTTTCGATCAAAATCGTAAATAAAAAAATCCTTCCTGCCTCTTTAAAATTTAGAATTTTCATTTGATTATTTTGAAATATTTACAGAATCACGTGTATAGAAAATTCAGTTTGAAACACTTATTTTATTTACGATATTTTAATAACATAAAAAGGACAATATCTTTCACCACAAAGGCATTAACAGAAAATAATGCCAAAGGGCAAACAGATGCTGATATATACAATTTTACATATCTTTTCGGCGAATTTCCAAAAGCTTTAGAAACGAAACTTCAATAGGGCTTATAAGGAATTTTAATCTTTAAAATATTCTAAAGGGGGCTATATATAACGTTCTCATTTTAGAGTTAGGGTGGAAGGTCTGGCACATGCTATTGCAAGATATCTCTAAGGGGATCAGGAAAGGGTTGTCTTTTGTTATAGTTACGATTTTTGATCCAACCGAAATTTTTTATTTTAATTAGCAGCTTTGTTTTTACGTGAAAATTTTATGCTATGATTTATATTCTGTTATCTACTTTTATGTAAATGAAAGTTAGTGTTAAACCTTCTCACTAACAAGCCCGTTCTCTAAGTTTAGGTTTCACTGCAATACAATCAATGTTTAAATTAATATAATTCTATTGATTTAACCCTATCAGGGGCAAGAGAACTCTTCTTCAAAAATGCTCAAATAATTAATTCAAACCGCAGTTTACGAACTAATTTATTTGAAAATTATAAATATCTTTTCTTTACGTATATTATGAGATAGAAGTTGTACCAAAAAATTACTGCTGCCGTTTAGCAATTTGAACATTAAAATTAATCGTTTGCAAACTGCGAACGGCGCCCCTGAAGGGGTTAATGGATTTTTAATACGGTAAACAATGATTGCCGTAATTTCCCACGAATACGCTGCGGCTTAGTAAAATCTTTTTAAACCAGAAAATTTATTGAAACAAACGTCAAATATGTGCTAAGCACAGTTATTATTAAAGAAATTAATTCTGGTGGGAAATTAAGTTATCCAAGGTGCGGCGTTTAAGCGATAAATTATGGTAATGCACCCAAGAAGTACTTTTATATTCGTAATTAAAAAACGCAAAAAAAAACCTTCTTTTTCTTTTGGTATTTAAAATAAAATGCAGAAAAAACAAGATTACAATCTTACCCTTTTACAAGACTGTCAAAGGTTTAAAATCATTGAATTATTATAAAATTATTCAATTCTAAAGTATGTAATACTACATTGTTTGGCTTTCCTGCTCTACTGTTATACGTATATGCATATATAATCCGTTTTTTTACAAAACCTTGTGCTAAGTGAGCTCGAAATGATACTTGAGTTTAACTAGTACATAAAAGATAATAATGCCCAAATGTTTTGCTAATATGAAATTCTGTCTGCCCCACAACATACGGAGGCAGGTCCAGAAAGATATTATCTCTGTTGAATGCATTATGCAACAAAAAATTATTATTATACTTTTAAACAGCAAATACTTGTTTTAAGTGTCATTTGAGATAAAATTATTTCATAAATAAATTAATATTTTGTTAACTTCTCTTAGAATCAATAAAGTATGCAAAAAATAAATGTAACTTCAAACAAAATGTATCACTCTGAACATAAAAAAATATTTCAGAAGGCTGAAGACTTTTCATGCATAGATAAACGATATCTTTATGGGAGCAGATACGTTTGAAGGATGATAACATATGATATTGTAAGGGGAGAGTGGGTCCAAAATTAATAAAAAGTTGATAATATTATACATACACGGCCCCAAAAAATGTAAAAATGTGAAAATTTTTTCAGTAAGTGTTATAACATAGATGTCGTCATCTCTTAATTAATCCGGAATTTGATTGAATACAAAAAGTTTTGCAACCGGAAATCATGTATAAGAAAATATGCCTTCTTTCTACAATATCTTTATGAAATGAGATTTTGTTTTAAAAGTTTTGCTTGAATAAAACTTCTTTGAAAGTGTGTTTACCTTGGTTCAGATACCGAAATTGTTCCGGTTGGCATCAATGTTTTTAACATAAAATAACTTGGAAAGTAAGCCTTTGCACTCGAGAAGTTATTCTCACTGACCACTTAGTCCAAGAGCCGACAGCACAAAACTCTAAGTCATCGAGCACAAGAAAAATCATTTATATTATGGAAGAGTAGTCATAGGGGGAAACTAATGTTCCATGACTGCCGAAAGTGAAGTGGTGCGTAAGCCAAAAATTAATAGCACTAGTTAGTTGACTCGTAGGCTTAGCATTGTGTTTGCCGTACAATCAAAAGTATGAAAACACGGAAAACTCGGTGCAGGAAAACATAATGCTGAGTCTACGAGTCAACCATTAATTCATTTTTGGCTTATGCACCACTTCACTTCCAGCAGACATGGATCATTAGATTCCCCTAAGACTAACCTTTCATAATATAAAGGATTTTTCATGTACTCGATGACTTAGGGTTTTGTGCGGCCGGCTCTTGGACTAACTAGTGTTCCGCGTAAATGTAGGCTCCAATTGCTTTGGACACCAGTATTTTAAATGATTTTTTGTCGCCTTATTTAAGGGCTCAATAATCTATGATAAATGATCCCGAAATCACTGTAAGATATTAGTGGTGTCCAAATTATTTTGCGTCCCGATTTACGAGGGACACTCGACAACATTAGTGGCAAATGGGAGTCACCTCTGAAGGGCAAAGGGCTAATACTTACAATGTATGATATCAAATTATATAGTTTTCTAATTATTACTTCCTTGCTGTGTTTTTGTATGTCGACAAAATAGGATTTTTTCTTTTTATTGAAAAACATTACTGGATAATAGCGTGCTTCTGCCCTAGAGAAAATATATTTAGTTAATGTAACCTATATTTTGTTTTAGTTTGTTCAGAGCTCGCAACATTATAAAATTTCCGCACTTTCATACCTCATTTTTAAAATAGATAATTGTTGTAAAACTCAAATGTAGATATTAAAAGAATCTGGGACGAAGATTCTTGATTTAGCCCTTTAACGGACAAATCAGCTTCGTTGCTATGGTGATGAAATAAAAGATTTACACCGGTAATTGCAGTCAAATATACTTAAAAATGAGAAAAAGTGATTTTAACATACATCGTAAAATGGATTTTTCTTCAATTAATATTCCGGTGTCATTGTTGCATATTGGCGTTAAAATTTTGTGGTTTCGTAGCGCAACCAATGAACGTTAAAGAGTTAAAATACTGATAGCAAGGAAAATTTTATTAAAGCTCCGAGTTCTGCTTAAGATATTTTATATTTAAATGTGTACATTGAATATGTTCACTGATGAATAAACTTGATACACCTATCAAGCAAACCAATTTAAGAAATACTTTCATAAGAGGGAGGAGCTTTTACTGTTTTAAAACAGTGTTCATAAAATTATATGGCCAGTAGATATGGTGTAAAGGAAAATACATAAAAAAGATAAAAGTTAAATAAAAAGTTAGTACGGATGCCTGTATTTTTCCTTATTGTATACCAATATAGAATTTCTATAAAACAAATCTCGCAATAGGTAAGGTTCGATTACCCACAAAATTCCAGTAGGTGTACGAACCCTGAATATATCATAAATTTTACCTTTGATAATTGGAGCAGGCCCTTTATTGGTAAAGTCAAGGAGAACCAATATGTCCCATATAAATGTCTCACTGTAAACAGCTTGTCCATATAATGAAAATAAATATATTTTAGAAATAATTTCCTTGAAATTACGTTTATATGTTTGATCCAAAGCTTTGAAATTAAATCGAGAGTAGAAACATCCAATAGCTTTCTAAAACTTAAAATGCCCATTTTAATATGAAATATTTTACTTAAATTCAGAAAATGTAGTTTAAGAATTTATTGTATCATATTTCATTTATGTTTTTAGCCGTTTAAGGAGTAAAAGAAAACGTATATTTTATAATAACGGTAAATGACCCAAAAATGTTGCCAAAGGGCAGAAAAAAGCTCGTATTCAACATTCAATATTTTTTCAGAGTATTTTAAAACGCTTTGCATCTGAAACTTCCATAGAATGATAGACTCTAAACATTTAAAAAAATGTTTTTAAAGAAAATATTTAAAAAGTGATCACGGAAATACAATTTAGAATATGTATCATAATAAGGATGAAATAACTCATAGAACTTGATTTAAGCCTTTCCGGCACAAGCGAGTTCTGTTAATAAAATGAGAAACTTTCGACTGTCATCGGATTTTACAAGCGACTTAAAAAAAAAATAAGAATGCGTCAATTTAAGCTTTCATTGTAAAAGCAAAATTTTATTAAAATATTGTTGGTACCGTTTGAAAGTTTGGAATCAAAATTAAGTGTCCAGGACTGGGCATAGTGTGCCGTAAAGGCTTAACATTAGAACCCAGGGATAAGATTTCCGTGTTTTTTGCACACCAGTATTAAGTTAGAGGAAATAATATTTAATTTAATCTGAACATTTTTTCGATTTAACAAAACAACATTTTCTCTAAAAAAATACTGGTGTTCGAAAAAGCAAAAATCTCATTACTATAGATGAATTTGCTACGGATCAAGTGCTAAATTTTGATTCACACCAGAATTTGATTTCTAAAATAAGTTAAATTGTATCTGAAGGATACTAAGTAAAATAATAAAGTATTTATTCGTTTTTGCTCCACATTTTCCTCCGATTCCAGAGTTGTTGTCAAGACATGCTGTTGTCCGTCATCCAAATATGTGACTTTGAACACATCGTAAAACAGAAAGAGGGCGCTGAACATGATCAGGAGTGCAAAAATTTAGGGCCAGCAGACAGTCTTTAAATCCTAGAATTTGAAAGTTATCTTCGCTTGAATTTTAATAGAATGCTTACAAGAATTTGAACCCCTAAAGGACGAGTGACACGTATACGTGCAGAAAAAAGTCTTAACCCCTTGCGGCGAGGTGATATACATATGAAACTACTTAATTTTAATTCGTAAACGCCACATTGGTACCGGAATTTTGATTAATTTAAATACGGTTTATTGAATGCGTGAAATATAGCATTTTCTAATTTACAAATAAAGTTGTTTTAGAATTCCGGAGCCAGTCATTAATTTTAACACTTAAGCAATGAATTTGCCCTGCGCCGAAAAGGGTTAAAAATCCTGTATTACCCCCACCAGTAAAATTTTACTGAAAAAATTGTCTTATTTAATCAGAGCATTTTCTCACTTCAGTAAGTCTGTTTTAAAAACTCTTGACAAAACGTTAAAAATTTCGCAAAAGGCTTCCGTCGCAAAGGGGTTAAACAAAGCATCAGACGAAAAATAACGAAATACGTTTAGTGGTGAGAAACTGCGTGCTGGTGAAAAGATTTTTTGCACACCTGATCATGATAGAGGTAAAAGAGTGAAGCCGATAAAAGAACAAAACAATACTTTCACTTTTTGTACAATTGGCCGTTTTCAGGGGCGCCGTTTGCAGTCTGCAAATGGTTAATTTTACTTTTCCGATTGCGAACTGGCAACAGTAAATTTTTAGTACAATTTCGATTTCATAATATACGTAAAACAGCGCTAATGATTATTTTCAAATGAGTCTTTTCTTAAATTGCGGTGGGAATCAGTAATTTGAACATTTTTGGAGCAGAAATATTTAGCCCCTGAAAGGGTTAATACGTGAAAATGCTATAAAAATCACCTAGTTCAAGATACACCTAACTATTAAATTATGCATAATTAAATATTTTGCACAATTTTAACGAATCAGCATTTAAGCAAAACTTAAAGCCATTTGTGGCAAACGATGGAATTGTCCAAAAAAATTTCAATTATTTTATATATAAACTTAGTACCACAAGGGCGACTTTTCCGCACTACTCAACATAAAAAAGAAAAGTTTTCTTTCTGTACTCTCTATAAAATACGTTACGTGTAAGAAAACTGCACTAGAAATGAGCTCTAATGCGTGTTTAGAAAAAAAAATATTTATCTTAGTTCAAATTAAGTCACATTTTACGTAAAAAAATTTAGAAGTTTGCAAGCATGACATATGTACAAGTAGATTGGGTGGACGGCAATATTTCATTATTTCGTCAGGAGAAATTATAGAAATGATTTGCGTTAACAAAGACCAAGTTCTAATACATTTAACTTAAATAAGAAATTGATATAATATTTGCTTTTTTTACAATTTTTTTTTTTAAACCAATAGGACCTATTAAAAGTTTTTGAAAATTGTCTTTTTTCTATAATGACTGGACATTTTCACTGCAGAATAAAGTGGAAAGTGTAATAATTTTCAAGAAATAATTTTAGTATTTGTACATGATTTACACTATTTATTTCTGGTGTGAAAATGAAATAAAAATATACGTTTGATGCGGTGATTGTTCATTATAATACAATTTAAATCAAACTAAAAACATAACGAAACAAAGATAATTGAAAAAAAAACTTATAAATAAAAAAAAAGACGATAACTTTTAAAAACAATTTTCCCTTCGTAATTTTCATAACAAAAGTGTAAAAGTTTCCTCTCAAATACATTAGAAAACACATATATGTATCTAAAAGATAGTGTTTTAAAATTTCTTTTTAGTTTCTAGTATTATCATGTTATACAAATAAGAGAGTTTATAAAAAAATATGTTCAATTTTAACACAAAAACAGCCGGGTATTTTACTCAAATTTTATAAAAAGTTTTTCTCACCGGAATTTTAACTTTAAACTATTTATCTTATTTAATTAGTCTATTTTTCTGCTGCTTACATTTAACATATCTTATGAAGAAAACACTGGTTCGAATCGATTATTATCAATCTGACTGGGGTCATTTTGACCCCTAATGGCGGTTCTAGTGTTAAGAAAAATGCTTTTGAAATAACGTCTTTTTTTACTTTAGTATATTAAAGAAATTAAAGTAAAATAGTCTTTTTTTACATTCTAAGTAATCTAAAAGAATAATCTTTTATTCTTTTCTATTTACTACTTACTGAAAGTGCAACTGTGCTATCAGAAGCCTAAAAATACGATTCTGTAAATATCGGTTACGTTTGCTTAAAAAGCATAACATAAAATCCATTAACATACTTCCAAAAATGAAAATATTTGTATTCGTAATAACTTAAAAAAATACGAAACATCTTTCAGATATTTATAAAACAGGACAGTTCACCGTTACACGGAAAGATACCAGGCAGCAATTCTTTGATATAGAAAAAATCTATATTTGTTATTGTGCAATGCATATATATATATATATATTTTACAGTACTTAGAAAATTCTATTTCCAAGTGAATTTAAACTTTTAAACTAAAATATGGGTCGAGTTTTATCAAGATTGAAAAAGTTTCGCGGAATGTTATGTATGTGGTTTATGCTGATTGAAAATGATGCAAATGGAAAACACGATATAAAAATTCCATGCATTTAAAAGATTCATTATTAGGTATTACACGATGCAAGTACTTCTTTATTTTATACATAAATATTCTGCAAGGACAAGAAAATTGAATTGAAAATTTATAAAATGTTATAAAATTTATATTTTATTTTAGGTAAAAAAATTTTGAAATGGCGACTTTTTTTCTTTACTTTAGCATTTTATAGAAAACAAAAGAAAAGGGTCATTTTTTCATCCTGAGTAATGTAAAAGAATAATCTTTTATTCTTTTTTATTTATTTAGTGTAAGAAATAACGGACTACCAAAAAACCTAAAAATGTAATTCTGAAAGTATCAATAACGTTTGAGTAAAAAGTATAAAATAAAATCCATTTATATACATTTAAGAATGATCATATTGGTATTCTTAATAAAAACACACGAAACATCTTTCAAAAATCCTTAAAACAGAACATTGTACCAATATACGAGAATACACCAGGGTTCAATTTTTTGACATAGAAAAAAGTCTATCATTTTTCTTATTATGCAATGCATACGTAATGTAAAAGAATAATCTTTTATTCTTTTCTATTCGCTTACTATATGTACATCAGTGCTACTAAAAACCTAAAAATACGATTCTGTAAATATCGGTTACGTTTGCGTAAAAAGCATACATAAAATCCATTTATATACCTTTAAAAAATGAACATTACTTGTATTCCTAATAAAAAAACGAAACATCTTTCGATATTCATAAAATATGACAGTTTACCATTACAAGAAAAGATACCAGGCATCAATTCTTTGATATAGCAAAAATCTAATATATTTGTTATTGTGCAATGCATACACATATATTTTACACTACTTATAAAATTCCATTTACAAGTGAATTTAAACTTTTTCACTAAAAAGGGGTCAAGTTTTATAAGAGATCAAAAAGTTTCGTGAAGTATTATGTATATTGCTTATGTTGATGGAAAAAATGATGCAAATGGAAAACATGATTTAAAAATTACATGCATTTAAAAGATTCATTATTAGGTATTACACGACACAAGTATTGCTTTATTTTATACATAATTATTCTGCAACGACAGGAAAATTAAATGTATAATATTTATAATCTTATAAAGTGAAATTGTATTTATTTAGATTAAAATTTATTTAGACAAAGTTTGCACAATATTACCACAAAATCTTAACAGTATTTTCAAATTATTTCACTTAAAAAAAAAAAAAAAAAAAAAAAAAAAAAAAAAAAAAAAAAAGGAAAGAAAAGAAAAAAGAAAAAAAAAGGTGCGAAATTTGAGAATAAAGATAGTTTTTGCTAAGTTTTTTTTTTTCTTAAAAAATAAATATAAATTTTATTATTATTAATAGTAGAGACACAGTCCTTAAAAATATAAGGAGAGTGCGAACCCTGTTAGCGTGAGAACCAACGGACTGTCAAAAAACATAAAAATGCGATTCTGGAACTGTCGGTTACGTTTGCGTAAAAAGGATAAAATGAAAACCATTTATTACTTTTAAGAATGATTTTATTAGCATTTTTAATAAAAACACTCAAAATATCTTTAAGACATCCCTAAAACAGAACAGCATACCATTACATGTCAGGCATCATTTTTTGAAAAAGAAAAAATCTGTTATATTTCATATTATACAATGCAAATACATATATATTTTAAAGTAGAAAATTCCATTTCCAAGTAAATTCAAACTTTTTCACTAAAAAAACGGTTGTGCTTTATCAGGGATGAAAATCTTTCGTAGAATGTTTTGCTATGTTATTTATGCTAATGGAAAAAGGAAAAACATGGTTTAAAAATTCCATGCATTTAAAAAATTCGTTATTCGGTATAAAATGATTAATGTACTTGTTTGTTTTATACATAAATATTCTGCAAGGATAGAAAAATAAATTTTAAAAATTTATAAAATTTTATAAAATTTTTATTTAATTTTGCTTAAATGATTTGTGAAATAGCGCATTTTTTTCTTTAGCATTTTATAGAAACCAAATGAAAACAGTCATTTTATTCATCTTGAGTAGTGTAAATGAATAATCTCTTATTATTTTCTGTTTATTTAGTGTAAGAACCAACGGACTGCCATAAAACCTAAAAATACGATTCAGAGAGTATTCGTTACGTTTGCGTAAAAAGTATAAAATGAAATTTATATACTTTAAGAATGATCATATTTGTATTCTTAATAAAAAACACACAAAACTGCTTTCAGATATGCGTAAAACAGAAAAGTGAACCATTATACCAAAATGTATAAGGCATCAATTTATAAATTTTTAAAAAAATTATAAAATTTTTATTTAAATTTAGGAAAAAGATTTTTGAAATAGCGCGTAGTTTTTTTCTTAAGCATTTTAAAGAAACCAAATGTTTTTTTTCAATCTTAATGTAAAAGAATAATCTTTCTTTCTTTTCTACTTATTTAGTCTAATTATTCTTTTCTTGCCGTGTTTTGTATCTTTTTCAATTTTACATATTACTGACGACAAACAAAAGATTAAAAAAAAAAAAAAAAATTACTGGATAAGAGCGTGCTTCTGCCGTAGAAAAAATACATTTATTTAATGTAACCCGTATTCCGTTTTTAATTTGTACAGACCTCACAGCGTTCCTAAAATCTTTGCACTTTCATACCACAATTTAAAAAAGATAATTATTGTAGAATTCTACTGTAGATACAGGGCTCCCAAATGGACCGCCAACTGAACATCAATGTTTTCTTAGAAAGATTTTCCTTTTATATTTTCCTCGCAAATTGCGCAGAAATCGCCTTCGGAGGTTAGTATTAGTACAAATGCTGTAGAAACCTACTATGAAATTTTCTGTTAAAAAATATTGGTGTCCAGTTCGCGGACCATTTGGGAGCTCTGTAGATGTTAAAAAATCTGAGGCGAAGATTTTTGATTTAAAATACTGGTGGAAAGGACAATTTTAGGAACGCTGCGAGTTCTGCTTAAGATATTTTGTATTTAAATGTGTACATGGAATTATATTCACTGATGAATAAACTTGATAGACTTATCAAGCAAACCCGTTTATGAAATACTCTCACAAGAAAAGGGAGCATCTACTGTTTTAAACCTTTGCGGCGTGGTGGTTTCATAGATATACCACTTAATTTTAATTCCTAAACGCCACATTCGCACCGGAATTTTGTTGAAGAAAATTACGGTTTATTGAATGCGTGAATCATAGCGTTTTCTTTTTTACAAATAAAGTTATTTTCAATTTCCGGTGTCAGTCATAAATTTCAGCACTTAAGCAATGAATTTGCTCGGTGCCGTAAAGGGTTAAAAGTTTGAAGTGATACAAAAAGTTCGTATGGGTGTTTGCATTTTCCTTTATTGAATATCAATATAGAACATCTATAGAACAAATCTCGCAATAGATAATGTTCGATTACCCATAAAATTCCAGTAGGAATACAAACCTTGAATAAACCATACATTTTACAACTGATAATTGAAGCAGGCCCTTTCTTGGGAAAGTCAAGGAGAACTGATATGTTCCATATAATTGACTCACCGTAAATAACATGTCCATATACTAAAAAAATATATTTTACAAATAATTTCCTTGAAAATACTTTTATATATTTGATCCAAAGTTTTGAAATGAAATCGTGAGTAAAAACATGTAACTGTTTTCTAAAACTTAAAATGCCCAATATGAAACATTTTCGAAAAGAAAGATTTAACTTAAATTCAGAAAATGTAGTTTAAGCATTTATTGTATCATATTTCATTTATGTTTTTTAACCGTTTAAAGAGTAAAATAAAACGTATCTTCTATCATAACGGTAAATGATCCAAAAATGTTGCCAAAGGGCAGAAAAAAGCTGATTATATTTTTTCAGAGTATTTTAAAACGCTTTGCATCCGAAACTTCCATAGAATGATAGACTCTGAACATTTAAAAAATGTTTTTAAAGAAATGATTTAAAAAGTGATCACGAAAATACTATTTGAAATATTTATCATAATAACTATAATGTTTAGGATGAAATTATAACTCATAGAACCCGATTTAACACTAGAAATCAGGGATGAGGTTTTCCCGTTTTTGAACAACAGTTTTATGTTAGAGAAAATAATATTTCATTTAATGCGAACATTTTTGCGATTTAACCTTCCTACCCTGAATGGGTCTAATCGACCCATAATTTTAATTTGTTTTATACGATTCGAACTAGAACTCTTTTATAAAAAACGTTAAATAACACATTCAAAGTAATAAGTCAATTAAATATATTAAAATACTTTAAATAACAATTCCGGTTTTATCAAGATTGAGTAAAATTTGAACAGACTAGGAAGGTTAAGAAAACAACATTTTCTCTAATAAAATATCGGTGTTCAAAAAAGCGGAAATCACATTTATATAGAACTCCCAGCTGGTACTGATTTATCACCGATCAAGTGCGAAATTTTTATTCAAACCAGAATTTGTTTTGTAAAATATGTTAAATTGTATCTGAAGGATACTCAGTAAAATAATAAAGTATTCATTCATTTCTGCTCCACATTCTCCTCTCCTTACATAGTCCAAAAGCCGACCGTACGAAATCCTATGCCATCAAGCACAAGAACAAATTCATTATTTTATGGAGGAGTAGTTATAGAGGAATCTAATTATCCATGTCTGCCGAAAGCGAAGTAGTGCATAAGCCAAAAATTGATACCACTAGTGGTTGACTAGTAGGCTTAGCCGCATATTCACAGTATCCGCAAAGAAACTCTTCGGGAGGGTTAAATTCTGATCGGGATTGGCCGACGCGTTTTCACGTAACTTGGCGATAATTATACTTGGCGTAGCGATAGACGCTTTCGTCGAGTTTGATTTCCTTCGGAGCCGAGTACAAAGTAAACCGAGTACAAAGTAAAAATTTGTGTTTAAAAACTTTTAAAGAGTACAGCTTTCAGTAAGGCACGTTCGATCCAATGCAATGCTGCAAGAGAAAATTTACTTTGTACTCGGTTCGGAAGGAAATCAAACTTCTCGACGGAAGCATTTATCGCTCGCCAAGTTACGTGAAACCGCATCAGCCAATCCCTATCAGAATTCAACCCTCTCGAAGAGTTTCTTTGCGGATACTGTGAATATGCGTCATAGCCTTGTGTTTTCCTGCACCCAGTTTTCCGTGTTTTCATATTTTTCATCGTGCGGCAAACACAACGCTAGACCTACGAGTCAACCACTAGTGGTATAAATTTTTGGCTTAAGCACCACTTCACTTCCGCAGACATGGATAATTTGATTCCTCCATTACTACTGGCATATAAAATAAAGGATTATTCTTGTGCTCGATGACATAGGGTTTTGTGCGGTCGGCTCTTGGACTACCAGAGTTGCTCTCAGGACATGTTATTGTCCGTCATCCAAATATGTAACTCTGAACACATCGAAAAACAGAAGATAACATTAAGAAGAAGAGAAACATGATCAGGAGAGCAAAAATTTAGGGCCAGAAGGCAGTCTCCCACTCCGAGAATTTGAAAGTTATCTTCGATTAAAATTTAATAGAATACTCACAAGAATTTTAAACAAAGTATTAGACGAAATATAACAAAATACGTTTAGTGTATAGAGACTGCCTGCTTGAAAAAAAGATTTTTGTACCCCTGATCATGATAAGATAAAAGAGAAAAGCAGACAAACGAACTAAACAATACTTTCACTTTTTGCACACGTAATATTTGAAAAAGCTATAAAAATCGCCTATTTCAAAATACCCCTAACTATTAAATTATCCATAGTTAAAAATTTTGCAAAATGTTAAAGAATCAGTATTTGACTCTTTAACCCTTTCTTGCGCAGTGTTCCCAGTCTGGACACACCTAATTTTAATTCCAAACTTGAAACTGGCACTAATAATATTCTAATAAAACCTTCCTTTTACAATAAAAAGCTTAAATTAAGGAGTTCGTGATTTCTTAAAAAGTCGTTTGTAAATTCCGGTGTCAGTCGATAATTTCTCATTTTACTAACAGAATTTGTCCACGCCGGAAAGGGTTAACGGCACACATGCCAACCTCCAGCTTTTTATAAATCACAGAAACTTTTTTGAAACCAGAAATTTATTTAGCGAATTAAATTAAGTAGGTTGCAAATGAGAACAGAATTTAATGGAAGATCCGTTTAATTTAACAAATTTTCCAGCTCAAAATCCGTTTTCTTGATTTAAAAAAAGCGAGAGGTTGGCAAACGGACAAAGCATTTTCATTGCTAAGATGTTGAAACAAATGATTGAGACCGGTAATTGCGAACAAATATATTTTTAAATAAGTCAAAGGCGATTTTTTTTTTTACATACGTAATAGAATGGATTTTTCAGACTAAAATTCTGGTTTCATTGTTGCATATCGGAATTAAAATTTTTTGGTTGCTTAAACACAATGAACGTTAAAGGGTTAAGCAAAACTTAAAGCCATTCTTAGCAAACGAAGGAATTGTCCAATAAATCTCATTTTTTTAAACCCTTTGAGGGGCAAAGCACTTCTATTCATAAATTGCTGAAATGATTGATCGACACCGGAATTTTAAATCAAATTTATTTCAAAATAAATAAATGCTTTTCTTTGTGTACTTGATAAATTTAAAATTTGCATTTCAAAATTCTGGTGTCAATGTGGCAATTCGTAATTAAAATTAAGTGATATACATATTATACTACCGCCCTTCAAGGGGTTAATATAAACTTAGTGTCACAAGGGGCAACTTTTCCGCACTACTCAACATAAAAACGAAAAGTTTTTTTTTTTTTTTTTTTCAGTTCTCGCTATTAAATACGTTACGTTTAGAAAAATTGTACTAGAAAGAAAATGAAATCCAATACATGTTTAGAAAAAAAAAATGTTTATCTTAGCTCAAATTAAGCCACATTTTACATAAAAATATTTAGAAGTTTGCTAGCATGACATACATACAAGTAGAATCGGTGGACGACAATATTTCATTATTTTGTCAGGCGAAATTATAGAAATGATTTGTGTTAACAAAGACCAAGTTGTAACATATTTAACATAAATAAAAAAACCAAAAAAAATATTCGTTTTTTTACCAAAAAAAAAACAATTAAAAAACAATTAAACGGATATTAATATTTTGTGAAGAATGTCTTTTTTTTATAATGACTGACAGCTTTACTGCAGAATAAAATGGAAATTGTAACACGTCGAACATATACATGAACAAGAACATGAATAGGCAATTCAAGTGCCTCCAAGTTGCGAAGCAATTCCACGCCCAGTCTATGACTGTGAGTAGAACACACCTTGAGTACGCATGTATAATGCAATAATTTCAGTACTTGTATACAATTTACACTATTTATTTCTGGTGTGAAAATGAAATAAAAAGATACGTTTGCTGCGGTGATTGAGTCATAACAGTGCAATTTAAACCAATCTAAAAACATAATAAAACAAAAATAATGAAATAAAACTTGTAAATAAAAATAAAAAAAGGCAATAACTGTTAGAAAAAAATTTCCCTTCGCAATTTTCATAACAAAAGTGTAAAAATTTCTTCTAAAATACATTAGAAAACACATATATGCATCTAAAAAAAGTGTTTTTAAATTTCCTATTAGTTTGTAGTATTATCATATTAAACAAATAAGAGAGTTTATGAAAAATATATTCAATTTTAAGAAAAATGCTTTTGAAATAAAGTCTTTTTTTTACTTTAGTATATTAAAGAAATTAAAGTAAAATAGTCTTTTGCTACATTCTAAGTAATCTAATAGAATAATCCTTTATTCTTTTCTATTTACTTACTGAAAGTATAACTAAGCTATCAAAAGCCTAAAAATACGATTCTGTAAATATAGGTTACATTTGCGTAAAAAGCATAACATAAAATCCATTTATATGCTTCCAAAAATGAATATATTTGTATTCGTAATAATTTTTAAAAATTCGAAACATCTTTCAGATATTCATAAAACAGGACAGTTTACCATTACACAAAAAGATAGCAGGCATCTATTCTTTGATATAGAAAAAAATCTATATTTGTTTTTGTGCAATGCTACATATATTTTAAGCTACTTAGAAAATTCCATTTCTAAGTGAATATAAACTTTTTCACTAAAAAAGGGGTTGTGCTTTATCAGGTTGAAAATCTTTCATAGATTGTTTTGTTTTAGTATTTATGCGAATGGTAAAAGGAAAAACTCGATTTAAAAATTACATGCATTTAAAAAATGTATTATTCGGTATAAAATAATGTATTTGCTTATTTTATAAATAAATTTCTGCAAGGACAAGAAAATTAAAATTATAAAATGTACAAAATTTTATAAAATTTATTATTAATTTTAGGGAAAAGACTTTTGAAATGATGTCTTTTTTAATCATAATTTACTATTTTATAGAAACCAAAAGAAAAGAGTCGTGTTTTTCATCCTGAGCAATGTAAAAGAATAATCTTTTATTCTTTTTATTTATTTGGTGTAAAAAATAATGGACTATCAAAAAACCTAAAAACGAGAGTTTGGAAATATAGGTTACGTTTGCATAAAACATATAAAATAAAATCCGTTTATATAGTACTTTTAAGAATGATCATACAGTAAAACCCCGATAATTCGGATTAACTGGGACCAGACCCAATCCGGATCATCCGGAGAATTAGATAAAAATGAATTAAAATAATACAAAAATACAGAAAATGACTTTTATGTTAAACTTATTGAATATTTACAGAGAATAGAAATGTTTACTTTGTTTAATTCTTCCGAAAAGATTTCAGAAAAGTTTTTTTTAATTCAGAATACGACGATGAAACAAGTTAATGCTATGTAAATTAGCCAATCGCTTTTCAAACTTGAAAAAAATTGACCAAACCGATCCGGATTAACGGTGCCCGGATAAGCGGGGTTCTACTGTATTTGTATTCTTATTAAAAACACAGGAAACATGTTTGAGATATCCAAAATACAGAACATTGTAACCATTATCCTTTTTAGCATTTTCATTGCTAAGATGTCGAAGTAAATGAATGACACCGGTAATTAAGAACAAATATATTTCTAATTAAAAAAAAAAAATCCCCCCCCCCCACATACAAAATGAAAGGGATATTTTTAGATAAAAATACCGGTGTCATTATCGGAATTAAAATAGTGTGGTTTCGTGGCGAAACCAATGAACGTTAAAGGGTTATACCAGAATATGCCAGGCATCAAATTTTGATATAGAAAATTCATCAAATTTCTCATTATGCATTTTATATTTCTTGTACAATGCGTATACATATATTTTAATATAGAAAATTCCATTTCCAAGTGAATTCAAACTTTTTCACTAAAAAAGATGAAAAATACGAAAACAAGATTTAAAAATTCTATGCATTTAAAAAAATCATTATTCGGTATAACACGGCGCATGTATTTGTTTATTTTATACATAAATATTCTAAAAGTAAAATAAATAAATTTATAAAATTTGTATTTAGTTTTAGAAATTTATTTTTGAAATAGCGGTTTCTTTTAGCATTTTATAGAAATCAAAAGAAAACGGTCATTTTTACATCCTGAGTAATGTAAAAGAATAATCTTTTATTCTTTTCTACTTACTTACTGAAAGTACAACTGGGCTACCAAAAGCCTAAAAATACGATTCTGTAAATATCGGTTACATTTGCGTAAAAAGTATAATATAAAATCCATTTATATAATTCCAAAAATGAACAAATTTGTATTCGTAATATTAATTTTAAAAAATACGAAACATCTTTCAGATATTCATAAAACAGGACTGTTTACCATTACACGAAAAGATACCAGGCATCAGTTCTTTGATATAGAAAAAATCTATATTTGTTTTTGTGCAATGCATATACATAATATATATTTTACACTACTTAGAAAATTCCATTTTCAAGTGAATTCAAACTTTTTCACTAAAAAAGGGATTGTGCTTTATCAGGGATGAAAATATTTCATAGAATGTTTTTTTAAGTTATTTATGCTAATGGAAAAAGGAAAGGCACGGTTTAGAAATTCCATGCATTTAAAAAATTCATTATTCAGTATAAAATTTTTAATGTATTTGTTTATTTTATACATAAGTATTCTGAAAAGACAGAAAAATAAATTTTAAGAATTTATAAAATTTTGTAAAATTAATATTTAATTTTAGGAAAAAAGATTTTTGAAATGAAGCCTTTTTTTTTTTGTTACTTTAGCATTTTATAGAAACCAAACGAAAAAAATATTCATGTAAAAAAAAATATTCATGTAAAAAAATATTCTTTTTTATTTATTTAGAGTAAGAAATATTGGACTATGAGAAAACTTCAAAATGTGATTCAGAGAGCATACGTTAAGTTTGTGTAAAAAGTATAAAATGTAATCTATTTATATACTTTTAAGAATGATCATATTTGTATTCTTAACCCCTTGCGGGGCGCTGGTTTCATAGAAATACCAATTAATTTTAATTCCCAAACGCCACATTCGCACCGGAATTTTGTTAAAGAAAATTACGATTTATTGAATGCGTGAAGTATAGCTTTTTCCTATTTACAAATGAAGTTATTTTCAAATTTCGGTGTCAGTCATTAATTTCAATACTTAAGCAATGAATTTGTCCTGCCCCGCAAAGGGTTAACTGATTTGCCTGTACACCGTTCGGGCAAAACGAATTTGCTTAATTCATCATTAAAAGCTTTTTTGACATCTCTATTAAAAAAAAAATAATTCCATAGTATTTAACAGCAGAAATGTTTAGAGTAAATGTTACGAATATTTTATTTAAATAATAGTGGTGTGAATCCGTTGTTTTCAATTTATTGATATCCATAAAACAGAAAAATGTACCATCATACCAGAATATATCAGGCATCAATTTTTTGATATAGAAAACACCTACCATATTTCCTATTATTTAATGCATGTACATAATTTTAAAGTAGAAAATTCCATTTCCAAGTGAATTCCGACTTTTTCACTAAGAATTGTGAAGTTGTGCGTTATCAGGAATGAAAATATTTTGCGGTATGTTATGTAGGTTATTTATGCTGATTGAAAAAGGAAAAACACGGTTTAAAAATTCAATGCATTTAAAGAATTCATTATTCGGTTAAACGCGACGCATGTATTTGTGTATTTTATACATAAATATTCTGAAAGTAAAAGGAAATAAATTTATAAAATTTATAAAATTTAATGAAATTTATATTTAATTTTATATACATTTTTTAAATACCTCCTTTTTTTTGCATTTAGCAGAAATCAAAAGTAAACAGTCGTTTTTTCATCCTGAGTACTGTAAATGAATATTTTTTTATCGACTTATTTATTGTTCGAACCATTGGACAACTAAAAAACCTAAAAATGCGATTCTGGAAGTATCGGTTACGTTTGCGTAAAAAGTATAAAATACAATCCATTTATATACTTTTAATAATGAACATATTTACATTCTTAATAAAAACACACGAATCCTCTTTCAGATATCTATAAAACAAAAAAGTGTACCATTATACGAGAATATGCCAGATATGAATTTTTTATATAAAAAAATAGTTAGCATATTTCTTATTATGCAATGCATATACATATACTTTTTCACTAAAAAGGGGTCGTGCTTTATCAGGGATAAAAATGTTTCGTGGAATGTTATGTTATTTATGGTGATGGAAAAAGGAAATACTCGGTTTAAAAATTCCATGCATTTAAAAAATTCATTATTCCGTATAGCACGATGCATACATATTTGTTTATTTTAAACACAAACATTCTGCAAGAAAAGGGAAGTAGATAACTAAGATTTAATCTCATGTAAAACAGTATCATTTACAGATATAATTATCCATTCATTAACATTAAAACCGCCATTAGGGGTCAAAATGACCCCTGCCGGATTGATAATAATCGATTCGAACCACAATTTTCTTCATAAGAAAAGTTAAACGTGTGCAGCAGAAAAATAGACTAATTAAATAAGTTAAATAGCTTAAAATTAAAATTCTGGTGAGAAACCCTTTTTATGAAACTTGTTTAAAATACCCGGCGGTTCTAGTGTTAAACGTTTGATTGCAGCTTGGGACATACGCGTCCCAGTGGACTATTTTAAAGCCATTCGTACACCTTTTTCGGTGCGTTCGTAATTATGTACATACGTAACACCTATAGTCGTCGTTCCGTTCTTCCGTCTGTCTGCATATAACAGAGCTAAAACCACCCAACCGAATCATTCGAAATTTAAAATATACAATTGATGCATAATTTTGCCGACTCATTTCAAATTTTATGAATGTCAGATGCATAGTTTAATTATCATAAGTACTCCGTTACATTACGGACAATGATAAAAAATAGATACATGGCATATTAATGGTGTTACACCTATTCATTATACAAACATATTCCATTACCCAAAGGTATAGGGGGAAACCTTGTTTGGGGCGCGTTTTAATTATATTAAATTTTTTCACTTTTTATGAAATTTGTATATGTTGCTGATGTTTACTACAAGTCACATTCTCTATAATAGAAAGCATATAGAATTCACATGCAGACACAAAAGATTTTGCCCACTATACAATATCGGAAGTACTGTATACATTACACCAAGAACTGAATATTTTTAAAATTTCAATATAGTACGAATGCACCTCATATGCTACGCTTAACATGCAATTTCCAACTCATTTTACTTTAACATTTTATAGATACCAAAAGAAAATAGTCATTTTTTTCATCCTGAGTAATGTAAAAGAATAATATTTTTATTATTTTTTATTTATTTAGTGTACGAACCAAAGGATAATTAAAAAAAAAAAAAAAAAAAAAAAACTAAAAATACGATTCTGAAAGTACCGGTTACGAATGTGTAAAAAGTATAAAATAAAATCCATTTATATACTTTTAAGAATGATCATATTTGCATTTTTTATAAAATCAATCAAAACATCAAGATATCCATAAAACAAAACCATTATATCAGAATATGCCAGGCATCAATTTTCTTGATATAAAAAAATCTATCATACTTCTTATAATGCAATGCATATATTTTAAAATAAAGAATTTCATTTCAAAGATAATTAAAATTTTTTCACTGAAAAGGAGGTTTGTTTTATCAAGGATGAAAATGTTTCGTAGAACGTTATACTATGTTATTTATGCTATTGGAAAAAGGAAAAACACGGTTTAAAAATTTCATGCATTTGAAAAATCCATTATTCGGTATTGCATGACGCATATATTTTGTTTGTTTTACACACAAACTTTATACAAGAAAAGAGAAGCATATAAACTTTGATTAGTTCTTATGTAAAACTGTATTATTTACTGATTTTTTATTTATTAAACCTTGTGAGGGAGTGTCCCTTTGTAATAAAGGCACTCTAGTATTTTGAATGAGATCGTGACGTCAAGGTTCTAACATGTATGGCGCAAAAGCGACATCTATCCTTTATACAACTGTAATTTTCCGGAGTGTGTGTGGCGCCCTCGATCTACAGTTAACTGCTGTTAGGAGTTTTATGCATATTTCTAGCTCCGCCTTCAGTTTGCAAAATATAAAAGCTGTCAGTTGGTGTGTGGTGTTGTATTGTGTGGCGTGGTGAGCCGGAATAGCCTCCAGCTAAGAATAGCAGAGCTGCCGTATGAAGGTATAGAGGAGCATCAGCAATCAAGTCGGGTAAGAGTTAGTTAGCACTGTGATTGTTTGAGAATAAAGTTATTGGTGCAGCCACGGGTTGTTTTCTTACAGGTTAGAGTAAGATTAGACCACGACCTGAAAAGAAGAGCCGGGGTTAGTGCTTCGAGCCGGACTTAGTTGTAACGTGAGTAAGCTAAAGTTTTATTTTCATAGTATTGTGTTTAGTTGTTAGGAATATTGAACTTTGGTTCCGCTCCCCATCTTCCCAACTACAGTAAATAAAAGTGTTGAATTTTAACTTTACTTAGACTATGTCCGCATTCGACCGACATGTCACCGGCGACACCCAACGTCACGTCACAACCTTTGATTATGGTTTCGGCCATACACGTCCCAATAGATTACTTTTTATGCATTTTATAAATATAATCTCGGCCTTAACATTTTCCGGCTTAAAAGTACATCTATAATTAAATTGTAGAAATAATTGAAAGACACCGGGACCATAGATGCCAACTTTTACGTAATTTTCCTACCACTAAAATTATACAGATATTTTTACCTGGTTCCATCGTTGGAAATAATTAAATTTCAGTAAATACTTCAGGTAAAACTTTTTATTAAAATTTAGTGGTTAGAAAAATCCGTACAAATTGGCAGTTATGCGGGACTAATGAACATATTACTTTTAACATCTTCAGCGAAAATAATGATAGAATTACTAATTCTTTGGTTTCTGTAAATAACAGAAAAATGTCTTTTCTGAAATTAATCCATTCGGCGCTTAGTTATTTAGTTTCAAATAAATTGGTCTAAAACTACAACCCCCCTTCTTAAAACATTAATTCAATAACAATTAACCTAAACTAACGCAATCACAAATTTAATAGCCACTTAACCCCTTGAGGAGCGGTGGTTTCATAGATATACCACTTAAATTTAATTCACAAACGCCACATTCGCACCGGAATCTTGTTAAAGAAAATTATGGTTTATTGAATGCGTCAAGTATAGCGTTTTCTTATTTACAAATAAAGTTGTTTTCAAATTCCGGTGTCAGTCATTAATTTTAATACTTAAGCAATGAATTTGCCCTGCCCGCAAAGGGTTAAATGATTCTTTTTTTTATGTAAAATAAGATGAAAATCTGGGTTAACACCACTTTTTTAGCGAAAATATTCCATATATTTAGTTAGCATTTATGTTATTAAATTCTATGAAATTGTATTTAAAAAATTAGTGGTGTCTAAAAGCTTTAAGTGATGAATCAAGCAAATTCTTTTTGCTCGTACATCGTACGGGAAAACAAGGAGATCGTTAAACAGGTCTACAAATCTGCAAAATAATTTATTGAAAATGATTTATATTAAATATCAATAAAATTTAACGCTTTCTTGGTCACACAGTTTTTTGGACATTTTTATTCTTTTTGCAAAGTCAGATGAAAACAACATTTATTTTATGAGGGATTCAGTTTAGATGCAGACCTTTAACCCTTTCCAGCGCAGTGTTACCACTCCGGCAACACCTAATTTTAATTCCAAACACAAACGGCACCAGTGTTGCCAGATTGTCAAAAGCCAATTTCCCCAAAATTTCTGAAATTTTCTCCAAATCAGGACCTTTTTCAGAAAAAGTCCCCAACGGAATTTCTACTCAAAAAGGCAAGCTCCCAATTTTCAATTTTCCGTAACAAAATTTTTTTAACATATTTAAACTCAAATTATTCCCCAAATCAAGCATTTTTTTTTAATCCCCCATTTATGAAAAAAAAAAAAAAAAAAAAAAAAAAAAACATTTAATCTTAACAGAATTTTTCATGTATGTTCAAAGCTAAAAACTAAAACAAAAAAGAAAAGTTATGAAATTGTTTTTATTTTTGTTGTATAAATCTATACTATTAAATGAAATGTATTTCTGTACTGGTGTTTCTGTCCGTATTGACAGGAAAATCTGAATCACTTATCTGAAAATTCAGACGAGGGGCAGCTCAGTGCAGATCATGATGAATCGTTTATATAGTACATATAAACGGTGAGCACGACCGCGAGAATGATTTATCTCTATTATTTCTGTATTTTATTTTCGTTTTCTAAACCGAAATCGAATTCGAGACGGATCCAGTATTGGTTAATGTCTAAAAGTAAAAATTAAATTGTGATACGTTAAATTGTGGTACGTATGATTCAAAATATTCAGAGGATTATAGATTTTTAGTAACAGTAGTATCGTAAAATTCTGGTGATACGTCTGAGGATAAAATTCTTTTTTTTTTTTTTTTTTATTAAAGAAGGCAACTATTATCTTAGAAAAAATTGATATCACGTCTTTAAATATCGAAAGCACGCTATTTCTGAGCCTGGTCGTAACCATGGAATTTAGCTTAATTTAAAGGAAATACAGTTAAAAGTACTGTTAAAAATAATCTAAAAGCATCATTTAAAGCGAAAAAGAAAACGGTACATTTTGAAAAAAAGAAACATAATGTGCTATGCAGTTTTTATAATAAAGTAGTAAAGATTACATTTAAAATTACATTATAGTAGAACAAAATACGATATTGTGTTAAAAATTTCTTTTTCATTCATAGTAAATGCAAACTAGTAGGAAATGAATATACAAGATTTATACTTAATAGAAAAAAAATAAAGAAATAAAAATTCCCTTTTATCTATTAGCGTTTTTAAGAAATCATAACTAAACATTAAATTTTAGCAACCTGAGTAATGTAAAACAATAATCTTTTATTATTTTCTGTTCGCTTGGTATAACTGCATATGAAATACAAAAGAATAAAAAATGTGGCCGAAAAAATATCGGTTACATTTGTGTAAAAACTGTAAAATGAAATCGTACAGTATACTTTAAGAATAATCACATTTGTATTCTTAAGAGAAAACACGAAAAGACATTTCAGATAAAAATAAGGCTTTTACCATTGCACGAAAATATGTCAAATAACAATCCTTTTATAAAGAGTAATTTATATGATACCCTTTACTTTATATGATTTTTAAATAGTATTTACTACATTCCGTTCCTAAGTGAATTCTGGCTTTTCAATAAAAAGGATACGTGTTTTATCAAAGGTGGTGAAACACAAAAGATATTCATGCAAATGAAATAACAGGGTTCGCACACTCCTTATATTTTGTAAGGACTCTGGCACCACTATTAAAGATAAGAAAATTTATATTTAATTTTTAAGAAACATAATCCGAAAACACATCCTCGATTCACAATTTTCGCATTGTTTTTCTACAGTAAAATACACTGAAATATTATAAAAATTTAGTGGTACAGTTGTGCGAACCCTGAATAAGGGAAAACAAGTTTTAAAAATCCCATGCATTAAAAAAAATCATTATTTAGTATAGAATGATGCAAGCATTTACTCATGTTATGTATAAACATTTAAAAAAATAAAGAAATAAACTACCTATAAAGTTAGATTTCTATTACAAAGTAAAATCGTATTATGGATAAAAATAATTAGTTTTCATTAACTTTCCTACCTTGAATGGGTCTAATCGACTCAGACCAATAATGCGTTTCATGCGATTCAAACCAGAAAATTTTTCATAAAGTAAATTAAATAACTCAAAGATTTAAGTAAAATAAGTATTATGTTAAATGGATTTAAATAAAAATTCTAGTGTGAAATATTTTAATCAAGTTTGAGTAAAATTTCAACAGGGTAGGTAGGTTAAACATTTGTGTTAGACTAAAGGCTGACGGATTGGGCGTTTTCATTTTTAATTGTTCAGAAAAATTCTACTAAACTCTTTGAGGCGCAAGCAATAATGTCTCTATAATATTGAATTCTCACCCGAATAATCTTAGAATTTTATTTTGAATTAAGTAAATTTTTTTTTAATGTTTTGCCCTAAAATTTAAAAAAAATCGCTAAAAATTTTGATTGCGAATGTAGTTTAAATTGCTTTGGATAAAATACATTTAACCACCTTTCAAGGAGTTAAACAGTAACTACAGTATATTCCCTACTATAGTTTGCTGTTTCTGAACCTGGTCATGATCATCCACTTATAAATACTCTAAAATATCATTTAAAGCGAAAAAAAAACTATACGTTTCGAAAAAAAGAAAACATTACTTAATATGTAATTTTTATAATAAAGTAGTAAGTGTTACATTTAAAATTACATTATAATGAAACAAATTATGAAGTTGCGTTAAAAATTTCCTTTTGATTAGCAGTAAATTCATACTAATAAATTAGCGAAGAATGCATGAGATTTATAGTCTTTTTTTATAAAAGCCTTTTAATGAAATCAAAACTAAACAGTCATTTTTACCAACCTGAGTAATGTAAAACAATAATATATATATTTTTTTTTTCTATTCACTTAATATAAGTGCATATGGGGTATAAAAGAACTAAAAATATCGCTGAGAAAGTATCTGATACATTTGTGTAAAAACTATAAAATGAAATCGTACTGTATACTTTTAAGAATGAGCATATTTGTATTCTTAATAGAAAACATGTAAAGACATTTCCGATAAAAATAAGGCTTTTACCATTACACAAAAATATGTCAAATAGCAATTCTTTTATAAAGAGTAAGTTATATGACACTCTTTACTGTATATGTTTTTTAAATAATGTTTACTACATTTCGTTCCTAAGTGAATTCTGGTTTTTCAATAAAAAGGATTCGTATTTTATCAAAGATGGTGAAACACAAAATATATTCATGCAGATTAAATATGGGAAAACAAGATAAAAATTTCCATGCATTAAAAAAATCATTATTTAGTATAGAATAGTATAGAATTACTTATGCTATGTATTAACATTCAATAAATAAATAAATAAATAAACTACCTAAAGTTAGATGTCTATTATAAAGTCAAATCGTATTATCAAAGTCAAATCGTATTTCATTTATTAGTAGTTTCATACTAATAAATGAAGCTGAGAATATATAATATTTATACTTAAATTTAAAAATATGAACTAGTCTCTTTTTTATATCAGCTTTTTAAAGAAATCAAAACTAAACAGTCATTTTTAGCAACCTGAGTAATGCAAACCAATAATCTTTTATTATTTTCTATTCGCTTAGTATAAATGCGTTGGAGTACCAAAGAAATAAAAATTTGATTGAGAAAATATCGTTTACATTTATGTAAAAACTATAAAATGAAATTGTATTATATACTTTTAAGAATTGGGATATTTGATTCTTAACAAAAAACACGAAAAGACATTTCAGATAAAAATAAGGCTTTTACTATTGCACGAAAATATGTCAAAAATGCATATGAAGTACAAAAGAACTAAAAATGTGGCCGAGAAAATATCGGTTACATTTGTGTAAAAACTATAAAATGAAATTGTACTGTATACTTTTGAAAAGAGCATATTTGTATTCTTAAGAAAAAAAAAAAAAAAAACACAAAAAGACATTTCAGATAAAAATAAGGCTTTTACCATTATACGAAAATATGTCAAATAGCAATTCTTTTATATAGAAAAGGTTATATCATACTCTTTACTGTGTATATAATTTTTAATAATGTTTACTAAATTTCGTTCCCTAGTTAATTCTGGCTTTTCAAAAAAAGGAGCCGTGTTTTATCGAAGATGGTGAAACTTAAAACATATTCATGCAGATGAAAGAAGGGAAACATGATTTAAAAAGTCCATGTATTTAAAAAATCCATTTTTTTGTGTAAAAACGAAGCAAGCATTTATTTATGTTATATATAAATATTTACAAAAAAAGATAAATAAAATAAACTAGTTAAATTTAGATTTATATTACGATGTAAAACGGTATTATAGGTAAAAAAAAAAAAAAAAAAAACAGTATATATTTTTCAATATCCGGTTGTGTAAGACTAAGGGCTAACAGATTTGGACTCTTTTTTTTTCTTTCTTTTATTAATAATTTTTTCAATTGTTCAGAAAAATCCTGCTTAACAATTTGAGGCGCAAACTATACCGTCTCTGTATTATTGAATTCTCCCCTGAATATTCACTGAATTTTGTTTTATATTAAGTAAAAGCATTTTTATAAAAATTTTTAAGCCCCGAAAGTTTAATAAAAATCGCTAAAAATTTCTAGTGCGAATTTCACTTAAATTAGATGGGATAAAATATATCCCACCACCCCTCAAGGAGAGCCCTTTGAGGGGCAAAGCACTTGTATTCATAAAATTCTGAAATGAACGAATGACACCAGAACATAAATCAAATTTACTTCAAAATATATAAATGCTCACCTTGACGTACTTGATAAAATTAAAATTTTCATTTCAAAATTCCGGTGTCAATGTGACATTTTGCAATTAAAATTAAGTGGTATATATTTTATACCACCGCCCTACAAGGGGTTAAACAACTACAGAATTTTCCCTACTGTAGTACGTTATTTCTGTGCTTCGTCATAACCATTTAATTTAGCTCAATCTAAGAAAATACAATAAAAATAACTACTTAAAAATACTCTAACACATAGTTTAAAGCGATATAGAAAAAGATACGTTTCGGAAAAAAGAAAACATTACTTGCTATGTAATTTTTATAATAAAATAGTAAAGATTACATTTAAAATTACATTATAATAAAACGAATAAGGAAATTGTGTTATAAATTTCCTTTTGATTTGCAGTAAATTCATACTAGTATGTTAAGTGCAGAATACATAAGATTTATATTTAAATAAAGCAATGAAATGGTCCTTTTTTATATTAGCTTTTTAAAGAAATCAAAACCAAACATTCAATTTTAGCAACCTCAGTAATGTGAAAGAATAATCTTTTATTATTTTCTATTCGCTTAGTATAAATGCGTTGGAGTACCAAAGAACTAAAAATTTGATTGAGAAAATATCGGTTACACTTATGAAAAAACTATAAAATGAAATCGTAATGTATACTTTTAAGAATGGGCATATTTGTATTCTTAACAGAAAACACGAAAAGACATTTCAGATAAAAAAAAAGGACTTTTTCCATTACGCGAAAATATGTCAAACAGCGATTCTTTCATAAAGAGTAAGTTATATGATTTTTACTGCGTATATTTTTTAAATAGTATTTACGAAATTTCGTTCACAAGTGAATTCTGGCTTTTCAATAAAAAATAGTCGTGTTTTACGAAGATGGTGAAACGCGAAAGATATTAATGCAGATGAAAAAAGGAAAACAAGATTTCAAAAATTCCAAGCATTTTAAAAATTCACTATTTCTTATACAATGAGGAGTGCAATTATTTATTTTATGTATAAATATTCAAAAAGAAGATTAAACTAGCTAAATTTATATTTATACTGTGTTTTAAAATCTTATTGAAGATAAAAATAATTGTTTTTTTCATTAAACATTTATGTAAGGCTAAGGGTTATTTCATAATTCAGAAAAATTCTGTCTTAATACTAGAGGACAAGATTAACCTCTCTACTTTATAAGATCTTTTATTGAAAAAAATTGTGTTAAAATTGTGTTTTTCTTTTAATTGTGTTTTTCTTTTTGATTCTTAGTAAATTCATGCTAGTATGTTATCTGGAGGATACATAAGATTCATACTTAATTAAAAAAATTAAATAGTCCCTTTTTTATATTGACTTTTTAATGAATCATAACTAAAGAGCCATTTTTAGCGACCTGAGTAATGTAAAACAATAATCTTTTATTATTTTCTATTCGCTTAGTATAAGTGCATATGAAATACAAAAGAACTAAAAATGTGGCCGAGAAAATATTGGTTTTATTTGTGTAAAAACTGTAACATGAAATCATACTCTATACTTTTAAGAATGAGCATATTTGTATCCTTAACAGAAAACACGAAAAGTCATTTCAGATAAAAAAAATAAGGCTTTTACCATTACACGAAAATATCTCAAAGAGCAATTCTTTTATAAACAGTAAGTTATATCATGTTATTTACTGTGTATATTTCTTAAATAATATTTACTAAATTCTGTTTCCAAGCGAATTCTGGCTTTCCAACAAAAAAAAAAAAAAAAAAAAAAAAAAAAAAAAAAAATTCTTTATTTATTGAAGACGTTCAAACACAAAAGATATTCATGCAAATGAAAGACGAGAAAACAAAATTTTAAAATTCCATGCATTTAAAAAATATATTATTTCGTATAGAACAAGGCAAGCATTCATTTATTTTATGTATTAATTTTCAACAAGAAAAACAAACTAGCTAAAGTTAGAGTCATACAGTAATATAAAACCGTATTATAGATAAAAATAATTATTTTTTCATCAAACATTTATGTAAGGCAAAGGGTTATCAGACTGATCATTTTTCTTTTTTTATTATTCTGAAAAATCCAGTCCCACTAGAATGTCATAACAGAGATATACATAAAGATAATAAATAAGATTTATACTTAAATATATAAAAAAAAACAGTCCTTTTTTGTATTCGCTTTTTAACCCTTTAACGATCATAGCATTTTCATTGCTAAGATGTCGAAATAAATGAATGACACCAGTAATTAAGATCAAATATATTTCTAAATAAGAAAACGTGATTTTTCACATACAAAATAAAAGGAATATTTTTAGATAAAAATACCGGTGTCAGTGTCGGAACCGGTCCAATGTCGTACCGGTGTCGGAATTAAAATTTTGTGGTTTCGTGGCGAAACCAATGAACGTTAAAGGGTTAAAGAAATCAAAACTAAATAGTCATTTTTTAGCAACCAGAATAATGTAAAACAATAATCTTTTATTTATAAATAATAATGTTTTAATAACCCGTTCGCGACGATGAAATTTTTAATGTTTTGTCACCGGTTTCTAACAACGGGAATTTGAGTCTTTTCAAATCGAGAAAATGCTCCGATTAAATAAGGCAAATTTTACCATAAAATTTTACTGGTGGGGATAAACAAGGATTCTTAAGCCTTTTTGCGGCACGTATACGTGTCGCTCGTCCCCAAGGTGTTAACTAGGTTTCGGGGTAAGATTAATATCTCTTTACATTATACAATGAGAGTCATATTTCGAAAAATACTCTGAAATTTCGTATATGATTCAGTATTTTTCAATAGTAAAAAAACACAAAACTGTAACCCTGTTTTGTGCAGTCGTGGGAAAAAAGTAAACCCCCCCTACTAATTCTGCTAAAAAATATACGCCAAAGTTACTTGAACTAAGCGATTGTAAATAGTTTCTTTATATGATTTACATAAAATTTGCTTAGGCGACCATCTACATATTAAAACGAACCCTATTTTTTTAAATTGCAGCATCCAATTTTGACGGCATAAATGAACTCTACACCTTTCAATTAGTCTAAAAACAAATATTGTCCAAATGTAGTACAACTTATATCATGGTGTAACTGAATATAAATTTTCATTAAACTACTTGCATTAGTTCTTGAGCTAGAGCTCCCACAAAATATGTGACACATACATACACACGAATAAATAAATGCAAAGACCGACTTGCAGACAGACATAGTGTAAAAACATGTTTTTCATGGTCTCTGTCCGCTAAAATGTGTAAATCTGTCTAAAATTGGAATTCGAAAAATTTCAAGAAACCATTACATTCTTCTTGTAAAAAAAGAAGAAAGTAAAAATCCGTATAACTTTTCCAATACTTAGAACGTTTATCTCAATCGGAAATATTTACCAAAGCAATTGTTTGCATAAACTTTGAAAATATAGTTTCAGGCATTTACTCTAGTTTAGACCATTTATGGACTAAAGGAGAGCGTATTATCTACAATAAAAGTAAATTATCTGAAAATAATGCCAAAGGGTAAGAAATACTTAAACATTCAACAATAAATATAATTTCTGCGTATTTTAAAAAGCTTTGCATATGAAACTTCTTCGGTAGATTTTCTAAATTATTTTCTCTTTTCTTACGTTTCTAAAGAAACAATTTAAAAGGCTATCACGCAAGCTAAGATTAAAATATGAGAATTGTTTTAACGTTGAATATTCTTGGCAGAAACTTTTGTTCGCATTCTAAAATTTAAAATGATCTGGATTTCTATTTATCATATTCTCTGTTAAATCTTACATCTTTTCAGTTCTTTTTAGATTTTCTTTTTCCTTTTCGCAATATACCATTGTCTTTTAATTTCTTTTAATGACAACCTTCCTCGCAATTTTGAGAAAAGATACATGAAATTTTTGTTTCATTCCATCAGATCGTTTTTTGTTAATTAAAAAAAATGCGTGGTTTTTATATTTCGCAATTAAATATTCGAATGAAGTTAAAAATGCAGGGATCAGATCTGAGCTTTCTTGCATACCAGTATAATATTAGAGGGAATTGTTACATTAAATTTTAGTGCCTTTCCTATTACATATGAGAACAGTTTCTTTTAAATTACACTGGTTTGCAAAAAAGCGGATAAATTTGTGTCACATACAAACTCACAGAAACACAGACAAACAAATTGGCAGACTTACAGACAGACATTTTGTAAAAAACATTTTTTTTTCGGGATCTCTGACCTCTACAATATGAAAAATCCGTCTAAAATCGGAATTCGTAATAATCACGATTCTAATTCTTTCTTCTTGTTAAAATGGAATAAAATAAAAATCCGTAGAACTTTTCTAATACTGAGAACTATTATCTCATCGGAAATATTTACCAAAAGAGTTATATAGCTTGAGGCACTTACTCTATTTTCAACCATTTATAGACTAAAGTAAAAAGTATTATCTACAATAAAAGTAAATTATCTTAAAATAACTTGAAAGGGCTAAGAAATACTAAAACATTCAACAATAAATATAATTCCTGCATATTTTAAAAAGCTTTACTTACGAAACTTTTTCAGATCGGTAAATTTTTAAATATTTTTCTCGTTTAATGCGTTGTTCACAGGCTGCAATTTAAAAGTACAGTAAAACCCCGATAATTCGGATTAATTGGGACCAGGTCCAATCCGGATTATTCGGAGAATTAGAAAAACATTAAATAAAATAAAACCTTCTTACAGAAAATCACCTTTATGTTAAACTTATTGAATATTTACAGACAGTAAAAATGCTTACTTGTTTAATTATTCCTAAAAGATTTTTAAAAAAGGTTTTTTTTTTATTATTTAGAATACGACGATGAAACAAGTTAGTGTTAGGGAAATTAGCCAATCGCTTCTCAAACTTGAAAAAAAAAAAAAAAAAAAAGATTAAACCGATCCGGATTAAAGGGGTCCGAATTAGCGGGGTTCTACTGTACCTGGATTTATACTTATCATATTTTTTGTTAAATCTAAGTATTTTTCAATTCACTTTTTCCTTTTCGCAATATACCACTGTGTTTTAACGTCTACTTTCAGTACAATTTTGCAAAAAGATACATGTTTCATTGTATCAGATCTCTTTTTATTGATTTAAAAAAATGTGCGCTTTTCCTATTTTGTAATTTAACTCTAGAACCGCGGTGACGGGTCATTTTGACCAGTAGGAAATTGAATATATATCGATTCAAACCAGAAAAATCTTTATAAAAATGAGTTAAATATAAGCTAAACAAGAAATAGACAAGTTAAACAGTTTTAAATAAAAATTATGATGAGAAATGATTTTATAAAACTTGAGTAAAATTTCCCGCGGTTCTACTGTGAAAGTTTGAGTGATGTTAAAAATGTAAAGATGAGATCTCCGCCTTCTTGCACACCAGTATAATATTAGAAATAATTTTTACATTAAATTTTAGTGTCTTTCCCATTAATTATCACAATAGTTTTTTAAAAATTGCACTGCTTTGCGGAAAAGCGAATAAATTTGTGTTACATACAGACACACATAAACACAGACAGACAGACATTTTGACAGATCACAGACATACATTTTATAAAAACATTTTTTTCGTGTTCTCTGACCTTTACAATATGAAAAATCCGTCGAAAATCGGAATTCGTAAGTCTGCAAGATTTCAATACTTTCTTCTTGTTAAAATGAAATAAAATAAAAATCCGTATAACATTTCTAATACTTAGAACGTTTATTTCAATTATTTACCAAAAGCGTTGTTTGCATAAATTCATAAAATATAGCTTGAGGCATTTACCCTACTTTAAACCCTTTATGGACTAAAGGAGAACGTATTATCTACAATAAAAGTAAAAAATTATCTGAAAATAATGCCAAAGGGCTAAGAAATACTGAAACATTCAACAATAAATTTAATATCTGCATATTTTAAAATGCTTTGCATATGAAACTTCTTCAGATCGGTAGATTTTCTAAATAATTTTCTCTTTTAATGCGTTTCTAAAGATACAATTTAAAAGTCTATCACGCAAGCTAAGTTTAAAATATCAGAATTGTTTTAACGTTAAATATTCTTGGCAGAAATTACTGTTCACATGCTACAATTTAAAAGTACCTGGATTTCTATTTATCATATTTTCTGTTAAATCTTACATCTTTTCAATTCTCTTTCGAATTTCTTTTTCTTTTTCGCAATAAAACATTTTCTTTTAATTTCTTTTAATGACAACTTTCTCCCCAATTTTGAGAATGACACATGAAATTTTTGTTTCATTCCATCAGTTCGTTTTTATTAATTTAAAAATGTGCGCTTTTCATATTTCGTATTATTTCATATTTCATATTTTCGTATATTTAGTTTGAATAAAGTTAAAAATCCAGGGATGAGATCTCCGCTTTCTACTATGCCAGTATAATAATAGAGAGAATTGTTACATTAAATTTTATTGATTTTTCCCATTAAATGTCATAACAGTTTTTATATTATTATATCGGTGTGGAAAAAGGCACAAATTTGTGTCACAGGCACAGAAACACAGGCAAAAGACAAATGAACAGACTCGCAGATAGACATTCTGTAAAAAAATGTATTTTAACATGTTTATTCGTGGTCTTTGACGTCTAAAGTGTGTAAATCCCTCGAAAATGAGTATTCGGAAATTTTCACGTATCCAATACTTCTTCTCTTAAAAATAGAAAGAAGTAAAAATCTGAATAACCTTTTTAATATTTAGAACGTTTATCTCAATCGGAAATATTTACCAAAAGGTTGTTTGCATAAATTTTGAAAATATAATTTGAGGCATTTACTCCACTTTCAACCGTTTATGAACTAAAGGAACACGTATTATATACAATAAAAGTATATTATCAGAAAATAATGCCAAGTTAAGTTAAAGAAAGTTAAGTTAAAAAAATATCAGAATTGTTTTAACGTTAGATACTCTTGGCAGAAATTGCAATTCACATATTACAATTTAAAAGTAACTGGATTTCTATTTATCATATTTTCTGTTAAATCTCAACTTTTTAAAATTTACTCTAGAATTTCTTTTTCCTTTTCCTTATATACCATTATATATATACCACTGGTATATACTTTATATGCTAGTCTTTTAATGTCTTTTAATGACTATTTTCGGCACAATTTTGAGAAAAGACACATGGAATTCTTGTTTCATTACATCACATCTTTTTTTGTTAATTAAGAAAAAGAATGTGAGGTTTTCATCCTTTCGTAATTTAACGTTTGATTGAAGTTTAAAATGCACAGATGACATCTCCACTTTATTCTATACCAGTATAATAATAGAGAGAATCGTTATATTAAATTTTAATGTCTGACCGGTTTACTACTCCGTCATACTAGTTTCTTTAAAATTATACTGGTGTGCAAAAAAAGCCGACAAATTTGTGTCATATACATACACACAGACATTTTATAAAAACATTTTTTTTTTTGTAGTCTCTGACCACTAGTGTGTAAATCCTTCGAAAAAAAAATTATTTTGCACGAATCCAGCGCCTTTTTCTTGTTAAAATGGAATAAAATAAAAATCCGTATAACTTTTCTAATAATTAGAACGTTTATCTCAAACGGAAATATTTACCAAAAGCGTTGTTTGCATAAATTCCAAAAATATAGCTTGAGGCATTTATTCTACTTCAAACCATTTATGGACTAAAGGAAAACGTATTATCTACAATAAAAGAAAATTATAATAAAGTAATGCTAAAGGGATTATAAATACTGAAACATTCAACAATAAATACAATTTCTGCATATTTAAAAAAGTTTTACTCACAAAACTTTTTCTTATAGGAAGATTTTCTAAATAATTTTCTCTTTTAATACGTTTCTTAAGAAACAATTTAAAACGCTATCACGCAAGCTAAGTTTAAAATATCAGAATTGTTTTACATTAAATATCATTGAAAGAAATTACTGTTCACATGATACAATGTATAAGTAACTAGATTTCTATTTATCAGATTTTCAGTAAAATCTCTTTTTTTTTCATTTCAGTCTAGAATTTATTTTCGTTTTCAAAATATACCATTGTCTTTTAATGTCTTTTAATGACTACTTTCGGTCCAGTTTATAGGAAAAACATATAAAAGCTTGTTCTCTTTTTGTTAATAAAAAGAAACTTACGGTTTTTATATTCGTAATTTAACGTTTGAATGAATTTTAAAGTTCAGGGATAAGATCTCCGCTTTCTTGTATACCAGTAAAATTATAAAGATAAATGTTAGGTGATGTTTTATAGCCTTTCCGATTAAACATTACACCAGTTTCTTTAAAATTACACAAATTTGCAAAAAAAAAAAAAAAAAAAAAAAAAAAAAAAAAAAAAAAAAAAGATTAAGTATTAATTTAACCCTTTCAGGGTCAAGCACTCGCTTTTCTGTAATGTTGAATTCTCCCCCGAAGTTTGGTTAAATTTTAACAAATAAGAAACAAAAGTAAAGAACAAATATATTTCTAAATAAGAAAACGTGATTTTTCACATACAAAATAAAAGGGATATTTTTAGATAAAAATACCGGTGTCAGTGTTGCGTATCAGAATTAAAATTTTGTGGTTTCGTGGCGAAACCAATGAACATTAAAGGGTTAAATAAGGGAATTTTTTCAGTAAAATTTTACTCGTGGAGATAAACAAGGATTATTAAGGCCTTTTTGCGGACCATCTGTTGTAAACGCCGGCGTGAACGTGTTAACCCCTTAATGGTCGCATTAAATTACGGTTTAAAAATTCAAATTCATTATTGCCACCAGTTTTTAAAAAATCATATTATTTAATGACATGTCGCTCGTCCCCAAAATGCTAAAGGATTTAACCCTTTAACGTTCATTGGTTTCACCACGAAACCACAAAAATTTAATTCCAATACGCAACATTGACACCGGTATTTTTATCTAAAAATATCCCTTTTATTTTGTATGTGAAAAATCACGTTTTCTTATTTAGAAATATATTAGTTCTTAATTGCCGGTGTCATTCATTTATTTCGATACCTTAGCAATGAAAATGCTATGATCGTCAAAGGGTTAACTGCCGACACTTAATTTTATTGAAAATTTATTAGAAATTTCTGACTTATTTAATCGACAAATCATGGATTTTTTTTTTTTTTCATAAATAGTTGAAATGTACCATAATTTTTTTGTGGTACAAAAATGCGTGAGATGATTTCAGCTATGAATAAACCCTTTTAGTATTGGAGTCATTTTATGCTTATTAAATATTTAATATCAGTCATTTCGTATGGATTTTTCGCTTGGCGTTATACTAGTTCTAGGTTTAGATAAGATAAAGTTTACAACTAGTTTACTCTAGTAAAAAAAAAATGTGTCCTATGTGAGATATCTACGACCCAACTATCTGCAATGAGTTTGACAGATCTTTTATACTGCGATAACTACTTGTTATTCGGCTTTTAATTTTGTATAATACAGGATACATTAAACAAAATTAGTGAAAATAACCCCACCATTTTAACGATATCTACTAATAGTTATTACAAATACTTTTATATTATATCATCAATAATGTTTCAAATTATTGATAATGACAGTGCTGCCACAGGTGACTATTTCCTTATTCTAACCACTTTTTTAAGATTAATAAATTTTGCAGTATGTTTCTCTTGCATAAATTGTCAAAGTGGTGTGCTTTTTTTCGTTTATAAGAGTAATACGAGATAGAATCCAAAAATAGCCGCCTGGGCAGTCTTGTAATAAGCAAAGCCGCTGTTATCGAAATATTCAAGGCCACGAAGTGGGATGTCATTATTAATAGACCGGCTTCTCACTAACTGGAATTCACGCCGGAGAATTTTGAATAGCAACTGATAAGTATTTTATTTGTACACTACCTGTCATCTTATTAAGCAATAAGAGTTATATAAACTTATAGGTGATAATACGGAATCCATAACCCCTTCATGACGGGAGCCTTTTAGGAAATATTTAATATTTTGTCACCGGTTTTTAAAAACAGAAGTTTGTGTCTTATTCAAATCGGAAAATGATACGGTTAAATAAGGAAAATTGCACAGTAAAATTTTACTGGTGGGGATAAACAAGGATTCTAAAGATCTTTTTGACGCACGTATGCACGTAACGTATCTGTGTCGCTCATCCTCAAGCTGTTAACCTTCCTACCCTGTTCAAATTTTACTCAAACTTGATAAAAACATTTCACACCAGAATTGTTATTTAAAAAAAATTCATATCTTTAATTGACTTATTTTGCTGAAATTTTTATTTGACTTTCTTAATGAAAAAAGTTCTCGTTCGAATCGTATAAAAGAAATTATAGCTATGGGTCGATTAGACCCATTCAGGGTAGGAAGGTTAAATAAAAATTCAGCCAGATGCCGATTGCCACAGTTCTGCCGCATCCGGACGATCATTTATTGGGGGATTTCGTATTCTCAGAAGAAAGTTTGAATATCGTTTATATATATATATATATATAAGATAGTAGATATTCCAGAAATAAATTAAAACGAAATTTCTATTCAAAATTTCTCGATCATGCGATTAGTACTACTTCGAGTTTTTCGATGGCAGCGGCAAACCTGATAATCGCCGGGACAAATGTCCTCCAATAAATTTTAATAAAAGTTTTCGTCTTATTGAAACTTATGTGTTATCCATTTGTCATCGAAATTAATGGATGACGAAAAAAAATATTCTCACTAATTTAATGTTGCAACCATTGTGCAATTCTCCAATTTTTATTCTAATTAAAAACTATTGGACAGAAAATTGCATTTGCGTGCATATTTTAGCTTCGGCAAGGGCGGATCCAGCCCAACCTCCAGGGGGGGGGGTCACAACTTTTGACAGATGATTTAATGAAGCAATTTTAAAATACAGTAAATCTTGTGAAAACGGAATTACGATAAAAAATAGCAAATTTCGCCGATCGGGCATGAAAAAACCGCTAATATTGTCGATTATGCACGGAAAAATCACGAATTTTGTCGATCGGACGCGAAAAATCTCAGATTTCGTTTATCGGGCAAGGAAAAAAAGTCTAAATTTTTTTATGATACTTGAAAAAATTGCAAATTTTGTTCATAGGTTGCAGAAAAGTCGCTTGTTTTGTCTGTTTACCGCGCGAAAAAAAACGCGAATTTCGTTGACCGAGCGCGAAAAAATCGAATATCGTCAACTGTACATTGGAAAATCGCGAGTTTTGTCTATCGGCCTTCGAAAAATCTCGAATTTTGTCTGTATGTCTCAGAAAAATCGCGAATTTTGTCGATCTGGAACGAAAAAATCCCAAATTTCTTTAATAAGGCACGAAAAAATCGCAATTTTGTTGATTGGGAAAAAAATCGCGAATTTTGAGTTGATATGGAGCGCAAAAGTTGCCGATTTCGTGAATCGGGAAAGAAATTATCGCGAATGTAGTCGATTGTTTTCGTAAAAAGAGCGATACGGGGATTGGGTACGAAAAACTCTCGAATTTTGTCGAATCCGTACAAAAAAATCGCTAATTTCGTTGATAGGGCAAGTAAAAATCGAGGATTTTGTCGATGATGCGCGGAAAAATCGAAAATTTTTTTGAGCGGCTGCAGAACAATAGCGAGTTTTATCAGTTTATCGCGAGAAAAAAATTACAGATTTCATCAATTTACGGCGGGGAAAAAATGCAGATTTCATCAGTCAGTTAAGAATCGCAAATTTTATGAATCGGTGCGGTGTTTCAGTGCACCAAGAACGGATAAATGCGCGAATCTCGTCGATTGGGCACGGAAAAATCCCGAATATGGTTTTTTATATAGCTTTCGTAAAAAGCCCGAATTTATTCGATCAGGAACAAAAAAATCGCTAATTTCGTTGATAGGGCAAGTAAAAATCGAGGATTTTGTCGATGATGCGCGGAAAAATCGAAAAATTTTTTCAGCGGCTGCAGAACAATAGCGAGTTTTATCAGTTTATCGCGAGAAAAAAATTACAGATTTCATCAATTTACGGCGGGGAAAAAATGCAGATTTCATCAGTCAGTTAAGAATCGCAAATTTTATGAATCGGTGCGGTGTTTCAGTGCACCAAGAACGGATAAATGCGCGAATCTCGTCGATTGGGCACGGAAAAATCCCGAATATGGTTTCTTATATAGCTTTCGTAAAAAGCCCGAATTTATTCGATCAGGAACAACAAAATCGCTTTTGGTAGGGCACGGAAAAATTGCGAATTTTGCCGATCGGGAACGAAAAAGTCGCAAATATGATCGATCAATTTCGTAAAAAGCGCAAATACAGTCGATCGGGAATGAAAAAAATCGAGAATTACATTGATATGGCGAACAAAAATTGACAATTCCATCGATCGGGAAAGAAATTATCGCGAATATGGTCGATCGGCTTCGTAAAAAGCACGGATTCGGGCGATCGAGTACAAAAAACTCGTGAACTTTGTCCATTCGGGACGAAAAAATCGCTAATTTTGTCGATGATCCGCGGAAAAATTAAAAAAATCTTTGAGCGGTTGAAGAAATTTCATCGAACAAGAACGGAAAAATGTGCTAGTTTCGTGGATTGGGCACGGAAAAATCGTGAATTTTGTCAATCAAGTGAAGAAAAATCGCAAATTTCGCAGAACATTCGTGGAAAAATTTCAAATTTCGTCGATCACACCCAAAAAATCGTGAATTTCGTCGATTAGGCATGAAAAAATTGTGAATTTCGTGGATCGGCTTCGCAAAAATCGCGAATTTCACCGATCGAGTGCGAAAAAATTGTGAATTTTGCTAATCAAGTGAAGAAAAATCGCAAATTTCACAGACTATTCGTGGAAAATTTTCAAATTTCGTCGATCACACCCAAAAAATTTTGCGTTCCTGATTTAGCACTTGTTACTTACACTGTACATCCCTCTTTGAAGAGCTCCAGGTTGTGAAGAGCTCCAGGTGGTCATGACCCCCATGACCCCCCCCCCCCTTGGATCCGCCACTGAGCTTCGGAAATATACAAATTAGGTTATAAACAATATGGTGCCCAATGGACGCATGCTGGAATTCAATCGCTTAATGGAAGTATGTAGTATTTTAAAGTAAATGTGGTGTCTGAGTGTGGTCGGTATCAATTTGTTATGGCTCAACCGATTCATTTTAGATACGGTCAAAAGTGGCAATTTATCAGTAAAATCGAGGAAGATCAAACACAAATGAATGTCGCCCAAGATTTGAACATTTATCTAAGTGTCATATCATGTGCTTCGAGACGCGTTTTTAACCTTCCTACCCTGTTTAAATTTTACTCATTCTTCATAAAAATATTTCACACCGGAATTGTTATTTAAAACATTTTAATATATTTAATTGACTTAATTATCTTTATCTATAATTTAACTTTCTTTATAAAAAAAAGTTCTGGTTCGAATCGTATAAAAAAAATTATTGATATGAGTCGATTAGACCCATTCAGGGTAGGAAGGTTAAGCACTGGATCCGTAAATAGACAGCTTTCACAATGGGGACTGAGAGCAACAGCTGCATTCGAAGGCAGTGTTCTGTCAATGTAACTCGAAGAAACCGCGAAGCGACTACAAAGGATTCAGTTTCAGACATTCAAGTACTACATGAAGGGAAAAGAATTCTCAACCAATGTTGAATGTTACTTCTTTGGATGCTTGGTGCAGCTTTAAAAATGTTCCGGGTCCTATGCAATTTTTTAAAACTTAGTTCTAGCATTCTCCGACTATTTAAAAAAATATTAAATCAATATTGTTAAAATAACCTCTCATTTTTATAGCAATGTTGATATTAATAAGTATGAGAAAATCAACAGCATTAACGCATTAAAAAAAAAAAAAAAAAAAAAAAAAAAAAAAAAAAAAACTTTTTTTTTAATCAGATGATTGCAAAATATATATTATTATTATTATTATTTTATTTACTTAGTGTAAGTTTTTCAGACCTATGAAATTTGAAATATTCTACAAAAAAGTATAGGTTACTATTATAACATAAACATTTCGAATAAAATTCATTTACATAGCTTTAGAATTAAACATTTTCTATGTATCCCAAACAGAAATAAGAAAGACATTCTTAAGATTTTTGTAAAAGACGACCATTATACAAAAAGATGCCCAACATCTATTCGTTATGTAACAAACAGAAAAAAATGCCATATCTCCTAGTAGGTAAATTTCACGCTTTTTTTCCTTTTTTCTGGTAGCTATGATAATATATAGAAAATTCCAATCCCATGCAAAAACCAGCTTTTTCAAAAAAAAAAAAAAAAAAAAAAAAAAAAAAAAAAAAAAAAAAAAGAGAGGGAAATGTTTTATCAAGGATGAAAATATTCTGTAAAATATAAAATTTATCTATGCAGGTGGAAGAAAGGAAAACATAATTTCGAAATTCCATACTTTCAAAAAATTCATTATTTTGTATATACCACGACGCGACGTATACATTTGTTTATTTTATGCAAAAAGTTTCTGTAAGAAAATGAAAGTTGATATTGCTTACGTTGTAACATAAATCTGTATTATTTCAAAAACAGTTATTTTTTATTCATGAACTTAAGTTTAATCATTTGTAAAAAAGATTATAGTTTAATTCAATAAATTAATTTTGAAATTACTCTTTTTTTGTTCATCAACTTATGCATAAATTGTCTTCACAACAAGAAATACAGTTCGAGTTATACTGCGTTTCATAAATATTAAGCTTTTTTTGCAACATAGAACTATATTAACTTGTAAATCTGCAGAAGAGCAGTCTCAACGTCAACTTTGCAAATCACAGTTTTTTACCGTCAACTTTGCAAATCACTGTTTTTTTACCACGCTTGTGAAACATTTAATCACTTAATCGTCGCGCCCGAGACATTCACAGGCTGCAAGCTTCACAGCTTTTATTCAGAATTGTTTGATTCCCACCAGTTTTATAAAATAGTGTAATTGGTTTTATTCTGGTATCATTTTACTTGTCATTGAAAAAGAAGAATATTTTTTTCAAAAAAGTGGTGGCAATAAAGAATTTGAATTTTTAAACCGTAATTTAATGCGACGATTAAGATGTTAACATCATACAAACAACAATTGAAAATTTCCAAGTAACGTAAATATTTATTAAAAAAAATTGGTAGGAAATTGCAGAAATTAGATGTGTTAAATTGATAATGTTATTATGCAACGATAGTCTAAAATTCTGATGAACTACATATTATGACAATTTTTTAGATAATATGCAATCTATCTCCATACCCCCTGATCTCATTGAATATACATTCATAGTTTTCTATCGATTTTGGGAATGGTTAGAATTCACATTATATTTCATTTTACGCTAATATTTTTAAGAAAAAGCAACTGTTTGGAAGAGCATTTTAAAATATTCTTATTAGCAAGTATTTTTTTACATACTATCCACAAACATCTACATTTGATGTACTAGTAACTTATAGAAATGAAAGGACTTATCTAATTTAAAATTCTATTATTATTATTATTGTTATTTACAATTTTTGTTTCCCCCCAAAAAACTTTTATTATCGTTCTATAATACTTAGATCTAAGATCTTATTTCAATGCAAATCCTAATTTATTTTATTAAATTACCATACTAAAATCACCCAAAAATAAGCATGTTTGCAGACATAAACCTAATCGGAATCATTTATCATGGTGTCCAGCACTATTTCACTTAGTAGCAAACGAATATGATTATTGCGGCTATCTAGTTATTATAATTTTTTTTTTTTTAGTTTTTAATTTTTAAGTATGAAAAGTATTATTTCCCGACAATCATGACGTCAATTTTTCACTGATATCTATGCAGTACATATTATTTACAATTTTTATATTATCTTTCTTTGCAACAGTTTTTTTAATTATGTTTTTAAATAGGAAAAATAAATCAACATGTTAACTATGCGCAGAATTCTAAAATATTCATTACTTTTCATTAAATAAATAAGAATTAATATCTTAAACCAAGTTCATTGTATTTCAATATGAAAGCGTATTAATATTACTTTCGATATATAGTGTTATATTTGTGTGTATCTTTGTACAATTAATTTATCTGTTTTGCACCCCGCCCCATTTTTTTGACTGAAATATTACATTCGCACATTAGGGATGTTTATAATATTATTTGGATCAGTTATTGACTCTAGGCAACAAATAAAAGAAAAAGAAATAATGAAATATGTACGTTTTGAAAAAAAAACCTAAAACAAAATGTTTTATATTATTGGAACACATTAATAAAATCAGCAAAATTTACACAAATAATTTTTAAAATATGACAAATGCATCGACAAAATTTCAAAATAATAGGAGTCACTTTAGGCCCATATTAAGAACTTTTAGTAAGCAAAATTTATCCTTTAATTCCATTAGTCAAATGAGCCATTTTCTTTATATAAATAAAAAATTTAAAACTGCCAGAAATGCCACAGGGAAGCATAATGGTGCAAAGTAAAATGTTCTGTATTTTCCGAACGAATGAGCAAAACATAACAAAAAACTATACAGCTACATTCGGATACCACATGAACGTACTTAATTTCAAAGGTATCGGATACTTTTTACTGCAGTTATCGAAGAACAGACAGATAGGAAAAAAATTCGTGTCCCGAAATTAAGCCTTTAGTGACTTTTGAACAATTTTATAACTATATATAATCAGTGGACCACTTCCCTGTTTTGTCCGTACATTGTACGGGCAAAGTATTTTGGCCTATCATGATTTGCCCATACCATGTACGGGCATCTATACTCCAATCATTATTCAGTAGTTTATTCTCACCAATAAAATTTTATTGCAAATTTTGTATTTATTTTATCAGCAAAAATTTTTTTTCGATTTAATTAGGCAGTAATTTTTTATTTGAAAAACCGGTGATAAAACATTAAAAATTCTGAAAAGACGAATAAATAGACATTATTCGAGAGTTTTTTCAAAAGTATTGATCCGTTAACTCTTTCCGGCACACCGTGCCCGGTCTGGGATACCTAATTTTAATTCCAAACTTCCAAAAAATATTTTAGTAAAAGTTTGCTTTTATAATAAACGCTTAAGTTAAGGATTTCAAAATATCTCAAATAATTCGTTTGTGAATTCTGGTGCCAGTCGATAATTTCTCATTTTACTAACAGATTTTGCCCGTGCCGGAAAGGGTTAACCCCTTAACTGGTGTTCGGGCAAGACGAATTTGCTTATTTCATCATTAAAAGCTTTTTGACACCACTATTATTTTAAGAAAATTTTCATACTATTGAACGGCGGAAATGTTTAGACTAAATTTCACGAATATTGTATTTAAATAATAGTGGTGTGAGTCCGTTATTTTCAATTTATTGAACGGAAAAGAATGAACCAGTTAAGGAGTTAAGGCTATTTCCATGCGAACTTGTCTTGCCTGTCACTCTGCTGAATATCTCTATGCTTGTTAGCCACCAATATTTTCGAAATGTTTTCTTCACCTTATTCACTTCATGAGATATCTTTGTCAAAATCTGTCACATTTTTTCGTTCAAAAATACTGGTAGCAAAAAATCGTAGTATGTGATAAACATGGCAAGTTCGCATCGAAATAGCCTTAAGCTGTTAAAACACTATTTGAATAACATGCCCGATCATATGAATAATAGAATAGAGCATAGTTGCCAATTCTTCGGATTTTTCGGCCCGGGAATATTTAATTGTAATAATATAATGTACTGTATTAAATTTCTACCACAATGATACAAATGATTTAGAATGGTAAAACTTACTATAAATTTTTTCTGGGACAAAAAAAAAAAAAAAAAAAAAAAAAAAAAAAAAAAAAAACGAAAGATGTTGTCAGCTATGGAACAGAGTTTAAATTATAACGTTAATTGAGAAAAAATAATGTTTTAATTTTCTTTTTATACCTAAACAAAAAAAATTATATATTTTTTATACATAAACGAAATAAAGCTTAAAGACTAGAATAGCTAACATTTAGAGAAAAAGGTTTCAATCTGGGTCCACTAATATTGTACGCTAGTCGTCTCCTTTATTTAATCTCGAAAAATATATGATTAAAATAGAGCACGATAACTGTGTGAAGTTACTGGGATTTTATTGCGAATGTTCCCATTTAAACCTAGAGTTGCAAAGGCTCGAATAACCCGGGAGTTTTGGGTAGGAAATTTTGAAAATTTCCGGGTGTTTTTAGAACGTTTTAAACATTGAAATATTTAATTTATTTTTTAATATTTTTGTAACGATTTCAATTATTTTACACTTAACAGTAATTGCAAGAACAACTCAGCCCTTCTTCAGAGCGAGCCAAGCGAATATAATCAACACCAGAGCACGTTTTCTCTGCTTTTCTCTGATTCTGTCCTGATTCTGTGCAATTTTATATTGAAAAGACGGCATCAAATATAATAAATCTGTCACTACTACTATTTGTGTGTTATGAAACTTACTGATTGAGTGCATAAAAATATTTACAATAAGAAACGTAAACAAAACCAGTAGACTTTAAGTGAAAACTAAATAGATTAAAATATTAATAAGTTAGAAAGGGAAATGACAGATTTATTTATAAATGTAAACAGCACCCTTGTTCTCAGATTCAACGAAAACAGAAAAATTAAATAAAGCATATACGTTGGATATGCCAGGTAACAGAAAGTAAACAATTTTAATTTTTAAGAGAATAATTGGAATCTTCATTAATTCAGTCACCATTGTTATAAAGCTGTTGAATTTTAGGAATTTAACCCTTTCCGGCACGGGCAAAATCTGTACTAAAATGAGAAATTATTAACTGACACCGGAATTCACAAACGAATTTTTTAAATATTTTAAATTCATTAATTTAAGCTTTTAATGTAGAAGCAAAATCTTACTAAAATATTACTGGTGCCGATTGTAAGTTTGGAATTAAAATGAAGTAACCCAGACCGGGCATAGTGCGCCGGAAAGGGTTAAAAAGTTGCTCCAGTCGCGAAGAGGTTAAATTAACCCCTTCGCGACTGGAGCCTTTTACGAAATTTTTAATGTTATGTCACCGGTTTTTAAAAACAGAAATCTGTGCCTTATTAAATTAAGAAAATGCTCCGATTAAATAAGGCAAATTTTGCAGTAAAATTTTACTGGTGGGGATAGACAAGGATTCTTAAGCCTCTTTTCGGCACATATAAGTGTCGCTCATCCCCAAAGGGTTAAATGCAAAAATCTTACTTTTTCTTTGGATGAAACATTTATTTATTTCTTCGAATCCAAAAATACCGGTGTCGGTGTTGCGTATCGGAATTAAAATTTTGTGGTTTCGTGGCGAAACCAATGAACGTTAAAGGGTTAAACCGGCAGGGGACATTCTGATCTTTGGTTTTATGGGTTCACTTTCAACAACATTTATTTATTTCAATTCAACTTATAATTATCTTCAGATTTTCCGATGCTTGCGCAACATGTCTTTTATATGGTGTTGTAGAAATATGGCAACCGTGAAGAAGTTTGTTTAGAAAAATTTTGTTTGGAACACATTGTGTAGTACGCCAGGTTTACGTTGCCAAAGGAATCGGGTACCAATCGCAGAAATTCATTGTTTAACCCTTTAACGTTCATTGGTTTCGCCACGAAACCACAAAATTTTAATTTCGATATACAACACTGACACCGGTATTTTTATCTAAAAATATCCCTTTTATTATGTATGTGAAAAATCCCGTTTTCTTATTTAGAAATATATTTGTTCTTAATTACCGGTGTCATTCATTTATTTCGACATCTTAGCAATGAAAATGCTTTGATCGTTAACCTTTTCATTCCCAATGAGTCCAAATGGCATCATGACCATTCTTATTTATTTCTCCATATTTAATTCGGAAATTTCAAATTCACACCAGAAAATTAAAATAGCAATACTTGTTTTATTTAATAACAGACATTCCATATTTAAAGAAAGCGAAATTTATCATTGATATCTTCTGGTGTAAATTCAGATTCTGAGAGTTCCTGAATTTCCAGAACGTATTATATCATGGTAATGAAAGGGTTAAAGGGTTAAAAGGTTAAGAGCTACGTTTGAATGGAGGATTATAATAGTCTGAGATGCGCGCGAGGCATGCCAAATCTTATCTCAAAGATTCATTTTAAGAGTTTCTTTATTTTCTTTTTTAAAAATTATTATTGTAAATCGAAGTTTTAATCATTCGCAGCTGATTTATAAAAAATGACAGTTCCGAGTGATGCCCAGAAGTTCAGTTAATAATAAATAAAGAATACTGTTTTTAAGCATTCATAATTACATAAGAAAAAGAATAAAACATTTACAACAGTGTCACTAAAATGGAAATGTTATTATTTACATGAATGTATATTTTAAATAAACAGTCAAATTCTATTTAAATTATAAATATTTCCTGTTAATTAGATTTTATTAATTAAGATTTGAAAAATAAATACATGACATCAAATTTTTTGATAATTGTCACTAGAAAGAAACTTTAAAGTAAAATTTGTATTAAGCTTATTTCTTAATTGTCGTTTAAATAAATGGATAAGGTATTAATTACTTGTCATAAAATGCAGGTGCTTATTTGTTATGGCAATTAAGCAGTGATTAAATACGCTAATGGGAGTATTCTGTAAAAATACATTAAAATATTTTTAAATAAAGTGTCAGGTTTAAAAAAAGATATATATCTATATACATTTATTAAAGAATTTTAAGTTATTAGCACAAATAATGATAAGAGTTTAATTTTAATAAATTTACACAACAAAAACTACATTTTTTAATGCATTTTCATTAATATTAATTTTTCAGGAATTTAATTAAATCAAAGATACATTTATTTTTTTATATTAATGCTGTATTTTGATTAGTTAATTGTTAAAGCAATTATATGGCATTTAAGTATGATTATGTTTAAAACATAAAAAGAAGCAGTCGACGCTGTCAAAGAAATTGTCGTAGGATAAATAAATTTTTAAATATTTCATAAATTTGGAAATAATTTATAAGTAAGCATATAATTTCAATCACTAAATAAAAGCGGCAGTGAGATAAATTTTATGTTACTTGTAGTGACAGTACTGATGACTATTTAAAGTTTATACAGCTATAGTCACAGATGCTCCATGTGTGTACACTTAGTCACATGATGCACACCGAAAAGGTAATCGATTTTCGTGTAAATTAGAGTTATGATATCTAAAACAAATGCAGTGATGCTCCCAGGGTTCCCAATCGGTCCGGTTTTTAAACACCAATAATTTAATAAATAAATAAATTATATAATTTTTTCAGAAATTTACCGAGAAGTTTGTTTCTCCTGTACTTGTTCCATGAACCTACCATGATTTTTTTCTAAAAAGTTACAGGTCTATAAAAAAGGACTAGTGGTATCTCTGTACGCTATTTCTACTTTGTTCTATCAACAAGAAGATAGATAAATAAGACATATTTTAACCCTTTCCGGCACACTGCGCCTGGTCTGGGCACATCTAATTTTAATTCCAAAGTTGCAATTCGCACCAAAAATATTTTAGTAAAATTTTGCTTTTAAAATGAAAGCATAAATTAAGGATTTCAAGGTATCTGAAGAATTCGCTTTTGAATTCCAGTGTCAGTCGATAATTTCTCATTTTAGTAACAGAATTTGCCCGTGCCGAAATAGGCCAAGCAGTTAAAAAAAAAAAAAAAGTCATAGTGTTAATTAGAGTTCGAGTATACGAAGAGTTCATTGTTTTCAGTAGCGTGATATAACCCAATACATCGATGACTAAGATGTTGATCAAAGTTATTTCGCATGTCGTCTAACCAATAAGCTGTTCCACCTTCCAGTTTTAGATTAAAATTGTTAGTATTGTTCAGCAACTGCGGCATCAACTAAAAGAATCAAAAAACAAGTATTTCCTGACAGTTTGTTTGTGTAAGAACAAGAAGTAATACACTTTACTTTTAGGCACAATGCAGATTACGACAATTCTTGCTAAATCTCGCACGTTTTGAAAGGGGAAACTGAGATTCTCGGTTTCCCAAAGCGGATATTTTTCGGGTTTACATTATTACTCATCTGATCTGTCGATTCATTGGTGAAACCTAATAGGTCGCAACAGCACTATTCTTGAACCAAAACGACAAAAATTTACAGCGCTTTGCTTTATCAAGATCCATGAGATTTTATAATATCTTTAGAGCAGTGATGCACAACCTTTTTGCCAGAAAATTGTTTCCCACCAGAATATTTGAAAAGAGTCGTTTGTTTTATTTAATAGCAAAGATTTCGTCATAACTATAAAGAAAAATATTCTGCATAAAAATAGTGGTATCTTTGTGGCCCGCGGGCCAAAGGTTGTGCACCGCTGCTTTAGAGTATATGCAGGGCCGAAAGAAAAATAGGAAATACGAGGCGGATCCACGCAAATTGGTGTGTTATTATGCCTCCTAGCTCTCGATATAATATTTGAAAAAAAAAATCTCTCTTCCGAAGACAATATATATGACGACCTCAGAAGCCAAGGGGTACAGGTGACAAAATGTCGATTTTGAGTAAATTGAGATCAATAATAATTGATGTTAAATTGAAACATCAATAACAATTGACTAAATTGAAATAAGAAACATCTGCTTGTTGCATTCTAATATTTGAACTCTCATTTCAATAACTGTTAAAAAAATAGAGTACAGTTTTCTTTAAATGTATAATTAATCAATATTGTTTGTTTTTCGAAAAGAGTGGTTTACGTCTATAACTGACCAAATAATAAGAAAATGATCTATATTTCTTTACCTGAAATGAAAAAAGCATATTTCCAGACACCCTGTGCACTTAACTCAATTTTTTCAAATTTGTCTCTTATTCCCCTTGGCTTCTGGGGTCCTCACATATTTTTCTCAAGATTAATTTTTAAAGGCTTTGATGAGAGAAAAATGGGTCATTAACCACTTAACTCATCAATATTTTTGATTTTTTTTTCAAATAATGCTTATTTATTTCATGTCTTTTACAGAATATATAATCGTTTATCACCGATTTTTCAAAACAGAAATTTTTGCCTAATTGAATCAGAAAAATGCTCGGATTAAGTAATACAAAAACTACGATGCAAATTTACTGGTGAAAAAAATAAATCAAGATTAGAAAATTGATACCTGAAGTTGGCATGGGCAAATCATGATTGGCAAAAATACGTTGTCCATATTGCGTACAGGCAAGTAAAGGAAGCGGTTAGTTCTATTTTTTACCTGAAAGTTGATATAATTGCCAGTGAATGTGGTTATGACTTGATTGCATAAAAACTAACCGCAAATGTAAAGAAGTAATATTTAAATTATTGTAAAAGCTTTTGCAAAATTAAAAATAAGTGCGCTAACTAAATGCGAAAGTAGGACATTTTCCATATACTATATTATTTATGTTATATAGTAATCTATAATATTAATATATATACAGGATGTTTCGCTACAAGACCGACAAACTTTGAGGGGTGATAGTAGACATGAAGACAAACATTATGAAATGGGAAACCATTGGGCGCAAATGTCTTACCGTAGGAGATAGGGGCCATTAAAGTTTAAGGTCCAAAATTTCAAACGATGATAAAAAACAGAAAAAGGAGTCGATTTGTTTGCAGTTTTCACTAAAATCATTCTTTATATCACAATTGGTTTGTAAAAAAACTTTAAAGGTTATGTTCAAAAATTGTCAATAGAGAGCGCTTTAGACTTTAGAGTAAGGAACAACTACTTTTTACCGTTATTTTGTGCACGGAGTACAGATTATTTCAAAGTTTAGACTTTAACTTAAATTTTAGGTCCAAAATACAAATCTTTGGGATTGGATAACTAGCGAAAATTGAATTGTGAACAGAGGAGGGGATTTTGAACGCTCATAAACATTGGGCAAACTAATCGATTTTGTTGCGGTTTGTGTGTAGGTCATTCTCTCGGTAATTATTTTATTCAAAATGACGTACAGCATTGGTGTCCTCATTTTTGATAGAGGGCGCTTCCGACACATCTCCGACATTTCAATGGCATTATTCCTCGGTGTTTTCCTACCAGACTAACATATTTCCAGAAAATATTAGGGATGCACAGAAGATTCGGAATCAGATTATAATGTAACTTCGAAAATGTCTTTTTTGCGAGTTATGGTTAAAGAAGCAGAGAAAAAAGCAACTTCGTATTCCTACAGCTTGTTCTGTTAGAACTTCTGGTAAAAAAGCACATGTTTCTCTTTCGTTGAGCCACTTTATGCGGTTCCAGCACGATGGGGCTCCTCTACATTTTACCAAAGACGTTCTCCGACACCTCAGCGTAACATATGGACAGCGGTGGATAGGTTATGTTGGCCCGGTTCATTAGCCTGCCAAATCGTCAGACCTATTATGTATGGACTTCTGCTGGGGTCAAATGAAAAGTTGGGTGTATGAGATTCCCGTACTGTGAAGACCTCGCAGCTCATATTTCTGTAGCTGGCAGAAAGCTATCGGACATACCAGGAATCTTTCAAAGCGTGAGGAATTCCATGCGACGCAACTGTCCAGCATTCTGGATTACTTCTGGTCGTAATTTCGGACACCTTTTGTAGTAAAACCTTTAAAAAAATTGTTTCCTGCCACACTAACGTGTTCCTGTTTCACTGCTTGTTTCTGTTGCTTTTTTCTTTGCTTCTTTTAACCATAGTTCGCAAAAAAGGCATTTACAACGTTACATTCCTATGTGATTTCGAGTCGTCTTTGCATCTCTAACACTTCCTTGAAGTATGTTGGTCCGGTAATAAAACACCCAGGATTAATGCCATTGAATTGTCGGAGATGTGTCGGAAGCGACCTCTATCAAAATTTGGGGACACCAGAGCTCTAAGTCATTTTGAATAAAATAATTACCAAGGGAATGACCTACACGCAAACCGCAACAAAATCGATTAGTTTGTCCAATGTTTATGAGTGTTGAAAATCCGCCCCTCCGTTTACAGTTCAATTTTAGCTAATTACCCGATCCCAAAGATTTCGATTTAGGGCTTAAAATTTAAGTTAAAGTCTAAACTTTAGAATAATTTCAACCCCGTGCACAAAATAACGGTAAAAAGTAGTTGTTCGCTACTCTAAAGTCTAAAGCGCCCTCTATCGACAATTTTTTAACATAACCTTTAATTTTTTTAAAAAAACAAATCGTGATATAAAGAATGATTTTAGTGAAAACCGCAAGTGAACAACGACCCTTTTTTCTGTTTTTTATCATCGTTTTAAGTTTTGGACCTTAAACTTTAATGGCCCCTAGCCCCCTACGGAAGACGTTTGCGCCCCAAGGTTTCCTATTTAATAATGTTTGTCTTGATGTGTACTATCGCCCCTCAAAGTTTGTCGGTCTGGTAGCGAAACACCCTGTATATACAAAGATCACTATAACTGCTTTAAGGTCTAGGACTGCATTTCCGTTACTTCTTTGCAAGTACCCGGCATAACATTGCAGCAGACTCGATTGCATGGAATTAGTTACAGCTTCTTGCTCAAAATTCTCCAGAGAGAGGGCTGTAAAACCCAGAGTTCACAAATGGTCGACCAACTGAATACCAATATTTTCTTATAAAAATTTTCTTTTTAGATTTTTCTTGCAAATTGCTCGAAAAAGACACCCTCGAAGTTTAATTCTTTCACAAATGCTGTAAAAGATTGTCGTGAAATTTTCTGTTAATAAATATTGGTGTTCGATTCGCGGACCATTTGGGAGCACTGAAAACCTATTGATAAAATGTAACATTCCGTGCTCATTCCCGAGTGTTTTCTCTCGCGAACTTTATCGGCGGCAGCATTGGCACCATGTAAAGTATCCAATATGAAATCAGTGTTGCTAGTTGCATACATGCCAACCCTCGGCTTTTATTAAAATGAAAGAAACGTACTTCGAGGCAGAAAGAAAATCGATCGAAGTGGCGACTAATTTTTGGCGAATTTTGCGGGTTTTTTTTCGCGATTATTTGATGAAAATTGCGTTTTTCCTCTTTTGGAGAACCTCTGAAGAAATTCGAAACTTTCTTTACATCGATCCTCTAACCAAATTTGGTTTTTTGCGAGATCAATTGACGAAAATCGCATTTTACAGTTATTGTTTGACAAAAGTCGCGATGATTTTATGTATCCTTTGATAAAATTAGCGTTTCTTTTACCATCTTTTAACGAAATTCGCATTGGTTCGCCATTGTTTCGCGTCGTTTCTTAATTTTTCTTAGAAATTACGCTCTGGTTGTGTTTAGAATACTTCGATTTAAGAGGAATTGACTGTTTAAAAATTTTGCTTGTTGTTCAAAATTTTGGGAATACCTTTACCAAAAATTTTGAAATTACTTACATTACTTTGGTTTACTTGACAACGTTTTATTTAAATTTAAATAATAATAATAATAGTTTTTTATGAAAGAGCAATATTTATTGCATATTTTTAAGAGTGTTAAATGATAATAAAATGCTGTAATGCACAATAAACATAAAAAATATATATTCCCAAACAAACAGCCAGGCAGAAATTAACTTCTAGGAAGTTAAATGAGTATATATTGCGAAGTCATGCTATTCATGATGTGGAATGCGTTTTAACTCCAATAACAAGTGTTTCAAATAAAATTTGATTAACGTTATTTCGTATCTTATGTAATTAAATAAAAATATTAGTTCTAAAGTAAATCATTATTCCATTACATTAAGACAATTAATAATAAACTTGCTAATAGACACTTGATAAATATTATTTCTTTATGTCAATTTATCCGATGATGGGGATTAGAGTAATAGATTTGTATATTGAGAAATCTAATTTAAGTCTTAATAACTGTATAACTGCATTGATGTGAAAATTCTATATTTTAATCATATCATAAATTATATAATAAAAATAATCATATTATACTAGAATTAATTTAGAATTCAGATTGTAAAAGAGATAGAATGTATTTTAGCAGTTTTTAATTACTATTAGTTGCCATTTCCAACCCTTTAAGCACCACTTTTTTATACTGACCTATATTTTTATGGAACCATTGTTTTTTTCTTAATCGATAAGTAATTTGTAAAGCTTTCAGGAGGCAAGTAAAAAGTTCTGCTGTAAAAAGTTTCAAACAATTATTTCCCTCCGCAATTTACGAACAAATTTATTTGAAAATAATCAAAAGTCCCCATTTATTCTGTGTAAATAATGATATCAAACTTGCTGTAAAAATTACTGATGCCATTTGGTAAAATGAGAATATTTTTGGCATTAAAGTTAATCGTAGCAGATGGCAAATGGGCCCCTGAAAATATTTGTTTCGAATATACTGTTTCGAAGAAAAAAAATGTTGTTGGGGTATTATTGTTCTATCTCGTATGCTCACTTGTTAAAAATATTTTATGCTGCATTTTTTTAATGGGATTTGAAATTTCTGTTGAAGCATAAAACATTAAACTTTGATGCATTTTTTAATAATTTTTACAAATTTATCTTGCACCTTTTATCACTTGAAAGATGTATGGTATAAAATGAATTCAAATATTAATGGGGGCTAAAGTTGCCTGTAAAAATACTTTCAAGAAATTTGTTGCATACTGATGCACGTAATGCCGTTGAACACAATTAATCTTACTAAACTTTTAATAAATACAAATCTATTCATGTTTACTTTATAAAGTTAAATTTATCAAATTAAGTTAATCACTGAACTAACCACCGCCAACTTAATAAATTTTTAAAATGTGCCATTCAATCTCATTTTTCTTTACATCGCAAAATTTGTGGCAAGTATTAAGGTTATTAAAAGCCAGAAATGCATTATCATTCATTTTAAAGTTTACAGCCTTGCGTCTAAAACTGAAATTTAATAAATTAATACCCCCAGAGATAAATTTCTTAAAATTTAAATGAAGCAACTTTAGTTGTTTATACTAAGGGAAATAAAGCCCAAAGCGAGTAAATTAATAGTTCAAGTTTTAGTTGTTACTTACTCTTTGAATTCTTTAAGAAATTTAAATGATAGAACTATTCTATTAGTTTACATTTTAATTAAGCTTGCATATAAAATGGGGCCAAGAGAGGTACTTATTTTTGTGTACTGTGATTTTTGAATAGTAATTTTTGCTTTACTTAATGGTCATGTTCTGCGATTAAATCACGAAATGATTCATTTTAATAAATAGCGGTACTCGAAAATTAGGACCTTTATGGCAACCGTTAAAAATAACGTATGTAGAAAAGTGCAAAATATTTTCATTGATATAATGCCGCTAAACAGCTCTAAAATGTCACTAAGCAGAATCCTATTAAACCTTTAATAAATACAAATCTATTCATGTTACTTTATAGAGTTAAATTTATCAAATTATGTTAATCACTTAACTAATCGACGCCAAGTTAATAAATTTTGAAAATGCGTCACTCAATCTGATTTTTCTTTATATCGCAAAATTTGTGGCAATCATTAAGGCTTTTAGAAGTCTAGAAATGCGTTATCATTTATTTTAAAGTTTACAGCCTTGCGTTTAAAACTGAAATTTAATAAAGTAATACCCCAGAGATAAATTTCTTAAAATTTAAATGAAGTAACTTTAGTTGTTTATACTAAGGGAAATAAAGCCCAAAGCGAGTAAATTAATAGTTCAAGTTTTAGTTTTTAGAAATTTAAGTGATAAACTATTCTACAAGTTTAAATAAACTTGCATATAAAATGAGGTCAAGAGTGGTACTTATTTTTGTGTACAGTGAATTTTGAAAAGTAATCTTTGTTTTACTTAATGGCAATGTTCTGCAATTAAATCAAGTGTAGATGATTACTTTTGGGGAAACGCGGTACTCAAAAATTACACACACCTTTTTGATAACTTGTAAAAGAAAGGTATGTAGAGAAACACAAAATTCTTTCATTAATACGTTATACCGTAATTTCTGGCATATAATCCGCAGATCAAGCAACCATTTTTCGACCCAGAATTTTTTTTTAAATAAAATGTAACTTCTTAGATCGCCATAAATATATGTCTTCAATTACTGAATAAAATATATGGGTCGAAAAAGAATTGTTTGATCCGCGGATTATACGCCGGAAATTACGGTAATTGTGGCACTGCTGTATTATAAAGTACATTAAAAGCAAATTTTAGCGTTTTGTGAAGACGTCATAACAAAATGTTAACTTGTATATCTTTCAAACGACAACATTTATGATTTAATAACAGGCATAGTTTCTTTAATTTTATGAATTATGAAGATTAACTCTTCATATTATGACTCTTAACTCTATTTTGAATTTCTTATAAATTTTAACATGCCTGATTTAAAAAGTTGGTTTAACCCTTTAACGATCAAAGCATTTTCATTGCTAAAATGTCAAAATAAATGAGTGACACCGGTAATTAAGAACAAATGTATTTCTAAATAAGAAAACGTGATTTTTCACTTACATAATAAAAGAGATATTTTTAGATAAAAATACCGGTGTCAGTGACAGTGTTGCATATCGGAATTAAAATCTTGTGGTTTCGTGGCGAAACCATTGAACGTTAACCCTTTGAGGGGCTGTGGTATATATTTTCTACCACCTAATTTGAACAAGATTCTCACAAGAAAAATTTAAAGAAATTTTATAACTTTAACTTTGGCGGTAAAATGTTGCGAAATTGCTTTTTTCTTATTTAAAAATAAAAATTTTCGATTTTTCCGGTGAGAATTCAATATTACAGAGACATTATTGCTTGCCCCTCAAGGCGTTAAAGGGTTAAATATCCGTTCTCTGTATTAACCAGGGTGTCCGTGCAAAGATGTTACACAATTTGAAGGAATGTAGGATACACATAGACGACTCAGAATCGCACAGGAATGTTGGGTCGGAAATGTCTTCCTGATCCAGAAAGGACATTGATAGTGTTGCCAGTGGGCTATTTTTTTTTCGATTTCTATTTCCTGATTGGCATCACTTTTTCCAAATGACAAAACTCAATTCGTTTTCAACTTTTAAAAAAATGTCATTTAAAAAGCGAAATTTTATCATTTAAAATGCCAATTAAGAAATCGGAATTTTGAAAAAGATAACCCAATCACAAAAATGCAATAACCAAAGACTTTTAACCTTCCTACCCTGAATGGGTCTAATCGACCCACAGCTATAATTCTTTTTATATGATTCGAACCATAACTTTTTTTAACAGTAATAAGTCAATTAAATATATTAAAATGTTTTAAATAACAATTCTGGTGGGAAATGTTTTTATCAAAATTGAGTAAAATTTGAACAGGGTAGGAAGGTTAATGTCCAATGTTCTTAGCAGGCTATTTTTTTAATTTAAATT